>JAWLRI010000653.1:1350205-1400766 GCA_034781795.1 Crypturellus tataupa
GAAGGGAAGGGAAGGGAAGGGAAGGGAAGGGAAGGGAAGGGAAGGGAAGGGAAGGGAAGGGACGGGAAGGGAAGGGAGAAGCCACACATGTTGTGTGAACCCTCCGTTTTCAGGGTCAGGAGGAGTTGTGTAACACCTGAGTGTGGTGCTCACTCCTGCCCCTGCACTGGAATATCCTTCTTAAACTCGCTAAGAGATGCTGTCCAGGTTTAACCTGGGTCAAGAGGGCTAAGAAGCAGAATGACAAGGGAGGGAGCCCCAAAAATCCACTTTGGGGAGGCCTTAAGCCCCATTTTGTGATTTGAGGCCCAACACAAAACTGCTGGGTTCTCCACGTAACTGATGCCAAAGCGTTGCCACTGGATGCCAAGTATTTTTCCTTATGTTTGCAATTGCCTCAGGTGTTTGCGATGCAGCCTATCAGTGTATTTTCAAAGCTAGCCGGGTAGCCACACGCCTGCGTTTAACCCCTTGCTCAGGAAAAAAAATATAAAAAGAAGAGCATTCAGTTTTTCTCTTTTTTTTTCACTATTTCCTCCCCTAGTTTTATTCCTATTGCCACCATAACA
Organism: Crypturellus tataupa; assembly: GCA_034781795.1. Taxonomy (NCBI): domain Eukaryota; kingdom Metazoa; phylum Chordata; class Aves; order Tinamiformes; family Tinamidae; genus Crypturellus; species Crypturellus tataupa. The sequence continues at coordinate 1,350,775 of JAWLRI010000653.1, forward strand.
CATGTTCCTCTTACCCCATCCTTCACAGTATTGTGAGTCCTTGCTGAGCCTGTCTTCTGCTTTCAGCACTTAGCAAACTTCACATTGACTTTTGACAAGTGGTGTGTTGGGAATCAGTCTCTCGCCTTCTTTCCCTTTCCTCCTTTTCCCGAAGATTTTCCATTCCTCTTCTTTGCTTGTCTTGCATTCCTGGTCCTGGGAGTCCTCCGCACTTCCCATGCCCTGGCTCCTCACGTCCCCAGAGACCTGAACACACTTGGGTTCAAAACCACTCACTAATTCACTAGTCTGTTCTTTCCTCTAGACTTCACTGAGCAGTTCCAGCTTTCTCCCTTCCTCATGTTATAAGGCTCTTGGGTATTTTTCTCCCACAGAGATATTTGCTTAAGTTCTCCCAAGCTGAATCTCATGCCACAAGACTGCAATTTCATTATGCTCTGGCTGTGCTGCGGGAGCACAGAGGAACCTGGAGCAAGACCCTGTCGTACCAGGCACTTGCTGTGCTCGCAGGTATCGGGGACAGTGACAATCTACACAGACGCAGACAACAGGCACAGCGTTAGCCAAATCCGCAGTGGCAGAGCTCAGTGGCTCTCATGTCCCTGCCAAAACAAAAAATAGAGGGGAACCAAATGAACCAGATATTTAAAATGGAGGCAGTTCATACCAGGATGTCCTAAGAGATGAGTTCAAGGGAAACCTACACATGTTCAGGAGAGAGATATCCTTTCACACTTACCAGCACGCAAAAACCATCTTTGGGTCAAGAAGTCCTTACATGGCATGTTGCAGGAGGCTAGGGGGTTAGTTGGGAGAGTCTCATTATATGCTCACCCTGCTACTCTTTCCTCAGCATCTCCTTTCAGTTGCTGCCAGGGTCAGCTTCTGGGGTTGCATGACCCTTCTTTCTGACTGGCTACTCTCATGCTGCTTTCTGGAGGATTCAAAGGAGATGCTTGAGATGGTTTCTGCTGGCATCCCAGCAAGATATTCCTGAGCCATGGATAAGTCTCATAACCAGGACCTGTTTCACACAGATCACTGCTGCTTTCAGTATCAATCCTCTCCTCGAGCTGAGAATTGGGAGGTGGAAGAAAAACATCACACCCAGTGGGAGCACCAAGGTGACTCCAGCTTACTTTAACGGGACCCTTGCCAACCCGTTGCGGGAACAGTTCCCGTGGCAAGAAGCGGCAAATTTGATTTTTTTCCTCTCCTGAAAGACAGGGGCTTACTGCACAGCAAAATGTCACTGGGTTAATGAAAGGAGACCTTAAGCAAATCCCTGACGCTAATAGGATTGGGGTGTCTTAGGCAGGTCCTGCTTGCAAAGGCGGATCAGGCCAAAGCGAACCCAGCTTGAGAGCTCGTGCGTTCCCAGTGGGCTGAGGAGCTCTGCCTGCAGCCAGCCTGCTAATACAAAAGCCCTCTCCCTCCTTGGTAATCCGGGGAAAAGAGACATCAAAAGCTGCCTGCAGGAGACACGGGGGCTGCAGGCAGAAGGTTTCCGCTGAGGGTGATGCAGTCCTCTCTGTCCTTGGCCACTTCAGGGTGGATGAGTGCGCAGGGATGAGGGGAGTCTGCACAGAAAGGTTCCGAGAGCTGCCCGAAGTCCCCGAGCACCCCCGGCAGGGGTGAGCGCTGGAGCGGGCGAGCTTGGCGCGGGCGCCCCCCCCCCCGAGGAGCCGCTCCGCGCGTTGCTGCCCTTGTGCTGCAGCGACCGCACGCTGCTCCTGGCCATATGGTCGCCTCCAAGAAACGGTGCCGAGGCCACAGGCATGAGCCTCCGAGACTGCACCCAGGCTAATGCAAACGCTTTGCTCTGCCCCGATGCTTGCCGGGGAAAACCCAGAGCAGTCCAGGGACTGAGGGTCTCTGCCCTTGCTGGGTCTGCCTGAGGCCCTATGCCAACTGCAGAAACACAGCAAAAAGCGGCCGGCCCAAGTGAGAGGAGGCCATCTGGCCGTGGCTTTAGCTGTGTTAGTCATTCCTGGCTAACGCAGGCTGAACCGGCCGGTGCCCGGGGTGCCTCCAGCAGCCTGTCCAGCAAGAGCAGACTCAGGTCTAGCTTTACACCCCCACCCGCCGTGTCTGGCTTTCACCCAAATGCCATCATTTTTAAAGCGGTGACACAGAGGACACTTTGGGGAAAGGATGAGGCAAACATCGCTGCTGACAGGCCCCATTTTTAATCGTCCCTATCCGCCACTCCCCAGCCAGAGCAGTCTCCAGCACTGGGGACACGTTGCTCAGGATGAGTGCTTTCCATTGGAGAGCATTTTGCCTTAAATCAGTCCCTTCCACGAGGAGTGGTTACTCTCGTGAGAAGGAGGCCAGGTTGGGGATCATGCCGCATTTTTGGCCTGCCTGCACCCAGGAGGAGGTGGCTTTTTGGCTCCAGTGTCCCACCAGTCACCCCAAAGCTCAGGAGCAAGAGGCTCTGCAACTCTCCACATCCAGATGATGCCAGCCCGGCTCCATCTCAGGAGGCTCATAGAGGCTCTCCTTGCCTGAGAGCAGTCCAGTACCAAGTGCCTGCATACGGAAATCTCTTCCCAACAGTGCTCTGGACGCAGCAAGGCCTCTAGGATGAGCTGTAAATGCCAACGGGCAGGCAGCGAGCCACAGGAGCCTCCTGGGAGGCGCAGCCAGCTCACAGCAGCCGCCACCAAAGCCGTGTGGCTCTCCCCAGGGCCCAGGCTCACACTGACAGTGAGATGAGCTCAGGCCACCAGACCGGCTCCTGCTCTCAGCTGGCACTGGCTAAAATGAATAAATAAAGAAAGAAAAGCCTGAATTCTGAACGGATTTTCTGCTGATTGCTCTGAGTGTCATTTGGAGGAGTGCAGCCTCCTTCGGGGAGCTGGGAGCTTGCAGATCTCAACTTTCTAGGGTTTGCAATTATAATCTCAATGGTAAATGCACATATGGTTCTGTGTTTTATATATGCCATTATGGAGCATCCTTTCTTTGGCAGGCCATTTTACAGCCCAAATGTCGAACCAGGCAGGGGAATAAAACATTTGCACACATTGGGCTGGAACTGGGAGGGAGGGCGAGGTCTAGGTCGTGGCTCTGCCACTGATTCCCTCAGCCCCCACACTTCTCCTTCTGTTAGCTCTCCAATACCGAAACAAGAAGCCCAATATCTCCTGCAGATCCCATCATCTGTTGACTGTACAAACACCTTGGCAAGGAGCAGTATCTCGCCAGCCCCCCAGGGATAATCCGGGGCAGCAGATCCAGGAGAAGGCAAGAAGCCCCCAGTGGGATGCTCCTTTCTGAAGGAAGAGCTGAAAGAAGCAACTTCCTCCATGGTAGACTCTGACAAATGCAAAGGAATTCTGCAATATCTTTCTGACAGCCTTCCCTAGCCTTCAGCTTCCCTGAGCTGATGATGCTTGGCTTTAGCTGCTGCTTGTAGGTGGCAAAACCCCTCCAGCAGCGCTTGGCAGTGCATGGACAGACGGTGCTGCATCCCAGTAGCTCTCCTACCCCTAGCAGATCCATCCTGTGCCAGAGTCCCACAGCCCACCCTTTCCTTGGTCAGTCATTCCAATGTGACAAAAGGGTTTCTGAGGCCAAGCGCTCTAGTCCTTGGCTCCCAGAGCAACTCCCTTCGGACTGACACCTGGGGTGCCTCAGGGCCCCATGAACCACTGCTGCCTTTTGCAGCCCTGCAAGCATTTCCTTCCCAGCAGAGCTGAGCCCTTTACACGACCCATCCCCATTTACCAGTGAGGAGTAGCCTGGTGCTCTTCCTTACCATATCCTCAATGCTGCATCCTCAGTGCTCTCCAAGTTTCACCCAGGCTTCACCTCCAAAGTGCTGCAAAGCCTCTTGCCTCGGCTCTGTGGGACTTCACACGACATTCCTGTGGCTTAGGCCAAGGACTGGGCCAGCAGCGAGTCATCTGGCCGTAGCCGAGAGGAGCTAGGGCTCAGTCGTCTCCTTGTACTGCCATGTCCTGCCAGAAACAATCTGTTTACAGTGCCAGCATTCAGCATATCCCCACCCAGTCCATGTGTAACCACCACAGCGCACTCCTGTAGAGACACACTTTTGTAGCCCGGGTGGCATTGTTACTGGAGGGAATATTTCCGTGACAGACTTCAATGCTTGTGGTCAGGATTGACCACAACTCTTTCCCCAAGTCCACCTTCCCTGAAGTGCCTGTGGACGGTACAAGTGCATGTTTTGCTTTTGCTCCAGCTGTGCCTACCAACCTGTAAGCTGATGCATCCAGTTAATTTCTGCAGGGGGCTTTCTCTATATACCCAATACAGAATAGCAGCTAAAGGAAGCACGATGGCATGGGATCCAAGGGACCCTTCCAAATCACTGCTTCACACTCATCAGTATCCCCCTTAGATATGTTCTCTTTTTCCCAGGTCATTCCAGGCAACCATCTTTTTGCAAAGGCTCTAATTTTGGCCAGTTTCTCTCTCTGCTTGCTTCCAGGCTGATAAGCCTTCCGGCCCTTGGGACGGCTCTGCTTGCAGGCATGTCGTGAGCAATCGCCCAGCTCCTAGGAAATTATTTCTGTCACTACCTGGGCAGCAAGCAAACTTTTTTTGCACAGCTTCTGTGCAAGCAAGCGCTGGTTCGGGGTATTAGCATTAACGACACCCATGTTTGCAACTTCTGACTGATTGTTCGTTTAGTGAGAGAGACCCGCCGAGATTTGGCAAGAGCCTGTCTTTTGGAGATGCACAGCTTTCTTCCACTTCACTGGCTTTTATCTTCTAGGGAAGCTCTGGAGGCTAGAAGCTACCTTACAGAATGGATCTCGATTAGCTTTCGGCACTCAGGGCCCATCTTACCATGTCCCAGGCTCCAGCTGTTCTGCTTACTGACATCTGAAATGTTCCTCGCAGTTCCAGCCATCAAAACGAACAACTTCGCCTTCATCCCCAGGTGGGAAATATCCAGGAACTGGCAGGGCTAGATCCTGGTAACTCAAAGCAGGAAGAGGGGAGAGGGGCTTTGCATGTCCTCATGCAGGTGTGGTGGCAGTGTCCCTCTGGAGGAGCCACAGCAGCTTCTGCTGCGCCATCTCTGCCAGGCTTGCCACCTCCTGGGATGTGTGAGAGCACTTACTGCAGCGGAGCTGGGGAGCGGAAGCGAACTCTTTTTTTCCAATACACTTTATCCCCTAAATTTGTCCCACGAGCAGAACACAGCAGCATTTTCCCCTCACTGTGGAGCTGCTTGTGCAAAGCTCTGGCCCGACCCCCATGGTCATTATTATGTGTGGAGGAGATGATGTCTATGCATATTTGCCTATGCATGGGACTCTTTCCCCCATAGCACACGATGTAACTCTCCCCGCTCACTGCTCAATGGCTGAGCAGCTCACATAAGGCAAGCTGGCAAGCTCATGCCACTGCTGTCCTTTGGGAGGTTGCCCAAACTCCTCATCGCCACGTTTGCCACAGAGGCTGGTGGCTGCTTGTCCTGCACAAAGCACATATGGGTCTGGCAGTCTTCCCTTCCCCAGCCTTCCCCAGGCTGCCACATGGAGCCCAAGGAGCCACCCCCGAGAGGGAGCTGAGCCTTCCTGGCCTATTCAATCTTTCCCTCCTCCTCTGCATCATTATAGCACTTAACATTGCCCCGTGCCAGGACAGCAGGGCCCAGAGGCAGCCCCTTCCCCAACACACGTGGTGGGCACGTTGAGGGCACAACAGGGCCGCCCAGGCACAGGGGCAGGACACGGGGAGCACCCAGCAGGGAGCTGTGGTGTGGCCAGGCAGGCAGCAGGGGCATCCGGATGTGCTGCCCTTCCCTGAGCTTCGGCTACAGAAACTCTCCTTCCCCCCGGCCCTGGCCCAAACAGTGTTGTGGAAAACCCTGGGGTGTGATACAGCCCAGGCTGGACCCACTGCAGCCAAAGGGGAGGTTTAATCAGGGGTGGCACCACCAGGGTGGGGGGAGTGGGTAGAGCAGGGTGTGGGGGGCAGAAAGGCATCTGCGAAAGTTGTCCCCAGCCAACGCACGATGGGAGCCTCACACCTGCGCTGCACAGGGGCTGCAGCAGTGTGGGGGGTTGCAGCTGGCCTAGCCTGGCTAGCGTGCTCAGCGCGTGGCTGCCGCTGGCCCGGCAACAAGCCCTGGCTGGGGGCCAGAGCTCGGCGCGAGGGGCAGCACGCGAAGCGGGTGAGTGTGTCACAGGACCCGCTGAGGGAAGGAAAGGAGCTTCTCCATTTCGCCGGGGGGCTCTGGGGTGCACAGCCCTCCTGGGTGCCGCGTGGGGGGCCCACTCGGGCTTGCCTCCTGCCTCTCCCGCCTGTCGTCTGCCTCGCCTCCCGCCCTCTGTCCCTCCCTCCTCCATCCCTCCCTCTCTGGTGTGAAGGGTTGGGATTTTTTTTTCCCTTTTTTTTTTTTTCCTTTCTCCTTTCCCTGTCAGTATCTGCGAGGCAGGGGGAGAGGCAGACGCACGCTGCCTGCCCGCCCGCCTCCTGTCTCCTCTCCCGGCAGCGGGATGGGGCGGACCGCGGCGGCACCCGGCAGCTCGGCTGCTCCCACTGCTGCCGCCGCCGGGATGCGGGAGTCCCTCCTGCGCGAGGCAGAGGGGATGAGGGCTCCTCAGCGCCGGGCGCCTGCCTGAGCCCCCGCTCGGAGCTGCCGCCTGTTGGGCTATTTCTTTTTTTTTCTTTTTTCTTTTTTTTTGCCATCGGACGAGGAGGTGCAGCCCCTCAGACTTTTTTTTTAATCACTTCTTTTTCTTTTTTTTTCCTTCCCTTTTTCCATCTCTCCCCTTTCCTTCCCCCACCACCCTTCCCTCAGCCAAACCCTGGTCTCTTCTCTGCGGGATTTTTTTTTGCAGACATGAGGCTGGTGCCGCGGAACCCGTCTTGCGAAGGCCCGGGGGGCCAGCGCGTGTAACCAGCCCCTTCCCACCAGGTGGGTGGCACGGCGCGGCACTGGTGGCCACTGCTGACCTGTGGACATTCCTCACGCGCTGCCCCCGTGGGAGACCAAGTGGCCGCGCAGCCCTGACGCGCTGGGCGCCTGGGATGGCGAGCTGGGGGGGCCACACACGCATGGAGCGAAGCTACGTCTTTGGCATCTGCTGCCTGGTGCTCCTGGACCCGAGCCGCGTGGGCACCAGCGAGCCCAGCACACGGGGTCCTGAGCCTGAGGGGCAGGTGGAGAGCAACAACGCCAGCTGGAGCCCCACGGCCGAGGACGTGGCCGTGGCGCCCACTGAGGCCATGCCGGGGGGCGACCGCTGCCGTGGCTACTACGACGTCATGGGGCAGTGGGACCCGCCGTTTAATTGCAACCTGGGGATCTACCAGTACTGCTGTGGGACGTGCGGGTACCGCTTCTGCTGCCAGTTCAAGCCTGGGCGGCTGGACCAAAGCGGCTGCTCCAACTACGACACCCCCAACTGGGTCAACACAGGTCAGCCACCAGCCCGGGTGGATGAGACACCCGAGGATCCCACCCGGGACAAGACCAACATGATTGTGTACATCATCTGCGGTGTGGTGGCCATCATGGTGCTGGTGGGCATCTTCACCAAGCTGGGCCTGGAGAAGTCGCAGAGCCCCCAGGCGGAGATGACCATGTCCAGGTAAGGTCCTCCTGCAAGGCAGCTCCACACTCGGGCTCGGGTTTCCCCTTCCCTTAGGTGATCTACAGGTTCAGACTCCCAACAGGGCCACCACCATGCCCCTCTGGGCAACAATGGGGAGGGGGGCAATCCGCTCCCCACAGCAGGAACCGGCCCAGTGTGACGAAATGCATGGTGCAGCATGGAGATGTGGGCTAGGGCTCCTGCTCCTTCCGGGACAGTGCAGGCTTCCAGCTCTGGGATTTGCCTGCCCTGGGACAGGGTAGAAAGTGTGTCGTGCTGTTCGTGACCTGGTCAGATCCCACGAAGCTGCGAGATCTGTCCCTGCTGATGTAGATCCATCCACCTTGTCAGTGGGGAAGAAAAAACGTCACCTATCAATCAGAAGTGGCCTCCCCCCACTCCTTCTCCCTAAATTCGTGGATCCTCATGTGTTTTGGAGTCAGCCTATGTCTAGGACAATCCTGAACAACAGTTGGCTTTATTCTCGCTGCCGGCATGGAGGGAGGGGAGACTGCTGAGTGGCACCTTTGCAGTTTCTGCATCTGCTGGGTGCACATGTGTGTGGGCACGTGGGCGCGTGCGTGTGCATATTGGGGTGGCACGGAGGGCTCCAAAACCCTCAGGGCACTGCTCGTTTCGGCCCCAGGCTCAAAGGGGCTGCCAGCCCCCAGCAGCCCGGGGAAGGGCAGTGCGGCACGCAGGGAAAAGGGCTATGTGCCGCTGCTGGGCTCCCAGTCCCTCCGTTTTATCTCCCTGTGTTGCCCTTGCCTGCTCTGGTACTGAGCTGCCCTGCTGAGCACGGGGCTGGTGCGGGGCAGAAAAGGTCACAGTGTCGCGCGTGCGTCTTCCCCTTTCCCCCGTGTCAGGCTCCCAGCCCTCAGTCTGACGGTCCACTCCTCCCTCCCGCTTGTCTTGCTATTAGCACATAGCCGGCTCCCTGGCTTGCTCGCTCATTAGTCCTGACTTCAAATAAACACTTCTTGCCCCATTTCTGATCCCCGCTCCCTCCCTGCATGCACAGTCACCAAATGCACGGCCAAGGCTTGTTGTTGCCTCCGCGCGCTGGGCGCACCCTGTTGCCCTGCAGGGACATCTCCCAAGCGGCACGGAGGGAAGGTTGAGTCCCAGCTCGTGGCAAAGAGATGTCACATGCGCCCAGGCCTCTGCATGATGCACCAGCCATGGCTCGCGGGCACGCAACGTGCTCCCTCGCATGTCCCCGGCTTTCCGGGGGGAGCTGGGGTTTGTCCAGCGAAACACCATGCATCTCCCGGGCAGGCAGCACGACCTAACGCATTGGCCTCGCCGGGGCTTCAGCCGCATTGACGCCCTCCCAGGCACAGCTCAGCCCCTGCGGCTCGCGCCTGACTCAGAGCTGTCCCTCCTCATCCTCCCCCTGCTTGGCACATGCACATACACACGCTGCCTGCAGCCCTTGCAGCCAACCTGCCTGCTCCTGCGGGCAACCCAGCCCGCTGGCTCTGCTTGGGCCCCAATGCTGCAGGAGACCCTGCATGAACAGGGCGGCTCTGCCCCCTGAACCAGATGGGGAAGAGCTCAGGCAGCAAGTTGCATGGGAAGAGGGGAGTAGGGGGCTGCACTAGCTATTTGAGCCTCAATCCAGCACCTCGATAGCTTTCTCATCAATAAGGTGCAGACTCTACTTCGCATTCTCCTAGTGAGGACATCAAATGTGGTGATAAATCCATTTCTATGCCACTTTTGTCTGTGGCATGTCCATGGATTTTAGTTTAAAAAGAAAGAAAGGGAGAAAAAACAAAGCAGTCCCCCAGGAAATGATTTTACCAGGACAAACAGGGAGCTGATCTGATTGCATCCCTGAGCATAGGGAGCCTCTCCTTCCTGCAGAACGCCTGCCTGCCCCTGCCACCACAGAACTTGGGCAGCACTTGAGCACTGCATCCCATTCCCAGACCCACTACACCCTCTGTCCAGTTTGGCTGCTCCCACCCAGACACATGCTGCATCTCATCCCTAGACCTGCTGTATCCCAGATCAACTGAGACCATGCCCAGACCCAGGGCACCCCATCCCAGTTCCTCTCCATCCAATCCACACCGCTGTGCCCGTGAGCAGCAGGAGAGGCTGTGTTTTTGCCTGCTTGAGGATCAGGGGAAGAGAGGACTGAGCCCTCGCTGTTTGGAGGAGGCCAGGTGCAAATTAGGTGGCACGGGGGTCACCAGGCCCCCTCCCAAGCTGTGCAAGGCTCTTCTGGGGTCTCCATGCATCAGTGCCCCGCAGGGGGAGCCTGGCCTGGTGTCCATGTCTGCGTCTCTGTCCTGCGTCACCTGGGGAAGCGCTGGCACGTTGACAGGATCAATACGGTCTCTGCCCGTCACCGTGCTTTCTGACTCCCCTTCCATTTACCAACTCGTGTGGGGTTTTTTTGCCTCTCCTCCTTGCAAGGAGATGTTGTAGCTGCGAAGGGTGCAGCACTGCAAACCCCCTTGCTCTGTGGTCTCCCAGCGAGGGGCAAGGGGGATGGAGAACAGCCCAGCTGCCAGCCTAGCACATCTCTGCACTCTGCTGCAGCCCCTGCAAGAGGCATGGCACTGCCTCCGAGAGCAGCTCATCCAGGGGCACAAAGAGGTGCTCCTGTGATCAGGGCTTGTTCACCCAGAAGCCTTTCGAGGCAAAGACAGGAGGGAAAATGCCTCTCACCCCCCAGTTTGTGCTTGCCCATCAGGCCCTGATCCTTGCACCTGGGTTGGAAATCACTTCTTGGGTCTCTGGGAAGCACTCGCTGCCCAAGTGGGGCCCCAGCAAGAAGCACTGCCCCTTGCCTGGCCTTGTGGGGCTGTAGCTACCCCATCGTCCTTGCCTGCATCAGCGCCTGGTGCTGAGAGGTTGAGGGGGAAACCTTGTCCCAATCCAGGTGTGACACAAGCTGGGGTGGATGCACGCGTCACTGCATGCGTGTGTTTATGTGTGTATGTGTATGAGAGACAAGTGGGTGTATTGAGCTGGCCATGGGGGGTCCTAGCTATCCCATGGGAATAAAGGCTCAAGCAGGGCTCCACCGGGCAGATCTCCAGGATGCTCAACCTGGCTCTACCAGCAGGTCTTGTGTTTTCTCCTTTCATCCACATGATACCTGGTGGGAACATTGCTGCTGAGCAGAGAGAAACTTGTTTTCTACTCGTAGCCTCAGTTCTACTAAAGCTAAGTGTTCCCTTTCTTATCTTCCTTCCCATGTCTCTATCACAAGTCAGAACTTTCCTGATTAGCAGAGCGGTAATTTATTCTGCTCCCCATAAGCACACTTTCAGCTCACATGGGACTGCACTTTGAAATATGTGGGTCATTGCTCAACAGATCTTTTCTTCCTGGAAGCTGCAGATTTTTTTGACCTGGGCATATGGAGTGGGAAAAGGAAAGTTTTTCTCGCGTGTCTTTGTGTTTTTCTCATGGGACAAAATTAGCAGCCCACCTCCATCCACACTGCGCACGGAGTCGTTGTGCCACGTGCCACAGCACTGCACAGCTGTTGCTGGCCCAGACAGAGTGATTTTTCTGAATGTCACTGCAGGAGCATGGAGAGCAATCTCCTTTCCCCCTTCCCTATTGAGTGGCTCCTTCTGCTTAAGCTGAAAGCGTCTCTGCCTTTGTAAGGTGATGCTATGGCCCAGGAAAGGGGACAGCACATAGCAGAGTGCAACTCTGTCCCCACACGGTGAGCCTATTGCTGCAAATTCTACAATTTACTAAACCTTTTCTGCACTGGCAATGGCAGAAAAGGAAAAAAGTGCCCATACATCAAAGTGGTGGTATTGCATCCCGCATTCCCAGTTGAAACACACAAGGATCCATGCACAAAGGAGGCAGACAGATGTGAGGGCAGCATGGCAGCAGAGCCTTGGAAGGCAAAGCACCAGCAACTTCATCCAAGGGGGTAGGAGGATAGAGCTATCTCTGTTTTCCTGGGCTTTGTCTGCTCCTGAGCTGGTGCAGAGCAGAGCCCATTGTGACACCTGCCTTAGGAGTCCATATTGCCCTCCCAGGCACATCCTTCTCCCATAACGGGGCAGCAGGGTGGCAAGTGAGCCGAGCAGCCTGCGTGGTGGACGGGTCTCCTGTGCACAATCTGCCAGACTCTCTGGCTCCTCTGTTCTGCAAGTTCCCCTTTCCATGTGTGCAAGACTAGCACAGCTCTGTGGCGCAGGCTGCACCATTGCCTCCTACCTGGTGTGGGTGGGAACACAGGAGGCCCTGGCACCAGATTTCTGCTCGGCACTACCGAGAGGGCAAATATTTCTGTCTGCTTCTCCCTCGCGCGCCCACGCGTAGCTCAGCATGGGCAACACAACCTTGGGTCCCTCTCAGCGCTTTGGGTAGGAGCTTCTCATGTTGCGCCTTGCGGACTGCATTGTGGCCTCGGGCCAATTTCTCATCACACAGCTGGTTTGGTGTCTGTTTCTATCTATCTGTCCTGCTGATTTTTTCTTTTCTTTTGTTTTGTTTTTCTTGCTCCTCGGGAGCATTCCTCATGCTTCGGGGCTATTCCTGCAGTTTTCCTCACAAACTTCCTGGGTGAAAGAGGAAATTCTGCTACTTGCATGCCTTCAGATGTCACCCTGTTCCTGATCCCTGCAAAATTCATATACTCCAAAGGTCACCTCTTGTCATTTGTCTGTACAGATAAGGGACATGTCCTACAAAAGTGCTTTGGTGGGAAGGGGTTCAAGTTCTCACCTAAGAGAGCAGTAAGTCTCAGAAAAACCCACAAGCTCTGCTGCTGATATTCATAGCACTGAGAGACCTGAAGGTCCCAGCCAGTTGTATCTTAGTGTCCTGCTTCACCTGAACCTAACAGGCCAGGACCATGCAGCTTGTCCTGAGAGCCCACTACATCCTGCCCCGGCAAGTTTTCCGAGATGTTCATGTATGCACAGTGTGATTGGCACCAGCACTGAGAAAGGACATCCACACACAGCTGGAAATGAGAAAGTCCACATTAGGAAGATGGATTCCTTCCCTCCTTTCCCACCAGTTCCTGCCATAGCAACAGTGGCAGCTCTGTCTGGAGACCAGGCCAGCCTACATCCTCAATCCTGCTCCTTTCCAGACTCAGCTCCAGCATGATCACCTCAGCCTCTGTCCTTTGGAGCCCTCAGGTTGCAGTGCCCCAGTGTGGATGAATGTTATTCCTCTGTGATGTGGGGAGGAAACTGAAAACTACTGATCCCTCTCGACTCAGTGCTGTCACCATCACCAAGAGCTCATGTCTTCTGTAGGAGGTCTCTCCTTTACACTGTTGGACTTCAATCTGTGGCACAAACACCCCCAATGGACAGTTTGCATGGGGTAAACCTAAGGGATCCCACCAGACTTTCTCAGCTGCTGTCACAGAAGTCACCTACAAGCAGCAACAAAAAAATTTCTGTCTTGTGGCGGGGAAAAAAAACTGCTCAGGAGAAAAAACACTCCATTTTCCCCAGCAGGGGATTTTTAGATCCAACCCCCACACACACCTTAAGTCACCTCTGTTTGCTGGCAAGCCCAGGGTCACCCATCCACCAGCTCAGCTCATGTGCACCCAGCAACTCTTATTGCTTTGCCCAGCCAGGTGGTGGCTTTTCCTGGACTTTCCTACCTGACCACCATATATTTTCTTAAGAGAACGTCTGTTGTTTCAGCTCACCTATTTCCCAGCAGGATCTGGATCTTGTCCTCCTGCCTTGGACAGTCTCTGCACACAGCCAGGGAGCTACCTGTGCCTCCCTCCCTGTCCCCATGATGGCTGCCATCCTTCTGCAGGTCCTTATGGTAGTTATCACAACCGTTCTTCCTGCTCAGATTATGCTTGGCACCCATCCTGAGCATTTGCACAGTGTGTCCAGATCCCATGTGAGTCAGGAACACCTGCCCGTGTTTTTCTTTAGACCCCAGATCTTCAGAGACATAGGGACCTTCTAGGCTAAATGAATCTTTTTAGATTTACACCATGAGACCCTACAGAAAGATCCTGCACCTGTTGAATCCTTATAGGCAAGAGATCTGGGGACCTTCCAGGGAAACTCAAGAAAAATTTGCTTCCCAGTTGCTCTCCAAATGAAATGCTTCCCATCTGCCAAGATGCCAAGGATATCTCAAGATGCTCTTGTGTTGATATATAGGTGCAGCAGCTTGCCAGGCCATCTCTCCAAGTGCTATGCTTCCCATGGCTTTCACCTGTAGGCACACAGCAAAGTCTAGACAAATGAGGTTATTGCTGGGATTGCCTGAGAGGTCTATGTCCATTGGGAGAAGCCCTCTCAAGAGAAAGAAAAGTTGCACAATGTAGCCATTTATATCTTTATGAGGGACAGTAGGGGCTGCTGGGATGGGGGAAGTAGTCTTGCACACGCATCTGTGAGTACTGTTAATGCCAAGGAATGATCCGTCGTGGTTGTACGGATGACCCCACAGCCAGCGTGTGCCTGCATGGACGTGCATGTCCAAGGGCAGTTCCGCAGAGCAGATTGCTCTCCCTGGGCACCCGCCACCTCGGCGCAGCGCTGGGGAGGGGCAACAGAGCCCGCAGGGACGGCGCTGCCTGAAGCTATCCCGCCAACCCCTGCATCAGCGAGGCCCCCACATGCTCATGTTTCGCTGTAGTCCAGGCTGGGTCTCTCCAGGATATTTGGGGTCCTGAAACCCTACCCCGCTCTATGTCTGGCTGCACCGAGTGTTTCTCTGGCAGTGCTCCAGGCTGAGGCTGTGCTTGTGGCTGATGCCCACAGTAGTAGGAAGCAGTGAAGACCTAGAAAAGGTGTTTGCAGGCAATATGGTGAATGCCTTGTCACATGCTGCCCCAGCTCTCTGGAAGAGGAGACCAAAATGACCCAGCTATGGGGAGGGAGGAAGGGGCAGGCCTCTCCCTGTCATTGCTCCCATCTGGTTGCTATGCATGCTGTGCTGCTGGCACTGCAGGGCCCTCCTCCAGCAGCAGTCCTCTCCCAGGAGGTCCAGCCTCGGCCGGTGTCGTATCTCAGTGCCACTTGGCGGTCCCATCACTCCAGGGCAGCTGTGTGGAGCAGTGACCAGGCTAGCGGAGCGCAGCCCAGTGGACAACACTGGCCGAGGGTACGTGTAGATGGCAGCCGGAGGGATCCTGTGGGCCTGCAGCAATATTCCCATGAGGGCAGCCCCTGCTTTTCTCCCTGCACTCGTAGCTGTGCCGGTATACCTCTACTGAGCTCCCCTTTGCCACTCACAGACAACAAGAGCTCTGAGCGCTGCTCCCGTTTCTCCCTCCTAAAGGACAAACGTGTCAGCAGGCTATTTCCTGCTCTGCATTTAGCAGTCAGCGTTGGCAGCGAGGAGAGACCTGGGCAGGTGGTATGCAGGCGAGCAGGGCAGAAGAATTCAGTTCTTTTCCCACGTCCATTCACTCGACCTGCTGAGCCAGAGCAGAATGAGACCAAATGAACTGAAAAAATGAGTATCTTGTCCTCTCCCAGCTGGCAGTAGCACTGACCAAGGCAGGATGGGAGAGGGGTCAGGTTCTGGATGACTGGCAAGTGTTGCTCCTTCAACACTTGCTCCTTCTCCCTCAAGAGAGAAGGTCTGTGTCTGCACAGAAGGTGACGTGTCTCACTACGAGCGATCCTGCAGCAGAGATGTGCTGGGGTGTAACCAGTCCCCACAGAGAGGGACACAGAGCACTAGACTGCATCAGTGCCTGTCCACATCATCACACAGGCTGCCCACCGGAGAGGCTATCCAGTTAGCCTGGAGAATGGAGCTGATGGATGGGCTGTGAGGCACCCTGGGCCCATGGAGGTAGTGGAGCTGAGCTCTAGCTGCTCCTAAGGAGCCTGCTTTACCATGTCAGCCCTTTGCTAGCATATCCTGCTGGGTTCTGTAAAACCACCTTGCCCTGGGCATCCCAACCTTTACAGTGCCAAGGCTGCCTCATTGCACAGACTTAGGGCCCCAGTCCCAAGCAGTGTAGGATATGGGAAAGTCTTTCCAGGAGGCAAAAGTGAAGCTCTTGTTTGGCACTGACAGCAGTGCGGGAAACCCAGTGCCAACCCCCTGTGGCCCTAATGTACAGTACAGTTCCCTCCCATCGTGTCTTTGCTCTCCCAAAGCAGCAGTGGCTTCTCACCCACCTCCCCGGCGGGCTGCAACCTTCTGCTCCCCCTCCAAGGGCAGGAGCAAAGCGTTCGCTCCAGCTTGGGGCAATGTCGCTTTGACTGTCACTCATTTATCTCCCTCCTCTTTTGATGGCTGCACTGTCTCCTCCTCCGATTCCTCTGACTCCCCTTGCCCACGGCTTTCAACAGCCCTCCCGCTATGGTTTCCACATATGGGTCTTAAGCCACTGATCCCTCTCCCCTTCACCTAAAAATGAGTGAGCCCCTGGGGCTGGGGAATCTGTCATGCCCTGTTTCCCCACTCCCACACAGTCACCTCCATCTCATGCGCCCAGTAGTTCCCTCAGGACGGCTCAGGAGCGCTGACCTCTGCATGATGGTCCTTGCCATAGAGCTATTTCTGACTTGTCACTGTCACTGTTCCAGGAGTCACCTCTTTGCCTGCTGAAGAGCTCTTGGTGCTTGCACCAGGGTTTTGGTGGACCTCAGTTAAGCTCATTGGCTTGGTCTTCTAGGCTTGGATCACACAGGACTTGCACACAAGCCCAGATGAAACTTTGCCTGGGTAAGACAGTCTTATTCCCCATGCAGGTGAGAACTTGGAGTGGCATCTCACTCCAGAACAGCACACCAGCCTCCAGGAGCAGCCGTGTGAGCTCAGTATCTGCAAGCGCAGTGTGCTGGATGGAGACTGTTCCTGGCAATGGCTGCCTCTACATTAGTGTTTAGTTTCAGGGGAGGAGTGCAGATTTAAAGCCAATCTACTGACCTCCCTTGCATACTCAACCTTACCCTGCACCCTGGAGCCATCTCGGAGGCACATACTTTTGGATGAACTAACTTGAGAGATGTGCTCCAGGAACAGATCAAACCTTTCCCAAACACTGAGTCTTCAGCCATGGGACCAGGCTAGGGCTAGCCTGAAGGAAAACCCCCAAAACACATATGGTGCAACCCCTAGCTTTTTTCTTCCCTGCAGTGCAGGTTGTGGGGATGGGGGCAAATGAGGGTAGCTCTGTGCAGCTGACCATGATCCCAGGTCCTCATCTGCTCTGGCTGGACCTCCACAACATGCGCAGCTGGGTCTCACCCTAGGTGACACTATGAAGAACCTCCTACAGCACCAGGCTCTTGAGCAGTGTGACAGTGCATGCCCAAGCACGGGTGCAGGAAGAGCCCCGCTGGCCGGTCATGGGCTGCAGCCCCACAGGGGCTGTGTCTGCAGCCCTTGCCTATGGCACAGCCTGTGACACAGGAGAGCTGGTGAGTCAGGTGTTGCTGACGCTCTGGGATGGCGCAGTTTCTACCTTTGCAAAATCACTTGTTAAGAGCTGCATTTACTGTTATTGTTCTCATGCCTGCTCTGGGTAGGCAATGCTGAGGGTAGGTTTGTGGGGGGGGGGGGGGAAAAGAAGCACTTATGGATTTATCTGGAGAGAAGGTCACAGATAAAGATTGCTCAAGCTTCATAAACAGACCTGAGGGAAAAAAAAATAGGTCAAATCATATTGAACTTCCCAGTAAAAGAAGCCAGGCTGAGTGCTGGGCCCTGGGGATGCTCTGAGTGGAGGCAGCAGCTTGCGAGGAGGGGTCCGTCCGTAACGCACCTCAGGGAAGGGAGAGCTGCCAGTGCCAGCTCCTCTGCAGGATGCTGCCCGGCAGCCCTCCTGCCCAGGCACAGGCTGGGCAGCTGCAGGGGAGCTGCTACGTGGCACCCAACGTGCTACGAAAGGTAGGGTCTCCTCTCCCAGGACTAAACACGTCCAGGAGTTACAGGAGGAAGAAGGATCCATGGTGAAATGAAATCCCTAGGGCAGTGTTCAAGGGTGAGTTGAATTGAAGCCCTTGTAGCAGATCCTGGAGCATCGTAAGGGCAACAGCAGGTGCTACCTCCAGCTCCAGAGTGAGCTGGAGAAGACAGGCAGCAGGGAGCAAAACCCAATACAGCCATGGGAGGCACAGCATTAGTGACAGGAGGAGCCTGGCTGGGCCAAGAGACGTGTAAATAAACCAAAGGAAGGTTCCCGGGGGCATACGGCCACACCAGTATAGCTCAGCAAATTATCTGCTTTTTCACGGGGAAGACCTATGCTTTGAGTGAGCCTCGAGACTAAAGTCAAATGGTGTTCAGGTCTTTAAGGAGAGATGATTTAAGGAAAGGAAGGAGTGCCCGAGCAAACAGCAGCACTGAAATAAACTCACAGAATCACAGAATGCTTAAGGTTGGCAGGGAGCTCTGGAGATATCTCCAGTGTTCGACTTCCCTTTGCCATAAAGAAGGTGGGATTTTTTAAATTATTATTATTATGTCCAAGAATAATTTCCTGTATTTGAATTTGTGCTTATTGCTTTGCTGTCTGTCACTGGGCATCTCTGAGAAGAGTCTAGTGCTGTCTCCTTTCCTTCTCCCATCTGGTATTTATACACAGAGATAACCCCCCCCGCCTTCCCCCGTCCCTCCCCCCAAGCCTTCCTCTCTCCTGACTAAACAATCCCAGCTCTCTCAGTTTCTCCCATATGAAAAAAATCTCTAATGCTTTAATCATCTTTGTAGCCTTCACGGGACTCTCTCTAGCATGTCCACAACTATCTTGGACTGAAGAGTCCAGCATCCGGCGTGGCCTCACTGGGGCTGAGGAGAGAGGACAGATCACCTTCTTTTACCTGTTGGTTGTCCTCTGCCTAACACAGCTCTTGATGCTGCTGACCTTCTTCAGCACAAGGGCACACTGCTTGTTCATGTGCAACTTGTTGTCCACCAGAACCTCCTGGTCTTTTGCTGCTTTCCAGCAGTTCAGCCCCAAGCCCGTACTGGAGCACGAGGTTATTCTTCCCCACGTGCAGGACTTTGCATTTTCATTTTGCTGAACTTATTGGTCTATTCTGAGATTAAGTGATCCTGGGGGAACCTGTTCATCAAATCTTCCTCAGGGTGTTGGAAAGACTGCAAAGTGAATGATCTTCCCCCGCAACTTTCCAGAGGCTGCTCTTACTATTGCCCTCTGGTGTTCACTCATTGCAGCCAAAATGAAAGGCATATAATGTCACAGGAACAGTTCTCCAATAATCCTGTCTGGAATTTCAAAGCAATCTCAGAAGTACTGCCCCATTCCAAGCACTGTGTTCCTGGCCTCACATGACACATGCGAGGGCAGGACTTTGTGAGCTACATGACAGAAACAGGAGTTCAAAGAGGTGGATAAAGCAACACACACAGGCAGCAGGTCACAGCAGGTGTCGCAGGATGTAGTGTGCCCAGACTGTGAACCTCGCATATGACTCTACTTCTCACACCCAGTTTTTTGCAGGGCAGTACATGTACCTGTCCTGGGGCAGGTCAGGGTGCCCTGCTAGGCAGCTGCTGGAGGGAGACGCCTCCTTTGCTTGGAGGTTTGGGGCATTTGTCTCTGAGGGAGAAGAGGAAAAGCCAGGGTAGACAGAAGAGGGGCACAAGGTGTGTAGTAAGCAGTGAGCATGGATGGGTTTCTCAGAGAAAGCAAGTTCTGACTAGGACGTGGATGGATCTTTTGACTTGGCTCTGCAGAAAGCACTTTGATTCCTCATTGTTTTACTGGGTGAAAATCATGGTGGACAAGCAGTCTTGCTCCTCTAGATGAGACTGTGACAGACCCCCTGCAGAAAAAGGTGCTAAACCTGGTCTAAGAGTGACCCCCATGTCCTTGAGACAAGTGTTTGTAGAGAACAGGCAGCAGGGGTAGGAGGAGGGGATGGGCATGCAAGGTCAGTGTGTTCAACTTGTGTCACCTTGGACTGATTAGAAAAACTGATCCATCTAACACAGGCAGCAGCTGATGGCACCTCCACGCTTCTGCACATAGGAAGTAAAAAATATTGTAGAGAGGCAGAGTTTGAGTTACTTGTACCAGGGATCCAACAGAAGCACCGGAGCAAAGGCCTTCTCCTGGTAGCCAAGGGCAGGTCTTACAGGCCAACACCATGCCTTCTTTCCCTCAGCCTTTGCATGATACTTAGTGTCTATCTTATGCACAGAAGCTAGAATTGTTTCACCCTTTTCTAGCCCTTTTTCCCCGATTTTGGTTAGATGAGACCTTGAGGGTGGGATCACTGGTTCAATCCTCACTCAGAGCAAGGCTCACTTCAAAGTTAGATGAGGTTGCTCGGGGACTCAGCTGGATGAGTTTTGACTGTCTCCAAGGATGCAGATCCCACAGATGCTCCAGGCCCTTCTGCCATGTCTGACCACCCTCACAGGGAAGAGTTCTTATTTTTAGCTTGAATTAGTCCAGCTAGTGTCTGGCAACCCTTGCTCTGTCATATGTCTGGCCACACTCACTCTGTCACGGTGCACCTCTGAGAAGAGCCTGCTTCATCTCCTCTATAGCCCCATTACTGCAGCTGAGAGCAGCAGTCACCCACCTGGCTCTCTTTGTCTGCAGCCCAACCAGCCCAGCTCGCTCAGCCTCTCCGCGAGCGCTGTGTCCTCTGGCCCTTGACCATTTTGCTTGGCCTCCATGGGGTTTGCCCCAGCTTGGCAACATCTCTCTTGCTCAGGGAGAGCCAAAGCCAGGCACTACTCTACATGCAGTTTTTGACTGCTCCAGAGTAAGGAGCTGACATATATAACAAGCCAGGATTATTCACCCTTCCTCCCCAGTATGCATCAATTTACATTTATCCACATTGAGTTTAATCTGCTGTTTTATCGTCCAGTCACTTGATATCGTGAAGCTCCTTCTGCAGCTCTTTCAGCGTGCCCATATGAGCTAGCCAGAGCGTTTGACATGAAAGGCATGCTGACAGGGATCCTGGGGATTAGAGAGACAGCGAAAGCCCTAGCTGGACTCTCTCTGCTTTCCTAAGCATCCTTGATAGCGAAAGACTGGTCTTTATAGCATAAATTGTGGGTTTCTTTCATGCTAATGCCAATGCAAATAGAAGCTTTGTTTCCTACCCTGGGACTTGCTGTCAAGGGCCACAACAACTAGCACGCGCGCATTGCGCTGGGACTGCCTGTGCATCACAGTATTGCTGCAGTGTCTCCAGCCATGAATGTTAAACGAAATAGCGCTTTATCTTATGTAATGGTGTTTAATGTTTAATGCTATTACTTATAAAGAGGGCATTACGAATGGACAGCGCATGCGTGAGAGGCCATCGCTAGTTCATTCTCCCTGAAGAGGAACAAGCCGTGGCTCTAATCTCTTCCCCAGGGTTTTCTCCACTTTGAAATAATTCAAGCGAAGGTGTAGCCACCTCTCCCCTCATTCCACCAGGCTCACGCTCTGGGGAAATATCCCTGAGGTGTAGCTTGAGTTGACGTCAGTTCAGTTTTTCTTCGGCTCATTCTATTTTACCCCTTGTAGCCCATTCCGAGCAATGCATCTCCCTCAATGGCTTTTAGCTGTGAAGCTCCTGAGTCAAACCTTAATTTGCTAAACAGGGAGGTGCTCTAGCTTTGTTGCAAAAGCTGGGTTGGGTGAGAGCGTTGTTGATAGCCACTGGTAATGATTTTCTAACCACAAACTAGGAAGTTCTCCCACCAAAGCCTAAAAAAGCGCTTCCCCGGTGAACCAGAGCTGGAAGAAAAAGGATGGGTGAAGGCAGGCTGAATTCAGCTCCGAGTTTGCACATGGACCCTGGCAAAAAGCAAAAAGGTGTTTTCTTTGGCCATTACTGCTCAGTTTGGGAGTGGGGTTTTGGTGAGACTGGAGCGGCAGTTGGTATGAGGGGCCTGGGGAGATGTGTGGGGTGGCTCTCTGGGGCCAGTGCTGGGGCCGCACGGAGCCCACGGGCTTCACAACACCGTGACCGCCCATTCTACCTCCCCCAGGACGCTGACGGACCTGCTGAAGCAGCCGGGCCTTGGTCCCTCTGAGCAGCTCGATGGCCACATGGGCAGTCTCCAGGTGCAGGTGGGCGAAGGGCTCAGCCGCCCACCCCCCAGGAACGGCACAGGTAAGGGGCACCGCGCCAGCCCCGCGAGCGCGGGAGACCTCACTGGCCACCTGCCCACGTGTGCTTCTTTCCCCAGAAAAGCTGCACCTCAACAATGCCATGGTCACCAACCCCATCGGGGGGCCCCCTATGGGGCTGTCACTGGCCCACAGCAGCCGCCTGCCAGTGCAGGCGCCCGACTACACCAAGTACGCCACGCTCAAGGCCATGGGTAAGAGTCGCCACCACTAGGTGGGGGTGGGGACAGGGGCTGCCCTCAGGAAGGGGTGCAGAGGGCAGGGCCTCATGGGGCACTGGCTGCATGCGCCCCCATGGGCCCTGCAGAGCCCTGCACCCACCAGTACTCCCTGCCAATGAGGGGCCAGGATCCCTGAGCGCCTGGCCTATCAGGACTCAGGATCCCCCCTGCCCCTGCACTTGCCCAGCCAATCAGGCACCAGGATCCTAGCCAATTGGCAGCCAGAATTCTTCCAGAGACCATAGCACTCTGGCCAATGAGGGCCCTGGATTCCCTCTCCCCACCCCAGGAACCCCAGCATTACCTCAGCCAGTAAGAGGCCAAGATCCCCTGCCTAGCCCCACTCCTGCAGCCAATCCTCAATTCCTCTATGGACCCACAGCATTTCCCTGGCCAATCACAGCCCTGGTTTCCCGTAGCACCACTCCCCCAGCCACTCAGGGGCCAAGATCCCCCAGCTCCCCAAATATTCTCCCAACAAATGAAGGCCTAGGATCCCTCAGCACCTTCTCCCATGCATCATGGCCCTCCCTCTCTCCTGTTTGACCCTAGGGGATGCTGCTCCTCCCCTAGACAGAGTTCCCAGTCCCGGACCTGCAGCAGGGGGGTGGCAGCAGGGCCTCTCTAGGGTGTCAGGCCCCCCTCCCCAGGGACCACAGACCTACTGGGGCAGCCATCCCCACTGTAGGGTGACACTCCTGCCACTGTCTCCCTCCCTGTGTTCCCCCAGAGAGCGCTCCGGAGGACTTCTACAAGCGCTTCGCTGGGGCAGACCTGCCGCCCAGCAGCACTCTGCCCTTCCCGGCCGAGGCACCGGCCCTGCCTGAGAGCTGCCCCCTGGGCCCCAAAGCCAAGGGGACAAAAGGAGGCCCTCCGCCACCACTGGCGAGCCCAGCCTTCAAAGGGGGCTGGGAGGGTGGCCGCCGGCAGGGCTATGCCACCGGGCGGCCCTTCAGCGCTGAGAAGCTACCTGAGCTCTTTGGCACCGCACCGCCCCACTACGCCCAGCCCCAGAGGCACCTCTCCACCAACAGCAAGACTGAGGTCACCGTCTAAGCAGAGTGGGGAGGCGACGATGACCCTCTTGCTCCGGTTTTGGCCGCGGCACTGGTGGGGCCCGATGGGTCGGGACAGGCTGCCCGGTGCAGCGGCTCCGGGGCTGTGCAGCCGTGGCTGTGAGGGAGCTGCACTGCGGGGCTACCACCTCCAGCCGTGCACCTGGCCATGGGTGCTGCGGCAGTCAGGATGCACCCCGGTGCAGCCGGGATGCAGCCCAGCTCAGGCCCAGCAAGGCCACTCAACCGACCACAAGAAACTCACAGGTGACCGTCCTGCCCCTTCCCACTTTCTATGCAGGCAGTTCTTCAGCAAGGACATACCATGGGAACTATTGGAAGTATAAATAACATGCAGCGTGGGTCAGCTGTCAAGGGCTCGAGACGCGGTTTACATGTCTCCCTCTTCTTGCTCGGCTCCTTCCCCTTGTTTCTTGGACTAATGCCACCCACCCAGCGCGGGGTAGGACAACACCTTTTTTGTCTTTCCCTTATATGAATGTTTCAAAGTACAGTCTTAAACCTGTATTTGTCATAGTGTTTACAGAGGGTTACAGCAGCAGCTGCCCTTCAAGTCTGGGGAGCAGCAAGATGATGTAGGTCCTGTATAAACTGTGACTGCTAGCAAAGGCACAGCCCTGATAAATGTGTTGTTTTTTCCTCTCTCTTGGACAGTGGGAGGCAGCTCAGCCCTTCAAGGCTGCTCAAGTTTGGGTCCTTGTCCACTGCCACAGAGGAGGGGCTGCAGAGCGGGTTCATCTCCTTACACAGCCTCTCACCTAGGCAATGAGTCTCCTCTGTTCTCTGTCCCCCACAAGACAAGTCTGCAGTACAGTTGCAGGGCAGGGAAGAAGACCACAGGGGAGAGGCTCTCACGGTGGGACAGCCCACCGAGGCTAGCACTGCACTCTGCGCCCTCTTGCTCTTCCCTGGGGCAGCGCAGGGGCCTACAGGGGGAGGAGGGAAGTGCCTAGGGGGCAGCCCCAGGAGTACAGCCCTGCATGGAGCCACACCACAAGGTGCTGCCACTCACTGCCCCCCTGTGACACCCGCACGGCTGCCAGGGCGGGCAAAGGAAAGGGGAGCACAGGGGCTCCTGGGCCTCTCTGTAAGACTGCGATGGGCTGAGTATGCCCAGGGGAAAGTGGGGGCAGGGGGTCCCCTACACAGGAGAGGCAGCACAGCCTGTGCCCAGGCAGGCAGGCCCACAGGACTGGCGCTGCTCCCAGGGGAGGCCCAGGGGCAGCAGTTTGCACACGGGGGGCTCATGGCAGCTGCCCACGTGCAGCATGGGGAACGGTTCAGAGCCACAGCTGTGTTGGAGGGTGGGGGATCCCACAGAGTTTCTGCAGCCCTGAACCCCGGCTTAAAAACTTCTGCAGAGAAGGCTTTCCCCACACCTCCTCAACCGGGTTTCTCATCTCCTCTATGGCTGTTGCCTCTCATCCTTCCCCTGTGCCTTGCAATGCAGGGCCCAGCTCCATCTCTACTTTGAGGTAAGTGCAGGCAGCAGCAAGATTTCCCCCTCACCTTTCTCCTTGCAGGCTGAACAAGCCCAGGTCCACATCTGCACTGCTTCCCTCTATCATTACAGCCCTCAGCCTCAATGGAGATTGCCCCCTTCTTCCCAGGAGCAGTGACTGATCCAAGCTGATCAGGCACAGTTTGCTCCTAGCAAACTCCAGCTGGCGTTTCCCAGTCACCCCTTCCTCGCCTTCACATGCTTTTAGGAGTTTGTTCCTAACCTCACTCAGCTAAGGGCAAAGAGCCTGCAATTGTCTCAGGCTGTCTTTGTTCAGGAGGGCAGAGACATCCTCCAGATCTTCCACTCATCAGGCAGCTCTGACCTTCCAAATATAGCAGTGGGTGCCACAAGGCAGCTCTCTCTGCACCTTTGGGTGCTTCCCCTCTGGCCCCCAGACTTGTGGATGTCCAGCCAGCTTAAGTGCCTCCCCACTGTCACCTTGACTCTCCATAACACTCCCATATGCTCTGTTAAGTCCCTCTATGATTAGGGGCACCATTTTTACTGTGCCAATTTACTTACCTCACCCTATAGCAGAAATTGGCTGCTCAGGCGAGTAGCAAGCCTAGGTGCTGTGTGGTACCACAGTGGCCCTGGGCAATTTGTCAACACCCTTCTGAGCCCCAAAGCAGATGGTGCAGCACACAACCAACTTGCTGCACGGCAGAGCGTTGCGCACAAGGCAGCCCAGCACCTTGCGCTCAGGGAAAAGCTATAAAACGCAGTCAGCACAAAAAGGAAAAACAAGGATCTTGCAAACTGACACCAGAGGTAGAAGGGAACCAGCAAAATGTCCCAGAATCACAACTGGCCAAATGCAGTGAAAGTTCTTGGACACCCAATGGGAGGATGCACACTGCAACTGCAAACCAGCATTCAGGGACCAGAACCAGGCCAGAATAAAAAAAATAAAAGGCCCTGAAAAAGAGCACCAGGTCCTCAGTACCATTAGCACCAGCTTGTTTTCTCTTGTTGGCACATGAGCACAGTCAAGCATTTGGAAAACAAAACAAGAAGAACACAAAGGTAAGGTTCCAGGACTTGCAGGGCTCTTGCATTCAGAGCTGTTTCTACTCGTCTACTTTCAAAGCAGCTGCTGCGAAGGAGAAGGCTAGCACACACGAGACAGTGGTAACGGTCACCTTTATTAGGTAACAGATACTGACAAGCCCTGGAACAGGGTTTTCAGACAGCAGAGATGTTCCCCTGGGAACTTGCCCACCACCAGTTGCACCTTTTATCACAAAGCATTCCTACCTTCAATTCCATTTGGATAAATAGACTTTCTTCACATAATCTGTAAAACAATTTCCTTCCACCCTCAAACAAAAAAGTTACAGTATATACACACATACATAAAAAACTGTAGGGACAGACGGCAGCAAATTTATTAACAGTGGAACAGGACAAAGATCCCTTGCCCTGGACAGGAGAAAAATGCCAGCAGTGCTAAGACCTCTGTGGATCCTGCCATTAGCTACTGGTGTTGCAGCCCAACAGCCTTCCAAGCCCTTCTGCAGCCAGTACTCCCTACAGCCCAGCTCCTAGGGCTCTGCTCACCTTCAAAGGGCAACTGAAGCCGAGAACCTCCATCTCCTCCCAACACTGCTCCCCTGTGTTCCAACACACTGCAAGCGGCGCCAGGAGACGAGAAATGACTCCAGAGGGTGTTACAGCAAAAGCATTGTTGTAGCCAGTAAAGCCCCAACTTAGAGATCAAGACACCCAAGACTTGGAAATAGTGGGATATCTACTTAGAGAAAAGATAGATGAGTCATCCCACAAAGAGGATCATTGATAGCCAAGCTCAGTAATAGGCAATTAAAGCCCTCCTAAAAACCATAAGCTGTTCTTATGCCAATCAGCACTTGGCATGCTTGGAACACGCACTCAAAGCAGAAGTAGCTGCCGTCACCTGAACCAGAGCATCCCACACACTGATTTAAGATACGCAAGACCACAATCCTCCCTCAAAGCTTTCCTCGGGCCCCTGGCACTGGGAGATTCCCACCTCCATGCCTGCCAGCAGCACTGAAAAGCTCAGGACACCAGCAATCACCAGCTGGGAGTCCACCAGTGCGCCCGCAAATAACAGTGAGAAGAGGCACTCTGGTCCCCATGATTTTGTGCCTAGCTATAGCACAGGTTTGCTGGAAACAAGTTTTGCTGGGAGTCAAATTTCTCCCAGTCACTTTCCATCTTGATGAACTGAGGCAACTCTATGCCCAGTATTACATGTGTTCAACTACTGCAGCACATAAAGTCACCTTCCTGAGACATCAAAAGGGAGACACAAGCCCATCTTTTTCCCCCCTCTGCTTTTTAAAGCAGCTCAAACTCATGTCCCTCTGTAAAAGCTGGATAAATATAGAAGCATCTTGCAAAATAGCCAGAGTACTGATTTTGCAGGGAGGAATCATGCTGCATTTGCCTGCTCAGGACAGGAAAGGAGCAGGCTGCTGCCAGCATGCTGCCATGTGGGCCTCTAGTTACCCACATGGAGCACAGACAGGTTATGTGTGAGAAGAGGCAATGTGCACCCACCAAAGGTTCGTTTCCCTATTTACATGTTTGAGAGGACAACCGTTTTTCAAATCTTCAGATCGATGCAATTGGAAAGGCAAAACCATTCCCTCCTGTCCCCAGTTTGCCTCCCTCCCTTTGAGGGTTCCGCGATTCAACCCTGTGAGCCGGGCTGCTCTTGAGGGAGTAGCCTGGTATCGGAGCAGGGAGGCTCACGCCCTGAGTCAGCGCCTGCCAGGCCTGCAGGTAGTCAGCCTGCTGCGTGTGCAAGAGCTGTCAAGCACTTGGGAAGGACAGAGAAAAGGACATGAAGGTAAGCTCTGGGAACTTGTAATCTAAGGGAAAAAGTGTTTCTAAAAAGTTCAATCTGCACCAACAGAAAGGCACCACAGTCTTCACCCTTCATACAAGTGTAGGCTTTGCATATCCACCCCTGCCAACATCCAGCGCTGAATGACCAGAGCCTGACAGGCTGAGACAAACAGCCTGCCCCAAACTTGGCCCCCACCCAAAAAGGCAGGAGGCAGTTCTGGTCACTGAAAGGAGATGCATGAAGTAGAGAGGAAGAGAAATCTGCTGCATTGCTCCCTACCTTTTGTAAAGCGACAAACATTCCTATAAAAAAACTGTATAAAAACTGTAGAGAAATTTGCCAGTCAGGACTGGCCCCCAAGCAATACTCTTAGAGCACCTCTGTAAAAGTAGGGTCTAGAGGGCTTCAGTGAGGTCTCCTGACGCACACAGCACAGGGGCCTTCCCTCCCTCTGGGGCAGCCTGCAGGCTGAGCAGGGCCTCAGACACCAGGTGCCCCAGCACAAGGCTTGAACACATCCACTGTCCGCCCAGAAGGCTCCTATTGCAGAGGCATTGGGGAAGGGAAGGTGATGCCCTGAGGACAGACGGAGGATGTGCTGCTTGCCTGCCCCTTGAGTTTGTAGGTTCTTGTCCCAACAGGGCCCAGCCGCTCCGTGCAGCAGCGAGGCTGTCTCAGAGCCCCCAACACAGCCACAGAACTACGACTAGACTCCTGCTGCAGTGGCTGAGAGCAAGCAAGGGGGCTAATAAAGCTAAACCTGGGGCAAATTAAAAAACCCTCCCTCCCTTCTCCCACCCCACAGTGATCCCACTGGCACAGACCTAGCCTACTGACTTTTTTTTTTTTTCATTTTCTCTTTTTTCTTGCTGTTTTAAACTCAAGAAAGAAAGTCCAGGCTGACGGTCCACAAGGCTGCCTCTGTGCAACACAGCCCCACGTGGGCATTAGGAGGCAGCGATGGCTGTGCCCCCGCTCAGCTTGACGATCATCTGCTGGCAGTCGTTGCACGAGCGCTTGTCTCCCACCTTCTCAAGTGTGCGCGCTGCCTCCGCCAGCAGCACGGCTTGCTGGCCGGGGGAGGACAGGAAGGAGAGGGGCAGGTGGCGGCAGGCCAGCAGGATAGCTGTAGCTCGCTCTCTCTGACCTGGCAGCGTGTCTAGCTCTCCTAAGCACAAAAAGAAGATACAAACATGCACTGAAGCTACAAAACATTTTAGCATTACCAAAGCTCTCAATGCAGCTCCAAACAGAGCCTTAGCTGGCACCTGAGGGGACATCTCAGGGCTGGCAAAGCAGAAGGTAGGCTCTGGTATCTCCCAGCTGAGTAGTAAACCTCCAAACAATTAATCAAACATAAGGTGCAAGTTCGAGCTGGAGTCAGGCAGAACCTCCAGGGTTGCTCCAGGCGATCACTGCTTCTACAGGAATGACCCTATCATTTTACTTTCTTAAGGTGCTTTATGAGGCTTACCCTAGCACTGAAAATACAGATCTGTTTTATTAAGTCCTAGAAGAATTTTATAATTGGCATCATGCCTCTATATGCCCCCTTTAAGAGTCCTGCCTTCATCTATGCAGGGTTTTTTTTTGTGTACAGGTGCATCCACGCAATTCCAATGTGTCTGCCACTAGCTCCCTCCCAGAGCAGGTGGCTCCCATTTGCCTGCTTATGCCTCAAGTGGCAGCAGTGCCTACAGGAGTGAGGGGCTCACAGGGGTCTGTCCTCCTGAGCCTCGAAAGCCATGGAGTCAGGAAGACACCATGCAGTAGCCACAGGCTGCAACATCCCATGGCCACAACCAACTGCAACCTGCTGCTCGCCCAAGTTGGCCACTGCCCTGTGCCTGGGAATAGCTCAGCCCCAGGCAGGGGCTGCTCTCTGAGCATGGGGGCTGACCTTGCTTGCTGCTCTGCACCGTGCGTCGCCTCAAGCTGTGCTCCAGCAGCTGGTGCGTGCGGGTAGGGCTGGCACCCGCCATCAGGCGCACGGTGGCCTCATGGAGGAAAACCTAGGAGGGAAGAGAAGAGAGGCAGTGACCAACACGCACAGACCACCCCTCCACAACAGTAGTTCAACTCAGGCCATCCCTCTGCAGTAGCATTTAAAGAGCATAGTGCTGACATGTTCATAACACCATCACCACCACTTCTATACTCCTTGTTTTTCCCACCTGCCTCTAGAAATTTTTTCAAGTCAGGGCAATTGTAAAGAGGATAAAAGTTTTTACCATGTAACCATTTCCTAGGCTAGAGGCCTGGGCAAGGAAAAGAAAAGCAGCAAGAAAAAAAAGAGCAGAAAATGGAAGACCAAATTCCTGAACTCTGTCACAAGCAAACGGCTTCACAATTCTAGGCCAGCAGCTTCCCCATCATGGCCCCATGAGTCCTGCCAAAGGCTAGCCAAAACTTCTGCTTCTTCCCAGGGATGGAGAGGAAAGTGAGAAGACAAGAGGTAGGATTACCTTGCGATAAGCAGGCCTGAAGCCATGGGCCAGCTTGCGCAAGCTGCCCAGGTCCCGCTGGAAGCCTGTGAGCTCGGAGGCAGATGCATGGTAGGTCTCCCCCAGGGCCTGGCTGCTGCTCGCCTGCTTCTGCCACAGGCTGGTGCGCAGTGAGAGCAGCAAGTCGCAGGCCAGCAGCTGCATCATCTGTAAGGAGCAAGACCCCAGGCACACACACATGAGACCACTGATAGGTGAGTAACAGCTTGGTTGTGGCACAGCTGCCTGCAAGGCATCAGCTGCAGCACCTTCTGTCTGCCCAAGAGAAAACTCTGAACAGAACCACCTCCACTATAACGTACTTATTGAAGCAGGACCTGTGATAAACCTTTAGCCTAAGGAGCATCTCTATGGCCTTGGGTCAACAGCTCCAGGCCAAGGAACGGAGCACCCTGCTGTACCCAAAGGACAGCTGACGTGTCTGCAAGGCTGACCCTGAGCCCATCTTGGGGAGCATGTGCCACAAGCTCACTGCACCTGCAATGCCTCAGTCTTCTACAAAGGTCTATCTAAACAGTGACACCAAGTACACAAAGACAGCAATTACAAGGAAAAGAGATGTCCACTATCTGCAGAGGGGAAAAAGAGAAGCAGTATTGACACAACCCACATTTTCTACCTAAATCCTTTTTCCCCATCTGCTGCTGCCACCCAGCAGTTTGTTACTCTAACTGCTCTCAAAAGATTGTACCTGTGCTGTAGAAATGGGGAGTGCCTCTGTACTGCACTGCAGAAACATTGCACAGTGACTGCCAGACATGCAATGCAACTACAATGCACCACAGCTGCCACCCAGGAGCGGCAAGAGGGACCACAGCTCTGTCCCATGAACCATGCAGGGAAGCTCCAGCTTTTAAGTAATCCTGGAAAGAAAAGACACAAACAATGCACAAACTCAGGAATAGCACAGCAGAGACCCACTCCCACAACAGAGGATTCAACTCTCAAGCATCACCTGAAAGGCAGCAGGCTCGGCCTAACTAGGCCCATATTTTACATGTGTCAGCAGCTTCACTGACAGGGCTGAGATGGAAGTTTTCTGTGGACCAAATCAGAGGTGGTCAAAGAACCAGAGAAGAGGTGACAGGTGCTGGCAGGACCAGGATGGTAGCTCAGCCAGCTGAGACCATGTTCAGAAAAGAACAGAGTAGCTGCTGGACTGCCCCTGCAGAGCAGAGACAGAAAAGCATCCACATCCTTTGGAAGGGAAGAGTGTTCTCCCTACTGCCATCAGACACAGGATGAATGGAGAATGAAGACAAAAACAAGTCGGAGGGAGCACCTATGGCAAAACCAACTTCAGACCCAACACCTCCAGCGCGTATTCCCCCATGGCTTATCCCTTACACTGCTGAGGATGGCGCTGGAGGCCCCGCTGCTCATGTTAAGGCTGTTCCACAAGTGGCTGCTGGCCCTCTCACAGTGCCCCAGGGAGCTCTGCTGCCCGTCCGCCTTACTGGAGAGCGAGGCCTGCATGGCTTTGCACACGTGCAAGGTGGCTCTCACGAGGGCATTCCTGAAAGAGAAAGAGCACCGTTTGTGAGCAGGCCAAGTCACGCTGCCACGGGGCAGCCCCTGCAGCTGAGCTCAAGCAAGGGTTAGCACCAGCTTTCACTCTCTCAGCTTTAAGAGCAGGGAGACCATAACTTTTTAAAGACAGCAAAAGGATGAAATTGCTCCTCACCTACACAAGCTAGGGAAATGGAAGGAAACTGGCCAGGAAACTTAAATGGGAAAGAGTAAAGATAGTGACATGAGCTTTTTCATCAGTGTGCATGCACAAATTGTGTCATTTGACAGAGAGAGGTGCAGAATTAGAATGGAAACAAGAAAGCATCCATAAAGAAGTAATTCTGTTCCCTACAGACTCTTCCAATCCACAGCTCCAGCACAATCCAGCACAATCCATCAGCCTGCAAGCCCAGACCTATACATCTGTTGTTTGGCACATTTACACCTCATGCTATGGCACCAAACAGCACCGATACGATTGGCTTGTGACTCCACAGCACAGGTAAGAGCAGCCACAGGACAGGTATTAAAGGAACAGCCACTCCTGGCTAGAAGGAACAGGAGTTTGAAGGTAGTAAGATGCCTACGCACTCCGACATCTCCAGGGCCTTCGGCATTCGCTCCACTTCTGTGAAATGCAACCTCACAGCCGCATCGTCCCCTCTGAGCCAACCGATTGCCATAGCCACTGCCGCTGACCACCATCTGCACACCACGTCTGGGCCTATGGAAACAGAACCACAGGTTGCAACTAAGGACAGAAGACCAAGCCAGTCCCTGCTCAGAGAAAAGAGTGGGTGTTGTATGCCTTAGCCTTCCACCAAGATCTCTCCAGTGGGCTGAAGAAAGCATGC
The DNA here is from genome assembly GCA_034781795.1 of Crypturellus tataupa. NCBI lineage: Eukaryota > Metazoa > Chordata > Aves > Tinamiformes > Tinamidae > Crypturellus > Crypturellus tataupa. Next base: position 1,382,924 of record JAWLRI010000653.1, read on the forward strand.
AAACCAGCAGGCTGGGGGGGGATGCTGAGGGAGCACAGCTAAGTAACTTGGCAGTCAGCAAGCACTCAACACCTGGCAGCAAGTGGGGTTTCAGATCCTGAGCGTGGGTCTTGCCAACAAGAACCCCATCTATTCCTCTAGAATTTTTTCACCTTCCTTCCCAGCACAGACCTCCACTCCCTGGCCTACAGTAACAATTCTAGCAGTATACACCATGTGTTAGCACTGAGCATCATCAAGTCGGTGAAGAGCTCATCAGGTTCCTGGTACTATTTTCTTCATTATTTCACATTCCCTCAAGAGCATCCTGGAGTCTACACAGGGCCAAAGGACGTAGGTTCTGCTACTCTGACCTGCTTTTAAGTTTCATGGCAATATTACTGTGCTGACCTGCTTTTAAATTTCACGGCAATATTGACCCAAATATAGATTTCCCTTTACCCCAAAATGTAAGCCCTGGACAAAAGATATCTAGCTTCCCTCCTGTGTTGGCTCTACACACTTTAGATGCAGACTAATTGTCCTAGGCGCTCCAGCAGCAGCCCAGTGAACTGCCAGGGGTTGGTTTTACCAACACCAAGCAAGACAAGTACTCCAACAACTGGCTACCTGACAAGCTCAAGTGCACGGCCCAGAGGGAGTCTACAGCTCTAGCTCTCCCACCACATAGTCTCCAAGGGACCATGGCAAGTGGCTCCCATTATATGTCCAGAGCTAGTCCAGAGCAGGAGCTGCAGGGTTGGAAGTTTTGGAGATTGAAAAATGAACATGACAGATGCTATAAAAGTGAGGTCAACTTATGCTTGGGCCAATAGGTCACTATTAAGCATCTTTGAACAGTAGATAGAACGCCCTGTACTCAGCCACAGTACTACTATGCTTGTTTATATGCTACCACCTTTCCCTCATTTCACATCATCAGATCTAAGCTTTCAGGTCAGGGTATGGTGCACTGCTTGGAACACGCCCAAAGTGCCCATCATCATTAGTCATAAAAACTGCAACTCCACCTGCATTATCATTCACAGCTGCATTTAAGAGCCTTCTTAACCATCCCTCCTTCTAGCCTGAGCTGCTCAGAATGCTGTGGGGTGCTGCTCAATACCTACATCTCATCTCAGCAAGGGCAGTGTGCACCATGCCAGGAGTGTGAAAGGTTGAAAGGCAGCGAGGAAACATCTCTCTGCAATATTTCCTACAGCTGGGAGAGCTCCTGCTCTGCCATACTTACCTAGTGCTGACTTGAGTACAGAATTGCTGGCAAAGGGTGGGGCTCCACTTCCCATTGAGTCCAAGAAAGAGTTGAGCAATTTCAGATATTCCATCGCCCCGGAGAATTCGCTGAAACAAAAAACAAGGCAGACCTTCACTACGGTGTCCAACAAGAGAAAGCAAAGCCTGAAGGTATTTCTAATCAGTTATAATGTATTTTTAAACAACGCTGACCCCGTAAGCCAGCGGGTGAAAGCCGAAAGTTCAAACTCTGTAGTACAACAGTATTGTGTTATTTAAAGATATCTGTTGGAGAATTACCAAATCTCCCTCTACGGAAAGGTAAACAGCTCAGAATTACAGTCAACCCCAGGACTCTCACCTCAGCTACAGAAATGCTGAACTCCCTGGGAGCTTTTCATTACAGACATTTGCCTTACAGTTAAGGAGCAGGCAAGCAGACTCTACCCAAGTCCACAGAAACAAGAGGTGGTGCCAGTGGCATGGGAAGGACTAGGCTGACCACGCTGAAGCAGACTAAGGCATGTTACACATATTTAGAGTGCAAGTATCTACGCTGGTACTTAGTCAGCACTGCATATTTTACAAGCACTAAATAGAAGCTGCCAGCATCCCCTCTAGTGTCTTGAGTCTGCTGACAGATAAGATGTCTAACAAGTTGATTACAGGCTTCTTTTCAATCACTGCCTCCAAAAGAGGCTCAACTACATTCTTCCAAGTGGTTACTAAACAGTGTTAATCAGCAAAAGTAGTGTATGTGGTAATGATCTAATTTTCTTGGGTAGGTTACAGAGAACAACCTCAAGTTCCTACCTTTGGGGGAAGGCGAAAGCCTTCTGTATTAACAGAGCTACTCCTGTCAACTATGAAACAGAACTTCCACAAGTATCCTGATAATCTACTTCACTTGCACCCTGCACCTTCCCCATCAACAGCAGCATCTGATCATCCACATCTACACTGGTTAAGAAATTAGACTGAACTGCTTCTCAATCTTCACAACTATGATAGAAAGTAAATGCAAGATTGAAATTAATGTTAAATACATACTACTTCTATGCCGGTAGGAAAACTAAGTCATCTTCCTCATTTAAGGCTTCTGCCTATACTTTTGCGGGGGGATACAATCACTACAGAACTTTCCATTTATTTGCCTAGCACTTGCTGGGCACTGACATACCTGGACATCAGTTAGAAACAAGATGTAGTTTGGTGTAAAAAACAAATAAATAAATAAAGCTCTTTGATTCCTCCATATCAACCCCTTTCCTTTGCTCACAGTGATGACAAAGACCAATGACAATCTGAGCCAACATCTGCTCTCCCACTCTTGCCACACCAGTTTGATTCTCGACTGCTGGTAAATGTCACACTTTGTTCCACTACAGGAATATTCTCATGCATAATGTAGGGAGTCAGCTGGGTCCTTTTTTCTAACAAGATGGACTATGGCACTCTCAGAGTCTTGGGCATATGTTATGGTCAATTAAGACAGTAGCTGTGTGCTAATTTTAGTGTTACGGAACTTTGGAACTGTCAGCAGAGAAAGTGCCACCCATTGTAGGAGTCAATCAGCAGCATACCATCTGAAATGAGAAATCTTTATCTCATCAAGCAACAGTCAAAAATTCACCTTTAATTTAAGAGGTTTGAATACGAAGAGGTTGAGCTCACTCTTCTAAAATTGCGGCAGTCAGACTGGTGTCATGACTTCAGGTCATGATTAAAGACTAACCACTCTATTTGCCTCAGGGAACTCCATATATGATTAACAGTTTGAAATGTTTCAGTCTGCAGTTCCCTATAGCAGTCCCAGCCCCAGCACCAAAACTTACCATGGTTCCTCCTCCTCTTGTCCAACTACTTCTTTTCCAGTCTGAGGTTTCACAAGCGAATCCACAGCTCTCTCTAGCAGGTTCTCACAAAACGCTTGATGAACCTGCGCAATGGGATCCGCTACAGAGAAAGGACAAACCACTTCTCTTACACACAGTGCAAACCACCTCCTGATATACATAAGGGCAGCAAGAAGAGTCAAATTTTAAGATGTAAGAGGAAGAGCAGCCTAGGGAAATTCTTGAGAAATTATTGCAGAGATTATGAAGACTAAGCTGTTGAGCCTTTTTACCACCAGCCACTCATTATTAGCCATTTCAAGCCACAACCCGTAGCCAAACATCTCAAACACTTCAGCTACTCAACAGTTTGGCTGCGGCATAGTTCCAAAGACGACAAACCCTGGTCATCCTAAGTCATCCCTTAGACATTCAGTGCTACAACTAGGTTCTGTTCCAGCACATAAAAACACAAGTGGGATGACACGTAAAGCCAGTGCAATGTACAAAGGGAAGAGTGGCAGCTCCTGCAGAGTCTCGGGAGACATCTCTTCGCTCCACAGCCCCTCTCAACTGCTGAGGGCAGCAGATTCTTACAGGCAAGACAACTGCTGTGCACAAGAGAATGCTTTGAAACACCCCATCATGGATGGAGAGATTCCCAGGCCATAATTGCTGGGAGGTCAAACATTCAAAACTAGCAGAGGATCTTACCAGGATTCCTTTGGGTGCAGTACAGACTCTCCTTTGCAGCAGATTTTACTGTCCAGCTCCGCTCCACAAAAAATTTCTGTCCCAGTGGGTGACACAGCCAACGCAATGAGTCAGGAATGGCACTCCTCTCCGAGCTGCACAGGCTTTGAGCCTGGCTTAAAAAGTAACTCTAGAGAAGAGAGAGACTAAGATTGAAAACAACCTACAGGGAAAGAGACACAAAGCACACCAATGACAAAGCTCATTACAGACCATGGCATAACTGCAGTGTCAGCAAGTGCATGGAGGTGGTGGTAGTGCTAGGCTGCAGGATGCCCCAGGGCTGTGCTTACATGTATGACAGTGGAGAGCACAAGAGCTCACTCACCGCCAGGAAGCCGAGTTTGCCCCCACAGCGGGTTTTCAAGCCAACCGCCGCTGTCAGGTTGATTTCTGCCATCGTGCTGGGTGGGATCTTCTCTTCTGCACACTCAGCCAGATTCACAGCACACAGGGCCATGTGCAAACCTGAATAAGCAGAGCTGGAGGGAAGTTTACCTACACCAGAAGGGAAGAGAAGAGTTAAATTTTCAGAGTAGTATCTGCTACTAAATAAGTCATTTGCAGAGATACTATCCTGGAACAGGCAAATGAGAACCTAGTGACATGAGAACTCTGCAGTGCCACATGTGCCTACTTTGTATTCAGGCACCAGAACAACTCTAATTGAAACTTCTTTCCACTGACACCAAGGCTGGCATTCACAGTTTTGCTCCTGCAAGACAGACCTGTAGAGCTAACAAATGTAACATCTGCAAACCTTGGCTCGCTACATTCATCTCATAATTGAACCCCTTTGCAATCTATGCAAATAACGTTACAAACAGGGACATTTTCTTGTTATCCATGGTGGCACAACTATAATTAATGCAAGAAGATTAGGCAGAAGGACATTTAGCTTGGATTTCAAATATATTTGTGTCCTATTACAATTGCAAATTGCTCTGTTGAGGAACCAGCAAAACTGATTATAAGGATCTTTCAAGTGCTTATTTAATACATATGTGTATATGTGCCCACTGTTAGAGTCTATCACCACCCACTGGCAATCTGTGCTTCCCACAACTTCAGAAATATTAAAATTCTTCCAAAAACAAATGCTGCCTCCAATTCCACATTACACTCCTAAGCGATAGGAATCAACCAAGCCTTTAAACATCAGCAAGAAATGATTGGATTCAATCAACTGTTGCTTGGAGAGGAATCCAAGCCAGCTCTAGACGCATCACAACATGCAACTCAAGACGCTGCTTTTTCTCAGGTTGCTCTTACAGAGTCCTTTCACCATCTGAAGCTGTTTACTTTTACTAACTGACTTCTGAACTTAGTCTGCATGGCTTGTAGCAGCTACCCCGAGAGGAAGAGAGGCTGAGAAGCTCTTGCTGGATCCCCACAGGATCAGCTCTAAGCCTCCTTATTCAGGAAATGAGAAGGAAGAGAGCAGCTTTCCCATGTCTGTCATTACCCGTTATGTGGAGCTGATGGAGCTTGTGATATGCCAGAGCTGCATCCCGAGCACTGGTCTTTGCCTCATCCTCAAAACCTGCTGCAGCTTCCCTTGCCCGCCACTGATGGGAAGTCCTCTTGAGCAGCCAGCGCACCAGCGCCAGCTTCTGCAGGCTGTAGCGAATCACATTCCAGGACAGGCTGCAGGCCAAATCCAGGCGGGAAGCTGGCAGTGCTCGGCCTAGAACTGAGAGGCAAGTCTGCAGGTTTGATGCGGCTGCAGCAAAATCCCCCTGCAAGCAGAAGAGAAAAAAAGAAAAAAAAAAAAAAAAAGAAAAAAGAGAAAGGTTGAATATCAAAAAGAGACTTATGCTACTTTACTGACAGCCTACAAAACCACCTTCCTTAGTCTACAAAGGCAAGCAAGACAGGCAGAAGAAATGCAGACTACCTCAGTATAATGCAAAGGGGCTCACTAGTCCTGCCAAGTGCTGTGGCTAAGCAGTGGCGATGCTCTAGTATTGCTTCCAATGACTTCAGCTGAGGCAAGTCAATATGATACAAGCAAGCATTAAGCGAGCACATACCTCCATCTAAAAACATGATCCTAAACATCTCAGCCTACATAAGTCTCTGTTCCTGTAATGGCTATGATACCTGGGAGACACACAGGCACTAGATAAAATCTGTCTCCTGCCTTCTCAAACAAAATGGATGTTTCAGGGTCAAAAGACAGATGTTGTTTCAGTCCTGGGGAAGACTTGCAAGAGGCTGGAAGAGAGGAGACTGCAGTGCTCCAATATACATTTTATCACCTAGGGTGCTGTACTAGTACAGGCCTATAATCCACAATCGGCAGCCAGTCAGCAGTTGCCACTGAGCTACAATTGGGACAAACCTATGCAGAAACATGGCGGGGGAGGGGGGAATCCAAAGGAAAAAAAAAAAAAAAAAAAGAAAAAAGCAGCACATACACAAGCACATTACTGACTGCTAATAAGCAGAACAGAGGCAAAATTCTGAAACCTAAGTTCAGAAATCAAAGGCTTCCAAAAGCTGTCAACAAGATGCAGCAGCAGGGCATAAGAACTTAATTATGTGTCTTTTCCAGTATTAATGTCTGTGTCTCAGCAACTCAGGCTAAAGGAGGACAGTGATCTGCTCAAAATGAGCACCAAATTCTCCTCTGAAACCATACACAATAATTAACTCTAGAAATACTATGCTCTTGCAAGTGCCAACCCACAGTCCTTTTAGGACGCTTTTATCTGCACTCCCCTCCTATATAAGATGCATGTGATAGAATCAATTTTACCCGTGCCAAATCCAGGTCAGCTTGCTTGCGATGTCTCCAGAACGTCACTGATGACCTTGAGTGCAAGCGAGTCACTGGCTCTCCATGCACAAGGAGCTTTATAAACACGCTCAGGACAATCACTCCATTCACTAGCCACAGAATCAGTGTGGGCATCATCCAACCAAACCAGCCACTTGCACCTGCAAGGGAACATTTCAAAGGAAAGTTAAAGTGAACCTGGCCAGTCTCAAGACTCCACAGCAACTGTTTCTACAGTAAATTTTCTGTGGTGCAGTCCCCTCACACTCTGAGCTGTTCTAATGCGTTACCTGACTCGATGGTCAGCACGTTCCTGCCAGAGCCGTGGCGCACAAGGCTGTCGGACTCTGAGGTTCCTCGGGCGTCCAGAAGGGATGTCAGAGGATTGAAGGAGAGGCAAAGGAATGTGAGAGCACAGAGAAGTATTCGGGAGCGATCCACCATTCCAAGCGCCACAGGGGGAGAGTCGGGTTCATCTTTAACCTTCAAAGAATTAGGAATGGAGATAGGAACAGGAGGAAGGAAAGAAAAAAAAACACGTTTAACAATCTGCAAGACAGTGTTTATGCAAAGGAATGGGGTGGTGAAGAACAAGTTTTAAAATTTGCTTTTAAGGTCAACAAGAGCTCCAGTAAAACTTTCCTTAGCTCAGTAAAATGAGGCTGAAGTACTGCAAGTGTCCTTCACCTTCCATCTGCTCTCAGCCATTTCAGTCAACATTCCCTATAACCCTCTTTTAGGTCAGGATTAACTTTCACTACACTTACTCTTCTGAAAAATCTCCTGTGAGACACACTATTTCTGTGATACCTACAAAGTGATCTGTCAGCTGAAGACAGTTAACAGCGTTCTAGCACTGCAGTTCCTTTCAGTCTCATTACCCAGAGCTGATGTCATCATCCTTTTTCCAGTTCTCCTGCTTTACTCACTGAACAAACAGCAACTTGAAAGCCTCAGGCTTTATGGATCACAAACGCATGTTATAAATTCATACAGAATTTACCTGCACTGAACAGTAAGTACTGCTCCTCTAAAAGGTTACATATAACCGACACTTTACAGCTCAGGAGGTAGTCTTCACCCTTCAAAAAAGCCTCTTTCTTCCATGCACCTTCTTCGTCCATATAAGTCATCTCTGACCCCTCAGCACTGCTTGCCAGGGGGTCTCCTGGCTCTGTTATTGAAAGCCAAGAGGATTCAAATTCTGGCCCTTATATATCCCTGAAGTAAATGCTTTTTATCTGCTAACTTATGTCACAGATACCTTTGCATCATCAAGGAGTGGACTTCCTGGCTCTGAATCAATGGAATAGGGAGAAAAGCCAGCCTGGGATCCCGAGTCAGAGGCTGGGGGAGACATCAGTAGAACGTTCTGGTTGAAGTCATCTATCTTCAGGTCTGCATCATTGTCAACCAGGCTGCTTAGGTCAATGCCCTTCAACAGCTCTGCACAAAATAAAGTAAAACAGTATTTGATTTGATGTAGGAATGAGAAATGTGTGTCTGTTTTGCTCAGATTGGCTCTGTCACTTGCAAGCACACTGGCCACTGTCAATGCAAGCTGCACATATCCGTCTCCTTCAATGGTAAGGAAGTGCAAGAGGCAGCATACACTCATGTTGACTACCTCCCTCCTGCACAGCCCCCACAACTTACTGTTTTTTTGGTTAGCCAACTTCAGAACCATGTTCTCCTGCCTCAGTTTATGGTTGGCCTGCTGTAGGTATTTAATGTAATCAATGGCTTTTCTCAGGACTCCAGACTTGTGCATCTGCAAGGAATTAACACAGAGGGAAAGCAGTTTATACAAAGAGCATCACAACCCCCACTTCATGTGTCATGTGGAAGAGACAAATAAATGGGTGTAAAGAATCATCCAACAGCAGCAACAAAACTAATGGCGAGTCCACACTCTACGGACAAGATATTATACTCATAAAGATGCACAAGGACTGGACAATAGGCTTTGAACCATTGTACCTGAGGTCCTTCAAAGGTGTGATAAAAATAGTACAATGCAAACAGATTAATATCCAAATTACAACAAAGCTCATGTCTGAATTTCAGCTTCAAAATGTTGTTTGAAAGTATCAGCTTCAACACAAAGTATCTCTCTTTTTTTTTACCCAGGATGGAAATAGCTGTTATCAGTCAACTCTTTCACTGTTTGACTCTGAAGTAATCACCGTCCCTTTTTCAACTCTATGAAAGTACCAGCTTCCTACAGAGGCTGCAGGTTTGCAAAGTTTGTGCACACAAACATACTGTGAAACCACTACACACCACCTACTTTTAAATCCTAAGCTTCCAATGCCCCCCAGTGACAGGAGACAACTTCATTAATGCACAGGCTTGGAGACATGAGCACATACACACAGATATCAAAAGTACAAATGCTCTGCCAGAGTGAGGTAAAGCAAGCAGCACAATTCTGAACTTGACTCACATGCTGAAAAAGAAGTTTTTAATATTTGAGTTAACAGGAACTTCTACAACACAGTATCTAAAGGAATCAGACTGGAAAGCTTTGTGCAAGATTTCTGCCCCCCCCCGCCCAGGATAGTTGGCAGCTGAAGCAAGGGATCTGCTTCCCTACTGCAGTTACCAGGAAATGGAAATTATGCAAGCTCCGATTTGGTCAGAGTTATCAAAATATGCCCTTCTGCTACTTACTTCAAGGTCTAATATAAACTTAGACTTTATACTTTTGTTCTTATTTTGAAGAAACACAACACTAGCATAGCAAAATGAACGCTATGTTAATTCACATAATGAATGCAATTATTTCCATCTCACAAGTATTCTTCAGTCTTATTCCAATACACGTATACATATTTCTAAGCTAACACACTCCATTAGATTCATTTGGTAGAGCAACAAGCACCTGACAACACAAATATTTAGGGCACTAAATCTGCTCTTGTTACATAAGCTTACCTTCGCATCTGTTCCCATGACCAGGTCCTTCAGCTCAATGATCTTGTCATTTATAGATGACCGGTAACGCTTTTCAATGATGTTGTGTGTTGTTCTCCTCTCTCCTTCTTTAGGTGGGTCTGGTTGTTTAATACCCCCAGGAACTTGCTTGATAGGTACCTTTTCTTGTCCCATCATCACTGGCATTGTGGTCAAAATGGTCCCATTGCTCCCAACTAGGGTCTGGAAAGACCATATATAACTAGCAATAACGTAGTAATCACAGTTTATGAAGTTAAGAGCAAAAGAAGCAAACAGAAGGAGATGCAGGAAAAGCTAGTCCAGCTCAAAAATGAAGAGACATGCCAATTTCCTCATCCATTCCCTGGATGACAGGAGCACTGATGCAGAAGCACAGGAAGAATCTGCCATGCTACTCCCCATACCAGTCCTAGTGGGGTAAGAAGATCTCTTGTTCTCAAGGAGAGTCACCTCAAGATTCCCTCACCAATGCCTATTCACAGCAGAAAAGCATTAAGGATCTTCCTAACTCCTAGAATCCTTCTTCCATAAGTCTCCAAATCCATCTTTGACATGGGCAAATACAAATTCACCAAAACAGCAAAAGGCAATCCTACCTCTGAGGAGGTAGAAAGAATGTCAGATGGAACAGAAAACACATAAGCAAGCAAACAAACAAAAATAACTGAGAAAAACTGGCTTCAGCATTGCAGCTGATCTCAATTAAAGAAAAAAAAAAAAAAAAAAAAGGTCTATAACTACTTTTTAAGCTACAAATATGCCATAAGATGAGGAATCAAGGCACTGACTAATACCTCAGTGGTGTAAAGAGCTCAGGGACTGAGTGATCTATACCTACAAAAGACCATCTCCACCAAACCAAAGCAAGATGTGCTCTGCAGTAAAACAAGGTGAATCCCACTAGAAGACCACAGGGGAAAAGCCATTTAAGCTGAAAGACACTGACAAAAAAAATGAGACTAAGCTAACTGATTAAATTTAAGAACAATATAAATTTGTTCAAAAAAACCCTAAAATATAGCAGAAATGCATTTATTTTTAACCTGGAACTTTTAAAAATCAATTTTTGAACTGTATACCTAATTTCCACCAAATTTCAATGAGTACAAAAAAGTCATGGTTTGTGTATCTGCTAGACAGGCACAACCACTTAAACTTCACCTCAACGTGAAACCTTCACATTAAAAAAAAGTGTAGATAAACTGAAGATTTTGGCCTATCTGCTACCAAGTACAAGACAACCACCAGGCCATCAAAAACAAACAAAAAAATGAAGTCCATACTAGGAGTTTTTTTTCTGAAAGGATCTCTCTGTTTAAACATGTACCACTGAACACACCAAATTATAATAAAAACATCTTTTGAGGAAGAAAAATTCTCCTTGAGTTGATAAGAAGTTAAGGTCTTGATGCACAGCTGACCTCTCTACAGAGAATTCTCTTCTACTTGAGGATTAGACTGAAGTAGTTAAGAGGTCAGTAAATTAGTTTTTGCATTCAACATATTGCTACTGAGCTGGAGAAAGTTCTGCACCTATTCTAAGTTGTTTAGCTTTCTGTTTTAAGTATGCTCTTGTTCAACAGAGGTTAAAAACAATACATGGAATTCTTAGGTCATATTCCTCTCCTTGTCACGCTAGGAGGAGAAAGAAAAAAAAAAGAAAAAAAAAAAAAAGGGTAAACAGATTTGCCCTTGGTCTTTGCTGACTGGCCATGGGAGGCTGCCAAAAAATGTACAATCTGTGTGTTTAGCCTTGGCAGGAAGAGGGTATTACTCACTTTGGGCATGTTTAGAGCAGCATTCAAAACTCCTCCCATTTACATCACTGAAGAACAATAATCCTAAACCTCCTCCTCTTTTTTTAATATTAAGAGGAAGTAACATCAGTGAGGAAGCAAAAGGGAAAATTCATACCCGTACCTGGAGAGCTGTGGTCTGAATTGGAGCAGTGAGTGCTGTGAGTGCCGGATTCTGAACAGCAGCCATAACAGGGTTACCATCTGCCTTCAGAGTTGTCAAGACAAGGGAGTCTGTTTTTATGATTTGAGGCTGGACCAGAACCTAGATTGAAAAATCAAAGTTGCAGGTGAAAGGAGAGATAGGTACATGTTTCTCTGTTGGTCTCTGTAACTAAAGATATGCGATCAAAGATATATAACATCTCAGTGGACGACAAAAGGGTTGGAAGAGCTATTTTCTCCTTTACCACCTGGATTTTTTTCTTTAGCATGCCACATTCCAGTGCAAACTCCCACAGTGACACAATCTAAACAAAGCATCAGAACCGCAGGATCACCAGTTTGGAAAAAAAAAAAAAAAAAAAAAAAAATCAGAGACCAGAAGTAAACCAATATATAAAAAACACAAAATAGTTGATGGAACAGTTGAGTTTCTTTCCCCTCTCCAATTACACGCCAGAAGAGCCTGCTTTGGCTGCAGTACTTCTCGTTGAATATTAGTGGACGCTACTTTCCTCTGGTTTGACTGAAAGGATCAGCAGCACAAACTCCAAGCAGATCAGAACGAATAACAATTTTTCTGGCATAACACAGCATGCTCTCGTCCAACTACCTTGGTTACTCACAGAGAACACTACAGATGGCATAATACAATTGAACCAAAATGACATTTTCATGAGTGTCCCTAACCATAAGCATCTGAATGTTGCCCACTACTTCAAATGACATCACTACTCACAACAGGAACTCTCATGTCTGCCTTACACAAATAAAATGCTAAAACGCTTCTAGCCAGTACAGATTGGCTAGAAAGGACCTAAGGACAGGTGTGGGAAAGCAATCCTGCAAGGAATAGGCTGCCCTACAACCCCCACCACTTTCCCCTTGACAAACCAGGAGACCAGACCTGCGACAGCAGTTTCTTCTGCTGTTGGATCCCTCTCTGCACTCCAGAGCCCTCCCAACCACACCTCTAAGCGCTTTGCATAACCCTGTATCCATATCACTCCACATTTTTACTTACTGGAACTTGCTGGACCTGTGGTGCAGCTACTGTCTGAACCGTGGCTGGTGCTAACGTCTGGATGGTGCCATTGGCAGCCTGTGTTAACACTCTCTGGGCCTGCACAGTCTGCACTTGCTGCTGGATGGTAACCGGCTGGACCTGGGAGGACGTCACCAGGCTCTGAACTTGAGGCTGAAGGACTGAAAAACAGAGATGATTTGAGGAATAATCAAAAAAACACCTCTGTGTTGTAGCCCATAAACTCTATTAGCCTCACTCTTCCTCTGCCCAGAGCTTCTCAGGAAGCAGCTTTCATCTAAAACATCCCACAAGTTGGTGAGATTCCAACTCCTTTGATGTCTCCTGCAAAGGACACTGCATCTAGAATAGCAGCTTTCCAGAAGGCAGAGAGAATCAGTTAAGAGAAAATATGAACAAAATCTTTGGGTCTAATAGCACAGGACTCTCATTACTTCACTTATACTACACAGCACATCTAACTAGCACTACCTACTATTCTTGGCTGACCCTAGGATCCTATTTTCATATAAAGAATTGACACCTATCCAAAGAGAATCAAGACAACTTATGTTCACAAATATTATGTAAGACCAGTCACTTGCAAGTGTTTTTGCTCACTAGCAGTGTTACACTTCAGACCTCAGTATTTGAAATAAGCCTTCATTCCAGACTGCCACATGGTACAGGCTGGAGCTTCAGGATTAGGTTTGTCCATTACTCCAACCAACAGAAGGACAAAGATGCTGGCAGTTACTTTTTAGAGGTACTTTTTTTCCCCAAGTCTCCAAAGAGATATGGGAGAGAAGACCTTAAAGAAGAACAAGAAGAGAACTGTTACAAGAAAAGACTTAAGAATTCATTTCTGAGTTTTGTATCCTCATTGAACCTGGAAAACAAAAAAACCTCAACTGCAAAGCCATGCCTTGCAGGAGAGAGAACTCCCCGCACATATTGCAAAAGAGGGATCTTCAGACTTGGCATGGTCAAGGATGCTTTTAGAATTTGAATATCTTGGCCTTTTATACGCTTCCTCACCTAGCCCAAAGCCTACCTTGAAAGCTCGTAGCTGCATTCTGGTATATGACCGGTTGCTGGATAATCCTGGTCTGGGGGGCAGAGCTGAACGTCGGCGTGATCATCACAGCCTGCTGCTGGAGCTGGGGCTGGGGCCGAGGCTGCAGGAGCGGTGCAGCCCGCACAGGGGCTGGGGGGCTGGACTGAGGCACTTTGACTTGGACGCTCTGCAGCTGTGGGGAGGCAGCAGGCGGTGGGAAGGGTTGCAGTTGCACCTGGCCATAGGGCCGCTGCAGCGGCGGCTCCAGGCTCCCGCTGCCGGCGCCGCCCGGGAAAGGGCCGCATAGATGATCTGAAAACAGATCAGGAAAGTCCCCGGCCTGGTTGCTGACAAACTGCAGCATTTCTGAAAAAGAAAATAAAGAAATAAAGGTTATTTCATTCCAACTACAATCTTCACCTGCCATGGACTCAAACAGCATGCACGCATGAAAGGGAATGCTGGGCGTTGCAAGACTTAAAGAGAAAATATTACAGTAATATCTCCAGAGATAAATCACAAGAAGGGTAGTACTGGGGCACCATTGCTACTACTCAGAGTGAAAGGCAAATTCTACTATAATATTCTCCCAGGCTACAGGATTCAAGTAAAGACTAAAATTTAAAGCCATTGCCATTTTATTAAAAATATTGCGAATTAGGTCAACCAAGGAAGCAAGCAGGCAGCTTCACCATGTCAATATTAGCCCTTCTTCCATATAGCTTTTAGGGAAGCAATCGAAAAAAAAAATGGAGAAGTGTGGATAACAATTCACCTTATTTTTTTTTTTTAATTTTAAGCTTACAGGAAAGTATGAAACAGAGAAATAAAAGGAAAACAAACTTTGTTGAGAGTATTGGAAAACCCACACTTCTGCTTTTTTAATCATCGAAAAGCTGAAAAGAAGTTATCTTATTCATCCCTTGCTTGCAGCAACTACGCAGTGTCTCTCTGACCCATCTTCCCTCAGATTTTATCAGATCCATTTCAAGAGGCTTCCACCACAAAGCTGTAACTGGCCCTCAGAGAGGAAAATTCCACCCCTAGGAGATCATTGCTCATAACTGATGCTTTCTCTCTCAACTTGCAGTTGCACACCTTGGGTAATCCAAGTGCCCCCCTGTCTGCAGCAGTGCCACATGTTATCTCTCCTCTAAAATCTGGTCACTCTACACAGTCTCTTCCACAGATTTCTTAAAGTCCTATTCTCTTCCTAGAATCTATAATAAAATAATAAGATACAAGTTAGAGAGTAGAAAACAGATGGATTTACAGGATAAATGTGGCAAGTGGAGCATTTTAATGGAATCCTTTCCATCCATTAGATTGCAGCAAATACAATGGCTATTCCCTATATGATTGAAGGGGCCTAAACTCTCCATGAAATGTTTCAGTGGAAAGTGTTCCAATAAAAACACTATAATATTGGGCATTTACACTGCACTCTGGCTCTCCAAAGTGCCACCCACACGTTACCCAATTAATGTGAATGGCACTGCAGAGAGGGCAGAGCAACCCTCATCCAAGCTTCTTGCTCCTTTTACTTCCTTATATTCTGCTTCTTTAATTTTACCTCCATTCTTAAGGAATTGAGTCCAATGGACACAGAAATTTGGGAGGGGATTTGTCCCCATAACCCATTTATAAGCTGTGAAGATGCTGACGTTGCTTTGCCTGAAAGAAACCTATTCCTCTCTGGCACTGGTCACCAGTTATCCTCAGAGACCTGCCTCATCAGCCCCTTGTCCTGGAACTTAGCAAGACTAATGAAAGATTTGAGTGCAAAACCTCAGTAAACTATCACTAAACTTCACTAAAGCAGGAAGGACAGTTTAAAAATTAACATTTCTGAACAACATCCAAAACAAATGTTAAGCTAGTCAACATTATAGCAGATTTTCACCCTCAAATTGATTGCAGATACCATCCTGAGTAACCCTCAATATTATAAATTTATGAATGCTAACAGTGATGTACCTTATTGAGCTTCTCACCATCAGAAGAAAAAAGATATTAGATGTCACTAATCCAAGGAGGAAGAAAAACTAACAAGGTTTGTTCTAAAAGAGCAAATTCTAGTGATGGAGCTAAATTGCAAGCACTAAATTTTTAAAGAGCATCTTGTTTAACAGAGTTTATTTCGTATCTTCTTAAAAATATTATAACAAGTTCAATCTTATCTTTTCAGAGATTGGCTAGATATAAAAAGTCTAGAGATGAACTTTCAAAAATTAGATTATGTGGGATAAGAAACAGAGTGTCCAGCAGTTTTCTCTAGTACCAATATAAGCAAAATTAAAAGCTCTAGAAACAGCAAAAACTCAATCTCTCTCTCTCTCTCTAAAAACGCCTTTGGCAATCCAAAGACCAGCACAAACAAACAAACTATTAGAGCAGCTGGGCGCTTTTGGAGAATAGCCGCGGGCATCCACTCAGCCATAAACCCATCATTTTCAGATCACCTGCTCCCTCTGTGCAGAGGTGGTCTCGGTCACTGACGAGGAACAAGATATTGTTGCCGAAAACAACTTGGAGCAATCCTAGAGCTAGAAAACATCAACAAGATACAGCAAAAGCCAGTGCAACCATCACATTGCTTCTGGCATTTCTTTTAGGGCCCGAGCACCTTGCAGGAGGGCGCAGCACTTCAACTAAGCACAAACACGCGCTGCACGTGCCAGGATCCCCGAAGGCTCCTGCGCTCCCACACTGTTTTTCAGGGAAGGAGGGGAGGAACAGGCTGACCTGCAGAGATCAGGCTCAAGAGAGACATTTTGACCTGAACAAAAAACCAAAAACAAAGCAACAAGAAAAACTTTTCGACCATGACAAAATTAAACTCCCTAGGGTGAGGAAATACCAAGATTACATCAAGGATAATCTGGTTCTCAATGATGTTTTTTCCACCGGGGATGTTTCTGCAGCCTGTCAGGCTGCAATCCTGCAAAGTTTGGGGAAAAAAAGCTCAACTGAATTTGCCTCAACTTCCATGAAGACCCATAGAAGACATTATTTTGCACTCAGACAAAAATAACCATCTTTAATTTTCACTATGAACCTTAGCAGTAATAATTAAGCCTCTGACCTTTTCCCTAAACATTCTTTTATTTCACATATTATAAATAAAAGAAATGGCTACCAATTCCCCATGGCTACACACTACAGATCAATTGCAATCAAACCTAAAATCACTACTTCAGTCCTATTTTCCACTGATTAAACAAGGAAGCTTTAGACACATTTCTGCTGAAGGCCTGCTTTAATTTTCAGCCTACATCAGATAATTAATTCAACTATGACTTGTTCAGGAGCAAAATAAATAACATATCCCATCCAAGCTTTGTACTTCTGTGGAAAAGGGTTTCTCCTCACTTATCTGTCAGAAGTATTAGAACAATTTATAATGGCATACAGAAGGAAAAAATAATAATCTGCTTCATTTTTAGAAGATGGGGAGCCTCCTCTGGAAGGAGTTGGTGGCAGCACAGTACAAGCCATTTTTTAGAACAGACTTCCAAGTAACCTGTAAAGAAATAACTACAAAAAAAAAATAAAAAGGATACCAAGTAGGAAAAAAAAAAGATACATCATTGTTTGTGGGAGGAAAAAAAAGAAACAAAGAAAGAAAGGAAAATAAATAGGAAAACAACATAATTTCATTACGATTTCTCGTTTCTTTCCGATCCTTGGCCGCTTTAGCAGCCAAAGCAAGAGCAGGAAGCAGCGCAGGAGCTGCTGGCACTCGGACAGGTGTCCCCTTCGTCGAGGGCTGCGTCGCTACGTTTCACATCGCTATTTCTTTTTTTTATGACTACGTTTATTACCGTAACATCGCCCGAGAGCCACCCAGGGTGACTCAGTCTCCCAAAACATCCCTAAAAAAAAAACGGGGGGGGGGGGAGGGAAGGGGGAAGGGAAGCGCTCGCTAAACAGGAGCGGCCACGGCGCACCGCGGCTCTCGGGACGCTCGGCGAAAGCCGGGGGCGAAACCACGGCGGGACGCGCTCCCACGGCCACGCGGAGCGGAACACGCCGCTCCCCGCGGGAGGGGCGGCAGCTCCCCAAGGAGGGGGCGTGGGCCGACACCAGCGGGAACCCCCCACGCCACGGACGTGTCGCGGGAGGAGCGGCCCCGGGCAGGACCCCCGCGGCACGAGGCGCCCCCCGCCCCGCCCTGCGGCGTCCCCACCTCTCCTCCCGCCGCCGCCACCCCGCAGCCCCCCCCGCTCCGCGTTTTTTTTTT
>JAWLRI010000653.1:1401014-1411098 GCA_034781795.1 Crypturellus tataupa
CGCCGCGGCGGCGCGCGCCCCCCGCCGCCTGTTGTCAGTGAGACCAGGTCGCCCGCGGCCAATCGGCGGGCGCGGCGGCGCGTGGGGTGATGGCGCGTCAGCGATCAGCAGTGCGATTAGCATAGAGGGCCTCGCCCGCCCCGCTTGAATATTCGTGAGGAGGCGGAGCCGGCGGAATGAGCCGTGCGGCAGGAAGGGTTGGAGGCAGCAGCAGCAGCAGCAGCTTTACTAAGGGAGAGGGTTGAAGAGGGGCTCCAAGGGGGTCCCGTTTCGCAGGTCACCGCCTGGGTGACCTGGTCTGATCCTTGCAGCTTCTCCGCGCGATTCCCGACAGGCCGGACCCACCGCCCAGGCGCACCCTTTGCCTCGCACACGCTTTGGGAGCGCTCCCACCCCAAACGCAAGGAACAGGCTTGTTTTTCTTTTTTTTTAAAAAAATCAGATTTATTCAAGGAAAAAAAAAAAGAAAAAAGAAAAACACTTCCATTTCAATGCAAGTTCCCGACGCCCTCATCCAACGTACCTGTCTCTGCATTTAAAAATAAAGTGTGCGCCTCAGCTCTGGTCCCATGGAGCAGCCCGTCTGCGGCAGGGGAAGCACTGGGTGCCCGGGAGGCTCAGTCCCTTCCTTGCAATGCCCCGGGCCCGACTGCTTGCAGCCTACCGCAAGCCCCTTGGGCAACAGGGCTCCAACCTGCTCAGTGCCGCCCTGATGCTCCCCCAGCCACGGCACAGCACTCCAACCCCTTTCCCACAACCAGACACCTCAGATGTGCCCCCTCCACCCGCCACGCTCGGAGCAACAGCCGGGAAGAGGTGGTTGGAGAGGCCACATCTGTGGCTTTATTCCAGCTGTGCATCCCAACATCCCATGGGCAACCCCCTTGGGAGCCTCTCAGGACGCAGTCTGGCTGGGAAGCAGCTCCTTCGGCTTTTCGGGCATCGTGGGCAAAACACCCACTGCTCCGTAAAACAGCCTCTCCCAGAAGGGGAGAGCTGATCAGGCAATGAGGGTATTGGCCGGGCAGAGAGCAGGTATAACCAGGCTGGCCGGGAGTAGAAACATCACATCACCAGTTTAAAGAAAATAAAAATTTAAAAAAAAAATCACGGAAGCAGCATTGCTCACGAGGCTGTTTGCTGGGCCACGAGCTCCCTGGACGGAGGAGGCCCGTTTCATGTGCGTCACGCTGCATTTCTCCGGCAGCAGGAGACTCCCGGGCCTGGAGTGCAGCCCTGTCCCGGCTGGGCAGGCAGCGGCCCCGGGGCCTTCCCAACTGTGCTTTGGCTCTGGGGAAGGGGCACCGACTCCAGCCCCCCATCTCCATGGGGCAGCCCCGCTAGCCTTGCCTGAAAGACCCCTGGTCTGTGCTCAGAACCCCTGCCCGTCCGTCACGCCGAGCCAACAGGAAATGCAACTGAACAAAACCCACGGCACAAATGGAAAGGGAAGGGCCCAAGGCTGCCGGGGGGGCCCATCTGTGGGCGGCCGGCTCCGCGCCACAAGGCAGCACCGCCGGCGCTACAAGTCGGACTGCGAGCGCGAGATGCGTGGGCCCTTGCGGATTTCCTTGCGCTTCTCCTCCTTCCTCCGGCGTTTCTCCTCGTCCCGCAGAGCCTTCTGGAAGGTGTCCGCGCCGGGGAAGAACTGCGGGGTAAAGGCAGGAGTCAGCAGGGAGCGAGCGCGGGCTGGTGACACGGCTCATTTTGCCCAGGAGGTGCCAGACCACGGATGCAGAGGCGCTCCTGCCAGTCCAGTGGCGGGAGGGAAGCAGATGCACACCAGTTTGGGAAAGATTAAAACCGACTCAAGCTGAGGAGGAAGTGGCTGCGTCGTGCCCTTCCTCCTGCTCTGAACACGAGCCCTTCAGCCCGGGAGGCCGGGCGCAACCTGGTTTTTTGCAGCGTCGCTTCCTGGAAGCCCTCTGAGGCCAATGCACAAGCACTGTGGTTTCAAGGGGCTTCAGATGAGACAGAGCCAAGTGGGGCGGGATCGGGGCCAGACTCTCCCAGAAGGCAGCTCCATTACACCCACTCCCCTGCAGGGAACCAGCCAGGAGAAGGGAGATGCCACCAAGCCACCATGCACCTAACACCAGCTATAGCCCAGCTGGGGAATTCAACATGAAGATTTGGTTTCAGCTTTTCGGCTCTGGCCCTGAGCCACTTGCACCCCAGATGATCCAACCCCCACTCCCTTTCTGCACGAGAGCAGACAAGGGCTTTGGGACTGTACCCACATCCACTTGGCACCACCTGTGCAACCAAACACCAGCGCAGCCAGGGACCAGGCTCTCTCCTGTGCTTCCGTTCACAGACACACATGTGGCCATTCCTCCCCAAAACTGACATTCTCCTTCCCCAGACGGCTGCCTGGAGGCCTGAGGAGGAGGAAACCCCCACACAGGGCAGGCTGGAGGCTTTGCCGCCTTACCTCAGAGTGGTCGCTTTTAAAGGGATTGCGGTAATCGGGGGATTTCTCGCTGATTCCCAGCTCCTGAGCCATCTGCAGACCAAAGCAGGGTTCATGTCAGAGAGCGACTCTCATCTCCCACCACCGCACTTGCCCATCGCAATCCACGTCCTTGCCTCCCCGCAAGCCTTCCCTCCGTTCTGGGCCCCTTCACTCTCCCTTTCTGCATCCCCCCAGCTCAAGGATGTCACCTCAGGCTGCAGAGCGTCTCCCCTGCCTGTCAAGAGTCAAACACTCCCTGTTCTTCCTTTCTCCTTGCGCGCATTGCCATGCTTTGCCCCTCAGCAGCAGGGACAGGATGTGATGCAGAGGACTCAGCCTTACCAGCCCCAGGACCTGGGAGTGAGGTCCCTGCTCAAACACCCCCGTCAGGTTGCAGAAACCAATCCCCCAGCGGATGAGGTTGTTCCAGTTGGAGTTGCGGTCGAAGTAGTGGTGCACGATCTTGGGGAAGCGCAGGACGACATCTCCGAAGAAGGCTGTGTTCTCCAGCACGTGGGAGTATGCTGCAGAGGACAGCCGTGGTGGCCTTGCTCACCACCCCACTTGCACCTTGCACAAGCCAAGATCCCCACAGGAGCCCGCCCGCAGGGACAGGAGGAAAAGCTGCTTCCAAAGAACGCAAGACACCCCCTTCCACACGCCAACGCCTGCAGTTAGAGATACGCTGTCCACCCAGCCCAGCCTCTTTGGGGGCAGATGGCCCAACTGGCTCCTAGCCCTCAGCAGCACATGGGGCAGTTTTAGCTCATGCTGTCTGGGGGAAGCCAGGATAGATGTGGAACAGCTCCTAACTGCAAGGATCAGGGATGGGAAAGGTCACACAGACTCCCAAGAGCCAGATCAACTCGGGGCCACTTGGGAAATGGGAGTAGGAAAGTCTGGAGACAACTGCAACAGGCAGGGCCTTTCCCTCGTCCTAGCCATGCAGCACGCTCTCCAGAAGCTTCCTGCAATTGAGCTTTAAATCTCACACAAAAAGACAGAGAGTTGCAGTACAACAATGGAAAAAGGAAAGGGGTCGAAGACCTGAGATGACCTACCATCCTTTATCTTCTCATCCTGAGGAAAAGGCCCATCTGGCAGCACATCTGCAGCTATCAGCACAGCCCGGGAGTCCTCCAGCACCTGAAACGCACTCAGCTATTGCCAACTCATCTGCCCTCCCGCCTTGCCCATCCTTGCCCCAGCCCAGGCTGTAGGAGTAGTCCTCAGGGGACTCCTTACCACCACAGCACCCTACTCTGCCTCTCAGCTTGTCTCTTTAGTGCCACCAATGCTCCCTGCTGCCATCACTTCTCCTGCTCACCCTCCCCGGCATCCCGGCCCAGGGGCAGCACCACCACGGGAGCAGCATAGCCCTAAGCCGGGGCGAAGGAAGGGAACGGGCAGCTGGTGCCAGCCACCTGCCCCACGCCTCACCTTGAAGAGTCCCTTGAGCATGATGTCAATGATCTTGTACTGCTGGTTCACGTCATTGAGCTCGATAAGGTTCTTCAGTGCGTTCATCTGGTCCTTGCGCTTCACCTCAAACAGCTTCTTATCTGCACCGCAGTCAAGGGCACCGCAGAGCTCCCAGCAGGCGCCGCCACGCGCGGGACCTCCCTCACACACAGCCCTTCTGCTCCTGTGGGCGCAAGACACTGCTCCGGGCCCAGCGACATGGGCCACTCAGGCTTCCCAGGCTGGGGGCAGGTGACAGAGCCAGGCCTCTGGAGCCGGGCATTTCACAGAATGGTTGATGTTGGAAGGGACCGCTAGAGATCATCTAGTCCAACCCCCTGCACATAGCACAGGGTGGCATCTCAGCGGGTTTGGAAGGTCTCCACAGCCTCTCTGGGCAGCCTGTTCCAGGGCTCTGTCACTCTCACAGGAAAGAAGTTCTTCTCGCATGGAGGTGGAACTTCCTGGCTTTCAACTTGTACCCATTACTCCCTGTCCTGTCACTGGCCACCATGGAGAAGCGTTTGGCCCCATCCTCCCCTCAGATACTTGTACATATTGATCAAATCTCTTCTCAGTCTTCTCTTCATGCTAACAGGCCCAACTCGCTTAGTCTTTCTTCATATGCTAGATGCTCCCATCCCTTAATCATCTTTGTTGCTCTACGCCTCTCTCGTCCCTCTTGTACTGGGGCTATTTGGGCTAGAAGAAGGGTATCCTGAGCCCCTCCTCTTGCTTTTCATGCCCCACTTGCTCACAAGGAGATGCTGGTGCGTGTCAGGAAGTGTTCGCATTAGCAGCTACTTCTGCCTTGCTCCTTGTGGGTGAAGAGTGCCCAGGACACACTCCAGTCACCGGCTGGAATAAGCACAGTAACTTCCATTCTCCTAGCCAGGGATCTCAGAGCCGCCTTTCAGCAACACCTGTGCATCGAGATGCAGCTTCCACCACGTGGGCAAGGGCATCAGCGCCGAGACCAAGGTGGGAGGCAGGTTCTCCATCCAGCACACAACACTGGGGAGGGAAAGCACCGCACCTGGGAGAAGGTGAGACATTGCCAGGGATCCTGCCTCTGCTCCTGCATTTATCCGAGCATTTCATCAGTGCACCTGGGAGCTCCACTAAACCTTTCCTGCAGAAGAGCAAAGCAGCAACTGCTCAGCTCTGCTGGACTGCCTGACAGTCAGAAAAGGAGGAGCTGACCCTGCAGCCCAGGGCCTTCTCTCCCACACTGACCCTTCCTCAGCTCACGCCGTGCCTCCTGGCCCTGCATCGGAGCCACTGCACGGCACAGCTCCCTGGGAAGCAGCCGGTGGGCAGTGCTCTAGCAGAGACCACTGCCTTACACGTGCCCAGCAGCACATGCTGCCTCCAGCGGCCACTCGGCCAGCAGGGACCTCTGAAGGTCTCCAGGCCAACCCCTGGTTGGAGTGGGACCAGCTCTGACGTTACATCAGGCTGCTCAGGGTCATGCCCAGCCAAGTCCTGTCTGCCAATCAGGTGGCGATGGCTGCATTTTCTCAGCTCGTTTATAATCAGCTCATTAGCAATAACTACAACCTCAAGGTTCTTCCATTCCCTCTCTTCCACCACACTAGTGCCTCCTTCCACAGTCTTTGACCCTTTTCATACACATGAGCTCTCTCCAGCCTCATCAGGCACAGGGACACATTCATGAGCTGAGGCACAGGCCTGCAGAGAAGGATACAGATCTCCAAGCCAGAGTCCACCCTCTGTTTTTGTAGGTCTGCAAAGCTGCTCTTGGACAATGCCAGTGTGAACAGAAAGGGGTAGATAAAGAGCAAATCCATGTCAGAAACTGCAGCCTGCAACAGAACAGACAAAAGTGACAAAAAGCAAGGAAAGTGACAAAAAGCAAGGAAACTTACTGAGCAGAAGCCACACGACTCTCTGCGTGCCCCAGCAGCCCCCAAAGCTGCCACTCGGCACTGTCAGCTCATCATCTCCAGCACCCGGGTGCCCTCCTGACTCCCCTTCCTCTGAGTCCTCTGCACGGATGCTCCCTCAAGCTCCGTGCAGGAGCGTCTAGCAGAAACATGACGCTGCACCAGGCTCCAGTAGGGGAAACCGACAGGTCTGCAATTTCATCTGACCCAACCCAGCAGCTCCTTTTTCTTTTTTTCCTGCCAAGGCCTGAATCAATCCACTTTGCAACCCACCCCCAGCGATAGTGCTTTTAATTTTTCCAATCTCCTGCTCTAGAGACTTACACCACCTTTCCAAGGCTGTCAGCCTCTCCGCCAAAGAGTCGAGCTCCACCTCTCAGCAAGAGCAGGTTCGATCAGCTCAGCCATCTCACGCACCTTCTCCTGCTGCTGCCGCCTGGACCTCTCCCCATGCTACAAGGCAGGCATCTGCAGCTGCAGACTGAAAGACCTAAAGAGAAAACAGTACCTGCTGCTCCAGGTGGTGGGATCCAAGGCAGCCCCTCCAGAGGGAGGAGGTTTCCGCTGATTGGGGCGACTGGCCAGCTGACGCTTACAAACAAGGCAGCTCCTTCAGCAGCATCCCCTGCGTCTGTCCAGAGCTGTCCCCTGTGACGAGGCAAAGGCACATGAACACATGGGACACGTGGGCTGCGAGACAGCTCACACCATCCCTGCCCTCCCTTTCCAAAGCAGGGCAGGCCATCAGGGCATGAGCTGTCCTCAGGCACAAGCAGCACTTGCGCCGCAGTGCCCCAACACGGAGCAGGTAAGAGACTCCCTCTGCACCCCAAACTCATGTTCGTTTGGTCAGTTTTGGTTAAACAAAGTGTAACTTGCCTCTGAATGAGGCAAGACAGGAGGTTTCACAGCTCTGCTGTGAGCAGCTCTTACCATGGCAGGTCCCACTGAAGCAGAGCAAAGCACCCTTATGTCCCCTGCTCCGGAGGGGCAAGGAAGCAGCGTCAAGCAAACAAAAGCGCAGTAAGAAACTCTTTGAATGTCTTGCACAAGGTAGTTCCCCTCGCAGCTGACAGCTCAGAGTGAGCTAGTGTTACACAGGGCAATACACCTTTCCCCGAAGTAGGGGCAGCATCATCAGCCCTGCTTCACACAGGGAAATAGGCATGCTGGAGCCAAGCTGGTGTGGCAACACAAGCCTCCCAACCTCAGGCCTGGAGTGAAATTTAAGGCATATTCTGGCTGTCTTCAGGGCTACCCAAGCACACAGGCAAGAGGAGCAGAGGCCATCAAGAGAAATTCTCGAGCCCAGAAAAGCAGATGCTCTGCTTGGTATACTGGCCTTGTCAGCTTCCAAGGGACTGCTTCATCCTCACAAAAAAAAAAAAAACAACCAAACAGCTTGAGCCCCGGCTGGCGCAGGGTTACGGGGACACCTGCACAGCCCCTGCAGAGCAGCCTGCAGATGCTCAGCCTCTGCTGCTCTCTCCCAGCGTCCAGGATGGGAGGAGAAACAGAAACCCTTAAGCACAAACCGCTGCTGCCTTGGCACCCAGGCACCTGTTTGCCTCTGCCTGTTGCTAGAAGAGGCTTTTCTAATGCACGAGAGCATGGCAATAGGTACCAGACTGGTTAGATACTGTGCCTGGGTGAGAACTGGGGAAAGAGCTGAGGCAGCTGGAGGCCTCCAGACCAGCCTCACCAGCCAACTGAGCTGGCAGAGCTGCTGCTGGTTCTGCAGTGCTGCCCGTAGCGGTCCCGGCACAGCTGGTGGTGGCCCCGGCTCCCACATCCTCTCCGCAGAGCCACAAATGCTTCGGGGCCGACACGCTGCTACTCGGCACTCTCCAACGTGGCTAGAAGGTGCTGGCCGCAGCAAGGAGGCAGAGAGTGAGCTGCGAGAAGCCACCAGTGCAGCGGCAGGCAAAGCGCCGTTTTCGGCAGAAGTGGAGCGTGGCCCGGGGCAGGTCGCTGCGCCCAGGGCACACAGGCGACGAACTGCCGGCCATGCTGGAGCGCTGCCGAGCAGCACAGCTCCAGCTGAGCCACAGCCATGCGCGGCCCCAGGCAAGCAGGGAGCATCCCTGGGCTCCGTGCGGCTCCTGCAAGGATGGAAAGCTTACGATCCACGCGTGCACCACAGAGACCACTCCACAGGGAAAAGAGAAACCCGCACACGGATGAGAGCATACACAGATCTTTCTGGGAGCCTGCTCTTTTGGCTTTGAACGTCTGCAAAGTGTACGTGTCTCAATGCAGCTGTGAGCAGCTCTGTGTTTGAGCAAAGGCCTGCAGCCCTGGCCAGCTGCTTACTTCTGCAGAAAAGCCACCAGTGTGGCTCTGTGTGCCTGGCTCCCCTAATTCAACATGCTTTTCCAAAGAAACAACAACAGATGCTGTATAATAGATGGTATAGATGGTTAGCCTTTCCCATTAAAGTGTCTTTAACGACTTTATAAATTCTCCTGCAGGAGACCCATAAAACACTACACGCCACAAGGTCAGAAGAAGGGAACTTGAAAAGCGCATATACATCCTGCAGTCCCATTGCCTTTGCATCTCACGCCATCCCCGCTACTCATATCGACGCTACTGCCCGCTTCATCCTAGTTTAATAGCAGAGGACGTTCCCTCCTCCCTGGACTGCCTTGACAGAGCGCAGGGAAGCAAGGGCTTCTTGTGGCTCTTCCTCTATACTTTTTTCCTGAGAATCCTCCCTTGCATCTCCATACCCTTTTAGGGCAGAGATGAGACAGAAACACTGCAGAGCTTCTCCTCTTCTTCCCTGGCCCTCCTTGCCCAAGCGAGCTTCCCCCAGCACACAGGGAACAGCCAGGGAAGCCAAGGCCTGTCCTGATGCCACAGATGGGAAGGAGTTTCCACTAATAGTCCCTGGCAGCCCTGGCCAGCTGGTAGCTTCAGCGGAAAACCCACCAGTCTGGCTCGCTGTCTCTGCCTCTCTTAATTTAGATGTGTTTTTCCAACGACACAACAACAGATGCTGTATTATAGATGGTTAGCATTTTCCATTAAAGTGGTTTTTAATGACTTTATAAATTCTCCTGCAGGAGCCCCGTAAACTGCAGGCTAGGGCTCAGGACAGAAGAGCGAGAAAACCACCTGCAAACTCTCCACAACCCCATCACCTTCGGAACTGAGCACCCCTGCACTTCTTCACGCAGCAAGGCAGGGCCCGGCACCACGCTTCACTCCAGGGGAGTATCGCAGGACCCCCTTCCCTGTGGCTTCCCAGGCACGGAAATGCTGGGAGAAAAAAAAACCCCAACTCGTCCCTGGAGCAAAGGGGCTACCTAGCACCAAACAACATATGAAAGACATCCCGCGGCCTCATTCCCAAACGCCTCCTCTGCGAAGCAGGTAAGACGCAACCCATCGTCGCAGCCCAGCGAAACGGGACGGACGTGCAAAACGGGCTGCTCGGAATTCTCCCAGTAAGGTATTGCTAGCAGAGACTAATCAGGTACGACCTCTCAGGAACCCAACAATGGCTGCTGCCGTCGGCTTACCCCAAGTCCCTTCGCCACCGAGATGGGAGATAGCTGGTAGCAGGACCTCCAGACGGGCAGAGCCCGCGGAGCTGCTGCCATTTGCGTAAGCCTCAGGTCCGGCCTAATGCCGCCTCATGGGGGCCGTGTCCCGCAGTGGGCGCACAGGGCAATGATGTAAGCACAGCCTGGACGAGGGACACCCGCTTGGCAGCCAAAGCGCGAGGCGTGTGTCGGCTGCACAGGGAAGAGCAGAGAGCTCCTCACCGCCACGTCTGCTCCTCACCGCCTGTCTGCTCCTCACCACGGCGCAGCCACAAGCGCGAGGCAGTGGGGGGCGCCACGCAAGGGTCACACATCTGCTCCCGGGCTCGGCTGCTGCCCCGTGCCCAGGCTGCCCTCCCTACCCGCCAGGGTAGCGCGATGCGGAGGCAGGAAGCACCCGGGGAGGAGGATGCCGTGTCGCCGCGGTGCCCTGCGTGGGGATTATCTGCCCTCCCTGCAACCGGCACTTGGCTCCTGGGGCAATAGTGGCTGTGGGTGAGGAGAAGGCACGAAGAGAGCGGGACTCGGAGCCCGTTTGGGGAGCCTTTCCTAAAAGAGTAACATAGCGGGGAGACGGAATAATTAAATAAATTAAAAAAAAAAAAAAAAAGTGGAGAAACTTCATTTCCCCGGAGCGCTTCCGAGGGACGATCTATGCCGGCCCGCGCCGGAGGAACCGCGGCTACGACGGGGCTGCCCCGCGGCGCTCC
>JAWLRI010000653.1:1411198-1442674 GCA_034781795.1 Crypturellus tataupa
CTGCCATGCTGCTGCCGCTGCCGCCGCCCCGCCCCGCCGTGTCACTTCCTGGGCCCCCCCGGGCCGCGGGAGGAGCCTCCCCTTCGCTGCCCGAAAAGGGGCCCCGGGGGTGCCCGGGCAGGAGGAGAGCCGGGGCCCGCTCCCCGCCCTTCCCCTCCGCCTGCCCCTACCTCGCTCTGCCTCGCTCGGCTGCGGCGCCGCGCTCAGAGACCGCCGGAGGGAGCGAAGAAGCCCCCAGGTGTAGGGCCGAGCAGCGAGCGAGGCGGGGAGCTGGGGAAAAGCCCCGGCCCACTGCCCGGGAGCTCCTCGGAGCCCTCGCTGGCCGCAGGGGCAGCACAAGCGAAGGAAACCCTCGGCTTTCTTGTCGCAGGTCACATCCTGCTCACAAGGGGTAGGTTCACAGAGCGCCGCTGGCTGCTCGCTGCCCCGTAACCAGGGACTGGGTTCCCACAAAGACACCAAGGGAAGCGCTGGGGGAGGCTCTTCAGAGAAAAGCCCCAGTGGGAAAGACGCTCTCAGAGGCTTGGGAGGAAACAGGCAGTAAAAGGGCCTGGAATTGTATCCTAGGGGAGTGCTGGTGAATTAGGAAAGTTCCACTTCACTGCTCCCCTGTGAGACATCAGCTCTGCTCTCCTCAGCGGCACAAGCCAGGCAGTTACTTCCCCGGGCATCCGGGCTAGAGCAGCCCAACAGCCCTGCAGCTCCTCAGGAAAGACCTCTTCCCACACAGCAATGGTCAAGAGCAGTCAAATCAATAACCAGTCTTCATATATCATTTTCAACAAACCATTTTTTTTCCAAATGAGCTACAGGTGACTTCCTTTCTCCATCTTCTCTCTTCGAATCACTGGGAATAACAGGCAGGATGGGGTCTCCTGTTCATTCTTCTCCTGTTCCTCTGCTGTGTTTACCAACCACGTTTCCTCCTTTTAGTCTCCAATGTGTGAGAGGGACACTGCCACGCTTCCCAGGCATCTGTTGGTGGCATCATGAGTGGAAACCCAAAGGAAGGGTACGTCTGAGACTGTGTCATACAACTGGAATTCCCATTTTTGACACATTGCTGAGGGGATACTCATCACTAAAATTCTCCTCCCCGAGACCATGCAAACCCCACCAAAGCATGCAGTAACACTTGTGTGCTAGAAGCTGGGTGGGGTTTTTGTTTGTTTTGTTTTTCTGGACACTTTTTTTTTTTTTTAACCTTGCTTTTGACCACACTTTAGCAGTGTAACATGACTTGGTGTGCACCTTCCTTTACCCCCATACAGGCAGTGGAGAAGATCTCCATGGAGCTGGGAAGAACATTTCAGTATGGAGAACTTCCAACTCTGAGACATCTCTGAGCTTCCCTTTGTGGAGTGGTGGTATCCCATGGCGGGTAAGCCTGAGGAAAAACATTTCTGGCAGGTAACCAAAACCTCACACACCAGTCCAGCACGTGGTTTATGATGAGCACATCAGCTGTAGGAGAGGGAAAGTCCCCACCCCCTCAGGAAACCATTGCCGGGGCCATTGCATGACTAGCACCCCTGTGAGGTAAGCAGGCATGAAGAAAACAGGAAGGCAAGAGCAGACCAGGTTAGAAATAAGCAAATTAGTTCACTTATTACACAGAGCAGGCTCCCTCCTTCTCCAAAAGCCATCTCTATGTGGCACATCCCTCCTATCCATGGAGAGGGGCAGGACACTCAAACAGAATAAAAGCTGGTAACTTCACACAAATGTTTACTGCTTCCCTGTGCTTCAAAGTGTTCAAGTCATTGTTGGGTTTGCACGACCGCACAGACATATCAATGCTAGTTAGCACACACACCAAGGTTAAGTGATTGTTCATCCTCCAGGGAAATCAATATTGGAATCATTACTGCTTTGAAGGCAGCGGCTCCCAGGCCTGTGCCCCTTTCATTAAACCAGTCCTGTCATGTAGATGAATACAAACCCAACACAGAGAACCATCAGTAAACCTTTCCTCCCCAAATTAGCTGGCTACAGTAAGCACTAAGAGTGTTTTGCTCACATTTTTGTTCAATTTGATCTGGGAAGTGGGGAGAAGCAGGGCAAGGAAAAAGAAAGGGAGAAGAACTGGAGAAGCAGAAAATGGGGTTAATTTCAACCTGCTACACATACCATTCTAGTATCAACTATCAAAGGCATTTGTGCAGCAAAAGGATACACAATGTCCTGATATTTTGCATGCGTCCTCATCTGTCCCAGGCTCTCCAACAACATCTGAACTGTCCCCGCCTGCACTGGCTCCATCTGTTGACAAGTGCTCTGAATCTGAGCCATTAGAAGAAGGAATAATTTCCAAATCATCAGCAACCTATTGGGTTTGTTCCTTCACATCTCCCTCCCTCATTTCCACAGACTGCAATGAAACCTTCGAACTACTCCAGAGAAAATCAAGGGGCCCATGACAACACTCATGTCACAGTCTAGGCAGCTGCTCACTTTCCCAGTCCCCCATACGCCTCTCACGGCAGCAGACCAAGCCAGCAGCTGCAGGATTCCCCAACACCTCCTTAAAGGAAGTTTATGGCTCCCCAACAAAGGTAGATTCAATCCTCTAGAAAACTTCATTCTTATTTTCTGAGACAGCCACTGCATTCTTACCTGACAAAGAAATAGATGGAGAGCACGACATGTGGCCTCAGGCAGCTCTGATAGCTTGGCTTCTGCTGCCTCCTCGAGAATCTGGCTTATTTCTCTTTCAGAAATAATATTGCTGTTCTGATATCTCACAAACTTGAACAAAAGACAAAACATCAGCAATAAATAGTGAATAACTCACAGATTCCAAAAGTAACCTATCTCCTGGAAAGACCTCCTCTTTGTGAAGAGATGCTGTAGCACCAAAACCACAGGCATCATTTCTAATAGAACTGATGCAAATGGCCTTATTGAGATTTTTCTTATACCTAGACTTTGGTTTAGGTCAAGAAGGAACTAAACTAAATGTAAAAGGGAAATAGTGGTAACAGAGGCTCACAGACCTGTCATGTATTTGGAAGGAGAAGGTGTATATGAATAACCCCCTCCTTTAATCCACTTTTGTGAGAGCTTTATCTTGGTTATAGGCGCTGGGCAAGACCACAATCCCTCTCTTGCTGCCGGGCCTCCCCACACATAGCTAGGCAGTAGATTGTGGTAATTCCCTGACCTGAAATGCCAAGTCTGTAAGGTCAAAGAGTGGGAGAGAAGCTGTGGTGCCAAGAAGAGCTCTGCTCTTCAGAGAACATCAGCATGCTCCCAACTTGGCAACAGTGGTGTCCTTCCCCTCTCCTCCCCAGGGGTGCTGGATGATGGAAAAAAAATGCTACAAGCCCCGGAAGAATAGGATGTGCTCCCTTAGAGCCCACATGCACTACACCAGCATGCTGAAATGGGGAACAGCCTATTCCTACCCTGCTCACCAAAGCCACGAGCCTGAGAATTTCTGGCTGCAGAAAGGACTTCCGTCCCCCACTGAGTAGAGTGAAGAGCAAGAACCGGTGCCAGGGCTGTGAGGCAATGTGTAGCGCTGGGAAAGAAGGAGAAATCAATCAAAAAGAGCTTTAAAATCTGCCAGGAGATAGACTGGGCCCAGATTAAGACTTTCCATACTGACCGCTGTTTTTCTCTCCTAGACCCCAAGCTGTAAAACACCAACAAGGTATTTTGCTGTGCTCTTAGTAGCCTTTAAATCTACCACAGTCTGAGCAAGAGTTCAGTCATGAGGACAAAACCTCAATTTTTAAAGCAGAAAATATATTCTGTCCATTTATAGGAAAAGTAACCTTCTGGAATGTGTGTCATAAAAGAGTAAAGGTTTATCTTTAGCCCAGGGTTAAAGAAACAAAACAGAACAAAATCACTGTTTTCAATATGAGGATGTGTTTCCTGACCAGGAGTTTCAATTCTGCAGACCATTCTTTGGGGAAGGAAAAAAGCCCTGTATCTGAGAGTGGATCTAAATCAGAGGGCTTGTCATGGGCACCAGCCAGGCTGATCACAGCAATACAATCAATCAGTGGAGAAAAGATAATAAGAAAGATGGACAATATAAAGAGGTGAGGCTCAAGGTCCTTGGGTATGACAGCATGAAATCTCTAACTACATGCTAAGTTAAATTGTATCACCTGGTATTTACTACAGGTTAAGAACTTGTGATGGACTATTACAGCAGATGAACTGGTATGAGAGAGCTTGTTGTTATACCACAGGAACCCACCACTGGATTTGAGGCCTTTGTTTTGGAAAGGTCACTATTGCACTAGCAAACACATAGCCACCCTGTTGCCTTTAGGACAATCTCTTCTAAGGAAAAATAGCACTAGCAAATCATGTAAAAGTGTTTGAGAGGTGTTTTTAATCTGGTGGAAATGAGAAGGTGCCCGCACTGTGTGCTGAGCCTGCTCTGCATATGTGGAAAAAATCTCTAGGCCAACAAAGGCTTTCAAAGAGCCTCAAATAAGGACACTTCCATTGGCAGAGGCCAGGCCACACTCTTTGCAATTTAGTTGTTTCTTTCGGGCAAATAAAGCTATGATCCTCGTGTCACTCAGAATAAAAAAGGACTTTTGTTTACTGCTGTTGTTACTTTCTCCATCACAGAAAGAATTTAGGCAAAGTGAAGGGTTCAGCTCTTACCAAACAGCATTTTTTTTAGCTTCATCTTTAATCAGTGGAACTTCCCCACAGGCTATCACTTTTTTTCTTTTTATTTCTTTCTTTTAGGAAGGCCTTTTAACAGGCTCCCTACAGCTACTGGCTGTCATTCACCTGCAGTATTTCATTTTCATTCAGCAACTTCCTCTCTTCCAAGAACGTCCCTTTTGTCTGGTGTTCATTCACTCCATCCCCTTCTCTCCTAATGTTTACATGACTGATTTGAACAGGTCAGAGTACAGAAGATTCTCTTTCCATGCTGAGATCAGAGCCAACACCTGAACTTGGTGGCAAGAGGCTGACAATGAATGAGAGGCTCTACTCTTTCAGCCTGCCTGTATGACACTGTCATATAATGCTATACTGTTAATGTGGAATATGTCAAGTCTGACACGGATTCTTGAAACCAAGGTCTGCATTTGCCTCTGGAAATCTAAAATTTCCAGCTTCCCTTCCCTCAAGCTGCCTAAGCAACTCTTCAGACCTTAAAGGCAGAGGAGGGAGGACTCGCTACAATGGATGTAGAAGTAAGAAGCAATGTTTTCCTCCCTCCCTATCATTTTTTAAATCTTTCATAACAGATCAGGGTGGTAGACTTTTTCTCTTTGTTCTGGAAAGCATACTGGTATCTAGAGCCACAGTGAGGGCTTACTCCTTCAAAGGAGTCCCCAGGACACATGATTAACTATTGGCATACAAATAATTTTTCACACTGGGGATAACTCATTAAGCATCTGCTCCATCTACAGATGATCATCAGATCAGATGATCATCTGATCATCAGATGAGATCAAAGAGCTCAAAATTACTATAGGAGGGAGCCCCAAGAAAAAGGACAGCTAAGAAAGGCTTTACCAACATCCTGGTTCTTCACATACAGGTACTCCAGTAAGGTTTCCAAGCAGGCAACCACAGCTTGAGAGAGCAGTAAGTCTTTCTGGAACGCCCAGAGAGAAAACAAACAAAACAAAAACACAAGCAACAGCTATTGCAAGAATAAAATTCAGAAAAATGGCAGATTCTGAACAATGTGCAGCACAGGACAGTAAACCCTTTCATCTCTTTAACGGGATGCAATGTGCTGTAAATGACCCATCAGGTCAAGGAGTCAGACAAGGGCAGGACTTATTCTGACTATAAAAGTCAGCAACAGTCTTCAAAAAAATCTGGGAAACCACTGTCACTCAAGACAGTTAAATGGAAACTGATGAACTATTTCCCAAAGCAGCTTGCTGGGGTTGTGAGGAAGGAGCTTGACACATTTGTTTTTTTACCAGCTCTGTCCCTAGAGTGTAGAGGCCCTGAGGAGTACAGGAGGTGGGATAACAGAGATTGTGGTTAACACATAGAATTTAAGCTGCCTAGTTCAGCAGCAGGGAGAATCACATAGCTTGATTTATCTTCTTACTACACTGTGCTGCATACACTGCAGCAGGAGTATTTCCCCTCCTCATCATCAGAGGTCTGTAAGGGGCGGAAAAAAATGGGGAGAAGGGGATTAAAAAAAAAGCAGACCCTTAGGTGCTCTTGCAGGGTGGCTTCTCCTCAGGTTAATACAAGTGTTTGAACCATGGCAGCAGTAGTGTGTTTCCAAAGCAGTATTTTATATACCTGCAAGTAGACATGCACCAGGAGGTTCTGCAGACTGACAACAAGGGATAAGACCTGCCACAAAGCAAGGGGGTGCAGGGCAGAATCCTCCAGAGATGTCAGGTGTGGTTCCTTCACACCCTGGGCTGTGGGTTGGATGACAGTCACCAGCACAGAGGAGAAGTTCTGTCGCAGGACAGCTCTCAGGACCTGCAGGATGCTTACTAGACAGAGCGTCACTCATTAGTAGATAGCAGTATTTTCCTCTCCCCTGTCCTTTGGGTTGGTGCCAATGCCAGGCCATGGGAGAGATGAGGAGACAAAATTCAAGCTTAAGGGCCCACTGGAGAGGCACAGCAGTTGCTAAAAGATGCAGGTAGGATTGGCAAGAAGGTCCCTTGCTCACCTCCTACTCTCCAATGCTGAGACCTATTTCATGCTCAGCTCTGCACGTCACTGCCCACCTCCAAGATGAATTATGAATGTGTCTGTTTATCCATCCTTTTTTTCTTCTTCTTCTTTTTTATCTCTTTTGCTTTTCTTCACAACCAAATAGGTACTCCCTAGGCCAAATGTACCAAAGCTTCCAGATTCTCACCATCACATACACAATGATATCCCACATTCACTAGGCCCTTAAAGAGGTTTCT
Source organism: Crypturellus tataupa (assembly GCA_034781795.1). Classification (NCBI taxonomy): domain Eukaryota; kingdom Metazoa; phylum Chordata; class Aves; order Tinamiformes; family Tinamidae; genus Crypturellus; species Crypturellus tataupa. Next base: position 1,418,089 of record JAWLRI010000653.1, read on the forward strand.
GTCTCCTTTAACCTGGTGCTAGTACCTGCTTCAAGTCACATCCTACAACAGACACCAAATACCTAGCAGCAGGATGGGCTTCTGTCTGAAGATGATTGCATTCAGGACATCTGTCAGGTCTAGGGAGAGTGTCTGGTGAACCTGGAGGAAATACAAGAAAAAAAAATGGTGCTCATCTGACCTGGTAATTCCAGTCCTTAGACACTATCCCATGATGATATTCTGGAAAGACAAAAAAAAAAAAAGGCACAGCAACAAGGCTTCAGGACTGATCCAGAAGGAAAGTCACGTAACTGGGGCCTCTTGCTTCACTCACTACCACCTGCCAGCCCTGCACACCTTGCAACCCATGGTGACAGCTCACCAGGCTGCCTCACTCCCTGCCTGCCCTCTGGCATGCGGCTGCCAGGTTGCTGAGCACAGACAGCACTAGGCACTGCTTGACCTCGACCACTTCAGGCCTGTCAGCAAGACCAATTAGCTGTGCAGTCAAACAGCAACAGCGACAACAAACAGCTGGTCCTGGCTGCTCCAGCTGGGAGGCCTGCAGAGAGCCCAGGGCCAGGGACTGCTTTACAGGCGAGCACAAGGTGTGGGCAAGGGAGACAGGAGGCTGGGACTCGGATTAGGGGAAACGGGGACCACTCAGGAGGAAAGTCTTCAGTACACAATGTTTCCTTAATGGAGCAGACATTCAGCAGGTAAAAAGCATGAAGTTTCAGGGAGTCCCAGGAGGGACTGAACTTGCTCTGCAGCAGGGCACAGAGTTGGCACAGGAGGGCAGGCACAAGGATCACTGTGCTTATTCCTTCAAATTGCCTTCCAAAGAGACAGTAGAGCTGGGAGCACGAGAGCAACATAAGTAACAATGGTTGTTTATCTAAGCACTGTCAAGACAAAGTCCTTAATAAGCATCCATCCCATGTCCCAAGCTTATCCACAGCCCCAAGCAACTCCTGGCTCCTGCTAATGCCACCAGCAACAACACAGTTAAGGCCCGAGCTTGCTCTGGGCAGACAAGTCCTCATTAGCACCACCAGCCTGAGATGAACATCAGCAGCTCACGCTTCTTGGAGCCACTGTTTCCCTCTCAATAAGTGCAAGCTCCAGGAGAAAGCCTGGCAGCAGCTCACAGGCATAGCCACAGAGGCCAAAGGCTCTCAGCAAGAGCTTCCAGGATGCTCTGTGCAGCATGAGCAGTAATGCAGCAGAAAGAGAAGTGACTCTACATCCTATCCCCTCTGCTTCCCCCTCATGAGAAGATTAGAAATGTTGAAGTTTAGAAGTGCTGAAAATTAAAAGCACTGAAGCATCCTGGAACTTCTTGCATTTGCCACCTGAATCTGTAGTTTTCTTTCCACATCTCTGGCGCAAGACAGATTCTGGATTTCATGTCACAGTGCATCAAGCCAATAAGGTAAACAACAGGCTTATAAGTGATTAAATGATTGCACTTCAACGATCAATACAAGCTGAGAAAGTCTCTCCCAAAAGATGAAACTCAATACTAGCTCTTTTGGAGACTGACCACCCAGACACAGCCCTGACCTGTCAACTGAAAAGGTAAATTGTCTGTGTGTAACACTGATAGAGAGGGAAAGGCAGGTCTCCCTACACATTCACACTGCTGTCAGTCCATACAAGTCCAATGCTGTAGGAATTAATCATGCATGCCCATTAAGCAACAGGTACAGACTTGATCTGGTCTGACCCTTTGGAAAAAATCCTCCCACAACATTAGAAAACCAACCCTTGCCTCTCAGTGCAGATGCCTGGGGATTTTAACATTCATGACCAGACACACTGACTCATTAGGAACATCCTCAACCAGATGCAGCTGCAGGAACAGAGCTCATGCTGTTTAACTTCATTTCAGGAGAGGAAAGAAAAGCAAGGGTAGATACTTGGAAGGGAATGTCATCCTCTTGTGTTGCCATTGGAAAGTGCCCCACTCCTTCTCACCTGTAATTCCAAAAGCAGCTGACAGCTCCAGCTCTCCTCTCTTATTGGACTACAGAGCACTGAGTACAATGACAGCTGTCCACACTCACACCATCTCTGCTAATATTGAGGGCTGATTTCCCAGTAACAGATTTGGACTGTGACTGTTCTACTGATGATCATTCCAGAATCAATAAAGCATTTTAAAACATGGGCATTGCTCTTCCACCAGCAGCCTTCCCTTCAGAAACACCTTGAAAAGTGTTTTGTCCTGTCACGAGGAGTAAAGTGTCTTGGATCAAGACGGTTGCCTATTTCCTTCCCAGGATTTTCCTTCCCAGGATTTTTGTCCTGCTCCATAACTCTCCAGTGATTCACACTGCAGCTTTCCGAAGCATGCTAGCCTCCAGCCTGGCTGCAAATATGCACCAAGGGGACCTCATTCCAGCCCAATGCAAGCCTTTTCTTTCTTTCTTTCTTTTTCTTTCTCTTTCTTTCTTTCTTTCTTTCTTTCTTTCTTTCTTTCTTTCTTTCTTTCTTTCGGTGGGGGGAGGTTGGCATTTTTGGTTTTTATTTTGTTTATTTTGTTTAAGATTTAGCCATTCCCTGGATCTATTTGCAAGAGAGATTCTCACCTCAGCATTGTACTGATGCTGATAAACTAAGAGGGATGCCACCAACAGCCAGCCGGAGCAGAGCAAGGCATCTTCAGACGACAGGTAAGCGGACACAGAGGGACAGGACTGCAACCAGGTACGCTGCAAAACCTTCTGAAGCAGCTCTAGCAAGGACACGTTGGACAGCAGCACAGCCACAGCTGCGTAGGAGAAACAGCATCAGAGAGGCACGGGGATGGCACAGGATAAAGCAGCTTGACAAGCAGAAGCAAAGTGCTGAGCAGGTCGCTGCTGCAGCAAGGCAGCCCTCAAGGCCCCAGCTCATCAGAATAAGGCTGTCCAGCTATGTTGGTATTCATGTGACACAACAAAAGTGACAGCTAGGCCAGCTAATAAAATGACCACTGCTCAGCTAACACAGCTGTGAGGTTCCATAGAGCTGCCTCTCTTGTCTAATTTTTTGAACCATGGCAGTTCAAGGACATTTCAAGAAGGCACCAAAGCCCAACTGCTGTGTTTTATGAACAAGAAAAATACAGTGGTTCTGTCTCTCAGCAGCCAAATCCTGAATCATCAGAAAACAACAAAACAAAACAAAGCAAGCACAACGTAAAAACTTCATCCCAAATACAAAATGTTCTTTGTTAACTGTAAGGTTGCATCTGAAGAAGGAAAATCTATTTTACCTGCTGAGAAGGTTAGAACACAATCTGTGACAGCCAAGCTACAGCTTGGTAAGAGCCGTACTGAAAATAGCTCAGCAATCAACACAGTCCTGCCTCACCTCTCTGTTGACTGCTAGATGTTGTTTCATGAAGGCTCCAGTACAGGAAATTCAAGGATGGCTGCAGGAGATCAGTGTCCCTCGGCGTACATTTTCCACAGAGGTTACTCACTGGAAGTGAAAGAATGTGTAATAAACACACCAGCACAGCACAGCACCTCAGTGCAAGAAAGAGGTCAGTCAGTGGAGGCAGAATTCAGACAGGAGCAGCACAACCTGAAGTGATACTAAACAGAGCATGGCCCAGACAAAGCAAGAGAATCTGCCTCAGAGTCCACTTTACACTGCACTAGAGAATGATAACAGCAGGACACAAAGCAGAAAAGGGTTTATTAAAGCGAACAGATTACATTTTGCAGTAATAACTGCAAGAGATATGGACTATGAGATAAGTTACCTATTTCCAGAGGTAGAGCCTGACTCTTTTACTCTAATGCTGCATCAGTCAGATACCCAGGTGCTTATCTCAAGTCACAAATGGCCAGGTTGGGGAACCACATGGATAGCTGTGTTCCTCCAGTCCTACAAATTCTCCTCGTATCAGTAATAAACTCACCATGTTGGTTGTAAGCACCAAACTTGTAGGAACAGCATTTAGCAAGAGGGTCTGGGAGGGAAAGCCACATCTATAGGGCTCAGCAACTGTGGTAGCAGATTGTCTGGAGAGCTGAAAGTTTGAATAAATAATCCTCGAAAGCTACTTAAACGTGCTTTCAGGCTTGTTGTAGGCTTCAAAATGGTGTCATGGCCATGCAAGAACTTTGACCATCTTGTGAGGTTTCAGAAAACAGATGCAAAGGCAGGAGGTGAAAACATGGGTTTCACTGCTTGAACTGGTAACGAGGGGTCTCTGCACCACCCTGCCTATGAAAGTGTCTTAAGGCAACCATAAATGTAGTATAGGATACACATTCTCCAAAAGGGTGAAGAGGCATCACATGGAACAACTAAAGAATGCAGAGCAAAGCCCTCTGAGAGAAGACAGGGGTGCAGACTCACCCTGGTGAAGCAGCCTGAAGTCTGTACTGTCCAGCTCCCTCACATCCCTGCTCCGCAGATGCACCAGGAAAAGGAGGTTCAGCAAAAGAGGCAGGTTCCTGTTAGCTAAGAGGAGGACAGACAACTTTTCAGCAAACTGTGAACTGCTCTACCTCCAACTGTGCCAAGAATTGTGAATTTTCAGGCTTGCAGACAAGGGCAGGTAGAGAGGAGCAAGTATACCCCTTTCCATGCATGCCCATGCATATCTCCCCAACCTCATCTGCTCTCTACAGCCCCCTCTAAGTCAGGCCCCCTTCCTTCCTCTGTGCTGGCCTCAAGTTACACACTAGGTCCCACCAAACCCACTGTAGGGACAACCAGCGAAGAGTAGGAAAAAAAAAAAGGAGGCTATGTTCATCATTTAGCCTCTTAGAGGACCACATAAGGTGCATGTTTACCACACATTTAAATTCACATTGCTCATTAGCTAGTAATGACCATCCCTTTGCAGATTGCTCTTTCCCTTCTGCTTGCCATTACTGCTTGCCAAACTGTAGAGGTTTGGCACAGAAGAGCCAAACACATTGCAAACACCTATAACCCCAGAAAAAGTCCTCACAAGATCCAAAACATAGAGGGAAGTCACCTTGTAAGGAGGCAGAGCTGCTCTCTACCAGCAGCTGCTGCAGGATCTGCAGGAACTGACTCCGGAGGAGGTCACAGACAAGGACATCCTCATTTCTTTCCAAGAAGGATCTTAGAGTCACCAGCACCTTCCGAGCCACGTCCACAGAGCTTGAGCAGACCAAGTCCTGGGAGGGAAAAGCACACATTACCTTTCTGCCCTGATTAGGTGGAAGACACCACTATTTCTTACAGTTATGCTAATCTGGTGCCTTGGGAAACACCCTAATAAAGCACTGTTCAGATTAAGTATGTCCTGATTAAATGCAATATTGCATAAGGCAGGCATGCTGTCTTCTGATAGGCACCACTGGATAATATCCCATTTAAAGCAATTGGCTCTTTACCTTCCAACGATATTTAAGGTCAATATTTTAGAAGATGAGTTCCTAAAGTCAGGGCCTGCTTTTTAAGAATGTAGATCCTCTGGCACTTCTGCTCTCCCTGTTTTTGTTTTTTTTTTTTAGAAAAATCAGGTCACATAGTAGGGTGCTTACTTAAAACCAAGCTGTGAGTCAGTCCATAGCTACTTATTTTGAGAAGTCTTGGGCTGGCAGCCCGGTATCTGCAGCAGCAACGTAACAGCTAAACTGCGTGAAACGTAACTCAGACAAGCCATCACTTAGTGCAAACGGGAGAGTTGTGTGTACCACATGCAGCCCACAGGCCTGCTTCTGGAATATAGCTCTGTGGGGAGCCAAATCCCACAACCACCAGCGTTAATTCAGGCACACTTTTGATGTTAAGGTGTTTAATATTAAATACACCATGCATACAAGTATAAGCATAAGCACAGTTCCATAAAATTCAGGTAGGAAGCATCAACACTATGATATTACATAAGTCAGCACCACCATCTCTTCCTCCCCCTGTATTCCTGACTGCTGCATTGCAAAGGGTACAGCAGAAAGAGGGAAACAGCAAAGGAAATGGCACTGAGCAACACTGCCAAGCCCATGGCCTGCCAGGAGCGCCCACCCAGCCTTGAGCGCTTTTTGTCTCGGTTCCATTCTCGCATGATAGTTACACATCCAGACTGGATTGGGGAGAGGAAAGGGGCCAGGGAAAATGGTTAAGAAAAGAAACGGCTGCTGGTGCCAGAAAAATTCCTCCAGCTTTGAGGGCTCATTCCTGCCTACAGTTGAGACCTCTGGGAATAAGCAGGAGAAAGCTGGCTGCAGGAGCAGCTCTGATGTCAGAGGACTACTCTCTGGCACCTTTTCTGCCAAATCCCTCACTCCAGCACATACCAGAAATATTGCATATAAAGGGGTACAACCATGAGGCACTGGCGGCTTAACCCATCCCAGGTGAAAAAGCGAAGTGTTCCTCCTCTTCAGGATACAGAGACCTCCTTATGAAGAGAGGCTAAAAATACTAGGAGCATTCCGGATGGGAAGAAGAGCACTGTATGGTGCAGAATAAGGAATGACACAGTGAAGGCAACACCATTTACCTTCCCTCACCACACAAGGGCAAGGGGACATTCAGAGAAATAAAAGAGATGAATTTGATACTGATCAGACGAGTCCATCCTGCAGGGCTTCCTGTCACAACATGCACCAGGTCAGCTGGGCTCAGCACACAGGGTGAGCTGATATTTGAACAAGAATATCCCATGAAACTGCGGATGACAAAATTTGCAGGGGCAGCATCAATCTTATACATCATGACAGAAAACACCTGTAGCTTCCTGCAGTTAAAATGACAACTTCTTCAGGTGAAAGGTTTTCCACAATTGCTTTCTATGGAAAATTATCATCTCAATTCTCTTTCAGAAAGAAGGGGACACACTATCTGCTCTGAAAGCCAAATTTTATGGACTCAACAGTGTTACGTACCTGTGTTTATTCTCAACTTCCCTCCTCAGCTTGTCTCTTTTAGTGACATTCAGGAACATAATCTAATGTCAGCCAATCCATCCCCATGCCCCAGGAGAGCAGCTCGGATCTGGATCTTGGAGAAGCCAGGTGGGCCAGTGTGTAACAGCTACCACATTTATCACCAGGTGGACAGGCACAAGATGCCACAGGATGGTGTTAACCAAAGGTCACAGCCCTCCTGGCCTTGGTAAATGCTTCCCTGTATTAACATTTTCCTTCTTACTCAAGAGCTCAAGGTCTCCAACAAAGCCACTAACCACCTGCTCTATCTAATCCAGACATTTATTAAAAGCAGATAAGCAAATAAATCATCCTTGGAAGGATATTCATTTTTGTTTCACTGTACCATGCAGAGGCCTTCATTTTACTATTGCTTTCTCGGGCTGGGATTATTCACCTCATAAGTTTTGTTTATATCTAACAGTATATTTATTCTAGGATATTGCACTGTTTTATTAGCCCATCTAATTTCAGATTGATTATGCTTTTCCTCAGCAGAGAGGTGAATTGTCAAAGTCTGTGATTTATTACAGTTCACTTTAAAGACTGGGACAGAGCTAAATTAATTTATTTCTGCGAGAACACAAGGCAAGACAGACAAGGGGAACGCAGGAATGCTGCACCATTCAGAGATGGAGCCATCATTTCTCTTTGGCCAATTGTAGACCTGTAGTACATATGTTGACTTTAGCTTGATGCCTGACAGGTTCCAAAACTACTGCCAAAGGTACACAAGTCTCATGGGACACTTCCCCTCATCCACACTGATCTGTCATCATTGTCAGGAAGCAATATCAAATGCCTAGATGTTGCTATCTGCTCTACAATAGCACCCAAGCCTATCAAAGAACCATCCTGAGCAACACTCCATCCTGCCAGTCTTTTCACTATCCCGGGATATTAAAAATTATTTCACAGCTTCTTAGACCAAAATAAATAGATGCCAGTCAGTAATGCCTGTGTTAGATGGATTCCTGGCCTCCAGCCACTACAACCAAACCCTGCTTTTTTCTGTATCCTGGCAGGGGGTTTTATTCTCAATGCTACATATCTTTACTTTTAATAATGGGTTGGAAGAGAAAAATCACAGATCTTAGCTTTTGCCTTTACCAGTAAATATCATGTCTCTGTGTCGAAATGTTAATAAGTATTTGCTATGACTGGCTAAGTAGTCATGGGTAGGTGGTCATTGACACGGAGGGGTGACAGATTAGGCAGGAGAGGTGGAAATGAGAGAAACTCTCTGAGCAACAATCAGGACTTGAGTTCTTAAATGATTATATAGGCAAACAGCTCGTTTTACCAGCTAAGGGCAAAAACACAAGTCCTGCTCCTGCAAGGCCCCTTTCTCCCCTGCAGCAAGTAGTTCTCTCATCTTTTATTATTATTACTATTTAAGAACAACACAATGGACCATTTACAGTCTTGAAAATTCAGAGTACTGCAGAAATCTCAGACAAAACTCTCCAGTTCAACACATATAAAGTAAAAAAAAAAAAAAAAAAGCAGAGAAAACTGAGCCCTGAGGTCCTGCTCTCTGCATGCTGCTTTTTGAAAGTTCTTTGTTTCTCATATCCTTCTCATCTATCAATAGCACATGACTGCTCCCAAAATAGCAAACCGCTTCATGAAAGAGTGCCACAGAAGGATCTAGAGTACTCAGTGGTCTCTCTTCAGATCCCTTCCTAGCCAGCTTTCCAAAGGCCCCATTCTATCACAGTGGATAGCAGAAGTGCTAGCCCCCACACAGTGCCATTTTCCACAGCAGGTTTGCCTGGAAGGTGGAAATCTGTATATACAGTTCAATTCTTTGAGCTCAGAAAAACCCTAAAAGCTTTAAAAACCAACAAGCCCTAAGTGCGCCCCCGCCCAGTCACGGCCAGAGATAACAGGCTGTCCTTGTGAGAGTCACATACCAGTAAAATAAGTAAAATGCTTGAATTGCTCTTCAGAATGGGAAGCAAAGGGTTGGCCCTCTTCAGCTGCTCAGATGCGTCAAAATCAGCTTGTTCAGCCTCACTTTGACTGCAGTCTTCCCGGGAAAACCAGAGTTGGAGGACCTGGTGTCCAAATCTGCTCATAAATTCAGGATAGCGCAGGAAAAAACTCAGTAGAAGAGGACAGTGAACATAGATCAAGCTCAGATCTGGGAGATTATCCAGGATCCTCTTTATGGTGCATAATGACCTCTGACAAGTGTGTGGGAAGGAAAGAGAGAGAGAGAGAGAGAGAGAGAGAGAACAAAATCACAACTAGATAGTGAATATCCAAAAGCTGAAGTGATTAGTATCTACCGTGAGAAAAAGTCACACTGCCTTCAGAGCAGACAATCAAACAGATCATTTTGTGAGGCCCATTTGCATCACAAAGGCTAAGAAACTTGTAGGCTTTATGCAGCGCTCAAAGCTGTGCAGCAGCAAAAAGCCATATGGGAACACTAGAAAGTGCTCTGCAGAGGCTGGGGATGTGTTCAGGAGATCACAGCTATGGAGTTTATAATATTCTGTACGTGAATTCACAGCCTATCCAACGCATTTACACTTCCCACACAGAACACAAGCTTATTCAATCAAACCTATATCCCCTAGTGGCTTTTCACAGTTAGCTTTCCAGGGCGTAGATGCACTGCACATTTTCCACTCATTCATCACTCATCACATACATCAAAATACAGCCCGCAAGAAGGCTGATGGGGGCGGGGAGGAACCTCAATTAAACTCTACAGAAAACGTCCAAGATAGAGGAATGAGAGCTTCTTTTACCAAGTCCAGGTCTTTGTTTTTGTCCTGACAGACAGCAAGGAGGTGAAGCACAGCTCTGAATATATATGGAGGGGGACAGTCTCCACGGTCCTGTGCTGATAGAAGGAAACTTTTCATGGCTAAAAATAATTCTGCCTCTGGGACAAACCTGCAGTCAAGGAGATTGGAGAAGAAACAGGAAAATCGGATAAGCCTCACCCACTTAAAATTGGTGCATGATGGACAAAATAACCCACAACCACCTGCCTTTGTATACGCGTGGCTCACCTGTCCCCAAGGGTGTAGGCAAAGTATAAGAGGAGTATGAAGCAATACTGATGGCTGCACAGAGACTGATGCAAAGACAAAGGTTCAGGATTTTCAGTCAGGAGGAGAAGGCTTTCAGGAACTGTGTAGTTTAACTGAGGCAGGCCCTTCTCCAGGACCTCAAACATCTCTTGCTCTGGAAATGAAATCAGTATGAGCAGGATAGGTAGGGATGCAGAATGACTATACTAAAACTGAGAGGTATGGGAGGATCCTCAACTGAAGCATCCTAAACTGAAGCACATTAAATTTGGGTGGGTTCCTGATTTGAATAGAATCAAAACTCCCTGACTACCCCCCAAGTCTGCACAGAATACATGAAATAGCAAGTGCACCTCTATGATTTGCCATGAATAGAGGCCAAAACCTGATCTAACAGAGCTGGTCGTGAGGATGAAAGCAGACTTGTGCTTTGAGGTCCCCAGCTCTTTGTCAGTGCTGCCAGTATGGCGTCCAACCAGTGCCAGGGAGAAGAGTGGATTTTATTATGTGGAAACTTTCATCTCATTTATTTGGGACTCACCTAAAATGGAAAGCTGCAGTATGCATAGGAAAGCTTTATAAAATAAACTGCGGGGAGGGGTGGGAAGAAAAAAAAGGTCACTTTAATTTCCAGCTAAAGGTGACTCCTTGACAAGTAACATTGTTTTAATTAAAGCATGCACAGTTGTGCTAATGAATGTCACCGGGTGAGCAAACCCACACATAAATGAACTGCATTCATTCAGCTAGGGTTTTGTACTTCTCAAGACGCATTCTCTGACACATCTTCTCAGCAGACCAGCCTAAGAAAAAGCTGAAGAAAATCTCAAAATAGAGATGATGTGTGTCTCCCCCTTCCTCCACCTACCCGCTCCCTGCCTTCTCTCCCACTGCCTAAATAGAGTCTGGCTAGACCTCAACCAAAATGAAGCAAGTTGTCTTCTTCCCCACACTTGCCATTTTGAGAAGAATCTTTCTCCTTCTCCATTGCAGAGTAGAGGCTCAGGCACAAGTTGTACAGGAAGCTGGAACATGCTTGATTCAAGACAGGATTACTGCGAAGCACACCGGAAATATAAAAGGGAGAAGGTCAGAAACCTCATCCCACTTGTAATATCACACAGCACCTGTCAAGTTTCAGTTTACTGAATGATTGCATACAAATACCTGCTCTGCCAAAACGAGACAGATGTGGTAGACACAGTAACAGTGATGACAGTGAAAGACATGTATGTCATTGGGACAATGTCATTATTTCTAACATCACAGAGGAGGTTTGTGAGGAGGGGTTCCCAATACCCAATACCATTGACAAACCCTACTAAGAAGATTTTAGGACAATGAATTTTCCAGGGATGAACAATTAGTAATAAAAAAATACCTAAAAGCTGTGAGAAAAGCTGTACTTGCAAGCGCTTCCCTCTCCCTAATGATTTCCTTGTGGAATGGGACATAACCAAACATCTTTGTACTGTAACATAAAATGCTTAGCACCACATGCTACAATATTCACAGGCCTAGATCACTCCCCCCACACCACTCAAAGGCACAGACATCCCCATACTAGCTCCCACGGTGATGACTTGGATAAGAGGTACTATATTTTTTTGTCTACTCATTTAACAAGTTGCAGTTACCGGGAACAGGACACAAAACATCTCTGCAGACCCATAGAGAGTCTCTCCAGGTGCTTTTCAACTGCAAAATCATAACCTATGCCAGAGATAACCATTTGCAATATATCTTGTTAGTATCTTCCTTACCCTTCCTATTTATTATACATTCTCATGCCAAGAGGAAGGTAAGTAGAGGTATTAGAAAGCCTAGAAGTCAGAGCTCAAATGGAAGCGATGCTACTGCAATTCTTTCCGAAGGACCCACAGATTTCACTTCTCCAAAGCCAAGCTGCTGTATCCATACCTGCCTGGCTTACAGTGGTGCACAGAATTCTCACAAAGCTGCATCCATTCACCCTTCCACTAACTACCTGCCTTTCCCTGTTCTCACAGCTTTTCCATTCTCAGTCGTCACTGTTTAGTTTTGCAATAAGATATGACTCTTGAGCATTCTAGGCTCCATTCTTGCCTAATTCAGTTGCTTTAGATAGCTGTGATCTGCTTTCACACCTGGAAAATTATGACTCACTTCCAACATACACATCACAATACCTTTGCAGGGAGCAAAATCTGGCCTTCAGCTCCAATGTCAGGTGGATGAAGGAGGAGGATGCTGGAGAAAGAAAGACAGAAATGTCTAAAGAGCCTCAACCGTGTCTGATGAGAGAGAGGAGCACATAGGTCCCAGAACGATTGATTTGGAGTACATTATCTGTGATTCTTTTGCCTTCTCGGGAGGAGAAGGAAAGTTTTACTAGCTGTACATATTGAGAAAAGAGGGATTCTGTACATCATTCTCTGATCTACAAAGAGTAAGGAAGACACAAAATCAGTAGGTTTCTATATAATAAAACCCAACTGATAATTCCAGCATAATTCCTATCTACAGAAACAAGCAGCTCTGAATATTCCAGAGGAAGGCGTAAAGCTGACACAATTTACTTATCTAAGATAAGATCAGTCCTATCACCATTCATAGAGCAAATAACTTTTCATCCTGCTGAACATGACTGCACACTCTGTTCTTACCCACACAAACATGCAATGTAATCCCCCACTGAAAGTCTTGTTAAGCTCATTGCCTCAAAATACGCAGCAGCAGCAAGTTCTATCTGTGAAGCAAAGCAGCACAGGGCACGTGATCCGTACCCAGCTTTTTGGAGAACTTATCCCTCATGTTCGGCATCACTGTAAACAAGGTATTAAGGGTTGATATGAAAACCTCCATCACTGATGGGCTGACAGCCCTTTCCAGGTAGCTCTGTGGAAAGAATGAAGAAAACATCAAATGGGTAGTATGCAATGCCTACGGAACGCAACAGCTCTCTTCCTGCTTCTCCCTGCCCAGAATATTAGACTTCCAAACCCACATAAATGGCACTAACAGCCCTTCTATAAAATTGCCTGGCAGCAGGTACACAGGCTCACAATCATTTTGAAAGCAACTAACGCTCCCCCGCTCAATGTTTATGAGTGATGCTGCTACCTCTGCAAGACAAACAAGAAACTCCTTCCTGATTCCAGCTGGCAGCCAGTTACACCCTGACAGAACTACTGACATTATCATCCATATTACCCTAGACATAACTACTAAAACAGGTAAAATGTCTAATTTTGCAGGAAGACACAGGATATATGCCTAGGTACAGCTGACTTCAATGCCACTTAGCACTTGTACTTCAGCATTTTGCTGTGTAGGAGCAAATACAGACAGTTGGGTCCTCTGCAGGGTCTGGCCCTAAATGGTTTAGAACAGTTTTACCACAGTCCAAAATTTCTATCCAACTCCAGTGAGCAAGAAGCAGCACAGTCACTCCAGCTTTGCCAGCCTGGACTGCACTACACTCTGCTTTCAAGGCTGAGAATAGCAAGCCAGTATAGATGCCTACCGACTATAAAAAATACAAAGGAAAAAATCCTCAAGCCCCCAGCAGTGGCAAGAAGCTGTGTATCTGAAACAGTGGCAAAGCGCAAGGAAAATTTACTTAACACCTGGGAGTGCATCAGAGTCCCACCATTTGGACAATCCCACTCTAAGTGTCTCAGTGAAAGGCTGCCATGGAGCACTAAAGCAGAGGTGACTCCACTGCTACTTTTCAAACTGTATGGCTTCACTGGCCTAGTATTGTGCTTGCTGTGTCTGCCAGACAGGCTCAATATTACCTTCTGGAAACAGTACTCCTGCATTCTTAATTGTCCACAAAAACTGTGGATTAGGTAACATGTCAAGTTTGCTATGGGGATTACACAGTCTGAAGAAAGACATTGTAGTTTCTATGGAAGCTTTATGAATTTTCTCACCCTCAGACTCCATACACTCCCATTTTGCATGAATGTAATAATGCTGCACTCGTCTTTGAAGAGGTGGCAAATGCCACAGTTGCACTTGGTTGGTGCTACATACTCTCTTTCCAAAATACCTCTCCCATCATCTCTCCATCCCTGAGAAGATCGATCCAGGTACCCAAGGAAGAGACAAGTTCAAAAGAAATGCTACCATGACCATGGGGATGCAGAGATTGTCACAAATCCTCAACAGGAACTCGGAGAAGTTGCTTAGAGTGTCCTTGCTCTCAGAGTCGGGAGCAGTGAAAGCATTATCCTGGGCCATCGGGTCGCTCTGGAACTCCACTGCCAACCTACAAACACACAGTAAAACCCAGTGGAGAGAGGAACTCTCTCCACTCAGTAAAGAAAGCTAGGAGATCAGTACTGCATTTCCTTCACAACTTTTACCACTAGGGACCCTAGGAACACACACAATGCGAGGACCCTAGGAACACACATAGAATTGGAAACTCTTCTGGTAGTAACAGCTACTTCCTGAGTGAAGCTATTAGAAGTCAGCAATGTTTTATAACTGTAGCACAAGCTGGAAAAAGGAAGACTTAGCTTCTCTGAAGGAAATATCTTCAGTGGGAGGCCTCAGTGTAGCAAGACTGAAGGTATTCAGCCAGGCCAGTATGGCTAGAACATAATAGAGCAAACCTTATAAAAACTAGCCTTCCCTCACAGCAAATGAGGTTTCTTATGCAAACCTATCTACCATTTTCTCCTGGCCCACTAGGGGATGCCTCCCATACAGTAAAACAGGAAAAGTTCATGCCCATGAACTCACATGCAGTAACATAACACTAATATAAGCAAATACAAGTTCAGCAGCTGGACTAGATACTTATTTGTTAAATGGCTAATCCTCTCCAGCAGTGAGACTGCATAGCCCGGGGCATAAGAAATGGAATATGGTTTCACATATACCTCCCATCAATCCTTACATCATTACCAGAGTTCGATAATGATACCCTCCAATTTCTTTTTAATCTTATTTTCATGAAATTCTTCAAAGGCCAAAGAGATGAAATAAACTGATAGGGAGGTACCTGCACGTACCACAAAGCTGCCACTATCCATAATGATTCACATCCTTTACTCTGGAGCTTCACTGACAAGTGTCACACAGTGAACTCCCCTTTGATACTGCAGAGTAGAGAAACCCAGCAATGATGTGTCAGGACTGACACTCACAAACACACCCACACCCCTCCACTAGTCCTCACCTACAAGCATTTCTGAAACTTTCCAGGGTATGAAGCAAGAACTGGCCCTGTCTCTGAGGAATTCTGCTAAGGTTTCTGTTTCCTGTGCGACTCTGAGGCAGTGAGAACAGGAGATCACCCTGTTAAAGGACAGAAGTCTTCAAGATCTTGTGTTCATTCTGAAACAAAAGAGCTCACTTCTCTAAAACAAGCAGCAAGAATTAAAAATACATTTCACTTTATTCACTTCCTTCATATAGCTGTCTTTGGTATTGTGATTTCCTAGGCAGGGCAGGATTAGAGGGTTACTCTGCTTTCCTGAGGGAAGAGAACCGCTCTCTGCATTGCCCTATCCCTTGAATAGTGCAGTTTCTATTACCATATTTTGGTCTAGTTTGAGTTTCAATCAATTCAGCAAATGAAGCTTCAAATATTTCAGGGAAAACACAGTGCTTTTTAAAAAATCCATTTTCCTCCGATTGCTCTTTGGACAAAGCTGAACAATTCCTCTTCATGGTCAGCACTCAAATCTTGGAAGCAACCACCTAGGTGCTGGCTGTGGCTCGCATACAGCATCCCATCAAGTTTGGCCAGAAGGGCACAGCAAGCTAGTTCCATCAAGCCATATCAGATCAAAAATCCTGATCTACAAATTCCTCCTCTTTTGACACCAAGACACCTTACCAGAGGTGCAGTCATTTCATTTCCCTGCTCCTCCCATTACAGACTGCCTGGATGTCCTTACCCTTTGCCTGTTTACTTTCCTATAAGGCCCCTTATTCTAAATAGGGCACCAAACTCTGTGTGTGCAAAAAGACTGACAAATGTCTACGCCTCAGGCAGAAAGCAGCTCCATTATCTCCAGACAGTGTCACACAGCTTGGGCTGCAGGTCTAAAGACAGTTCAGCAGACATTTGGTTCTCTGGTACTCTAGCAAGATGGTCTTACCTCTACAAAAATATTTGTGATTTAACCCACATGCTCCTAAACCCACAGCAATGGGCCCAGCCCTTGTCTTTCCATTCAGTCATCTGAAACGGAGGCAGTCCTCAGGGTGCACAGTTCCCAGCAGTACATCAAACTAACTGCATGGAACAGGAAAGGACTTGCAGTTCAAATAGTGGCTAATAATTCCCTTGCTGAGACATCTCAGTTCATGCAAGTTGACCCTCTTGATCCAAAAGCACCAGAAGGCATGCTCTTGGCTAAAAATAAAATTAAAAAATAAAAACAAAAATAAAACAAAAAAGAAGGGAACCTTACAAGGTGTAGCCCAGAAGAAGGGGAGGTTTATATGACCTGGGAGCACTGGACACCTAAGGGGACAGCGCACTCAAGTGGTGTTCAAGGTATCTTCACTGATATAGAAAATTGAGCAATCACCAGCACCCAGCCTCAACTACGTCAGAGGCAAAGATTGCTACCATTTCCAGGCATGGGCGTTAAGAAGAAACACCAGAGATACCAACAGCCACAGGCAGAAGGTCTGAAATGCATCCACAATATCAATGTGTTGTGCCATGAGGGTCGTTCCTGCCCTGCTTGCTCCTTCCAAGGGGCAACACCCACTCCAGACTTACTGCATGCCTCTTGCTGCTCTGCGGTGGGGAAACGTCTGCGCATCGCTTCAGCACTGCCTCCAGCAGCTTCTGCAGCTCTGCATACAGGACAGGGGGGCAACTTAGATGGTCCTTCCTGCACAGATGGAAAAAAAGCTTGAGCATTCCCTGCTAGGGACAGGCCATGCAATAAGGCTGCACCAGCAGCAATAACAACTGCTCCTTCAATAACAAAGTGCCGCTGCCACCTCTTTCCAACATGCTCTCCTAAGAGTGCCTTCCTAGAGATGCAAGTCCAACAACAGCCTCACTCATTACCTACCCAGATAGGGCACAGAGTGACATAGCCACAGTGACTCGGTGCTACAAGCCTGCCTGGGACCCTAGGTCTTGGCTGCAGCAGCTTGCTGCCCACCACAGCTACACTGCCCTGCAGCTCTCTTTTCCAGGTAGCTCTGTTGTACCGTATGGCTGTACCCTACAGGAATTCTTGCTGTGGAGCACACTTACCCACACAGCCCCAAAGGAGCTTGAGACCAACATGGTATCAACAGACCTATCTGACAAAAAGCCTGTGAACACCTTCCTGCTTGCCTCAGAAAGGCTGCCACAGCCTTCACAGCCTCCACTGCTACCTCTAGCACTGGGCAGTTCACTGTCTCCAGGAGCACATCAATGGCTTCTTTACATATACAGCGGTTTGTGAATAATTTGATTTCCACTGGTTGCCTGAGAAGAGGAAACAGCAAAGAGAATATTGTCAGAATAAAGTAACTGTAGCATCTACTCCTTATTTCACCACATGGATAGCTAATCCTTGCCGTATTTGGAGCCAGCTGCTCTCAAGGAACACAGTCTCAAACTTGAGCTTGTCTGGAGCCCTTCTATGGTGAAAAAACCCACTGCCTGGATATGTGTGTGACTGTGCCAGCAAATCCTTATATGAAAAGCACATGAAAAACAGGTTCTGCAAAACAAAGTGATCTCTCTGCCTAGGACTTTATACTGAGCCCATCTGTTCTAGCATTTGAGGACTTACCAGGAAATTCTCATTTCTCGTAAGCATGTATACACTGCCATCCTAGAGCAAGGACGAGGACACGAGAATAGCTTCTCTCACAGTCCTGTGACATTTCTAATGCCAGATGCTGCCAGGACAGGGTTTTTCATGAACTTGAAAAATAAAAACTTAACCCAAGTGTTTTGACATTTTTGATTGAGAGTGAGCACTTCTGTTGTCTGATCACCTTACATCTGATAACCTTTGAGCTTTCCATGCCAGAGCACCAGAGGATGAGGAGTCATTAACTCTGATATTGGGTCAAGCTGCACAAATGGCAGCTGGGTCCTGACAAGTGAGGTACATTTGGGAAGGAGGGGGGAAGTGGGCAGCTACATATGGGAATGGGGCACTAACAGCTTGCCAGAGGGCCTCACCAAAGAGACCAGCTAGTGAAGCGAGAGAAGGAGAAGCACAGCACAACAGAAGCCAGACTTGGAACCAAAAGCATTGCCTGTTATTCCGTTTTCATAGACATGCCTGATGAGTGTGCCAGGAGCACACGCTTCCATGCACATTTGTGAGTGAAAAGTGAATTTCAGCAGAAATCAGATGAGTAACCCAGCTGCAGGGTAAAAAGTGAGCAGAGGCAGAAGCCCTCCTTTTAGTCAATCAAAACCAGCTTGGCAGTCGCCTCACATTCTGCTGTGAGAAAAAGCTGAGAGGTGGGCAAGGCAGGGAGAAGGCCTTGTGGAGCTCAGGAACCTGGACTATGGCCCAAGTAATGATAAGGGATATGCTGAACCTCATTTTGTCCCTACTACTGATACTTAAATTCTATTAAGCCCCTGCATTTTCTTCCTTTAATCACTGCCCTTCTGAAGTAAAACACCTCAGAAGAATCATCACTGACTCATGCAAGGAGGAGGAAGGCCTAGAGGAGTATTACTGACTCACTTGAGAGGCATAAACCCACTTGCAATATGGTCCATTTTCATGTGTCTGGGGCCTGGGGGAGGGGAAAAAAAAAAGCATTAAGGACAACAGGACAACACTCCTGCAGCTTTGTGCTCCTTCTTGTCTTTGTCTTTGGGCCCCAAACTGTGCCTGCTGTTCCAGAAGTGCTGGGAGAAGTATAGTGAGAGCTACCCGCCACTCTCGACCTTGCTAATAACGCAAACAGGGAGAGTCAGTCTGGCCTAGAAACTGCCAAGGTGCAGGAGAGGTGCAAAACAAGAGAGAGCTGTTGTGAGGGAAACGAGAAGGAGAGATTCCAGGATTCTCTCACTGTGAAGGAGTTTTAAATCAAACTACACTTCTAAGGTAAACCAGAGTCAACCAAAATGTGAACGCTAGAAAATTAGAGTAATTGGGTAGAACGTTCTCTCCACTTTAGAGGCATTAATGCTGTAATTAGTGTTTCCCACATTCTGGTTTCTCCTTTTGACAGATGCCCACACTGGCATCATCACAGTGTTCCAACACTGCTGTTTTTCTTTCCCCTTCTATCCCTGCCACTTGCTGCAGAATTGAGAATGACATCTCCAAAATTCAGCTCAAGGGCTCTCTTGGGGGAACTAAGCAGCAAAAAAGAAGCCTGTGACAACAGCATGACAAGACAGGAACAAAATCATAGAGGCAGGAACAGGAACCATAGAAGAAAAACAAGCCAAGTTTTGTTATTCTTTAGTAGAAAAGGAGAGAAAAAAAAGTGACAGAAACCATTAATATTTCAGCCTGGAATTTGTTTTTCGTCTTTGAATTTAGCTCAGATGAAGACATAGGACCAAAAGCCATGGAATCTACATGCTCCATTTTGTCAGATATACACTCAGCAGGAGCGGGTCTGCTCACCTACACCTGGACAATCCCAGCAAATCCCTGGACAAATCCCCCTTCTGTCCTCTCTACTGCCTTTCAACTAGACAAGAAGGCAGAAGAAGCATACACCACTGGCTGTATGCACATCCCAGGGGCAGAAATTCTGCAGGGGCAAACCAGCTAAGGGGCAGCCCTTACCGTTTCAGGATTTCAGTGAAGAGCAGCAGCCCTTGCTTGTGCAACTCTACATTGTTCAACTGCAGGACATCTCGGAGGCTCCTCACCAGAGATTCGACACCTGCACATGTTCAAGGCACAGAGGTGGATTTTAACACACACCTCAAAATCCAGAATGGGATGAATTTTTTTTTAAAGGAATAAAGATTTCAACAACAATTCTTCTGAGTCTCCAGCAGAATAAACTGCCCAAAATACTGTGTTAATCCACCTACCTCATAATAGGCCTCAACATCCACTGCTGAAGGAAAGTTCAGACAAAAGGAAGGAATTTGGCTTCTTTTCCTAAGTTTATCATTGGCATCTCCACAAAAACACCCAATAAGTCCTGAGGTAGTGTTATTCATGAGGTCTAGCTATTATAAAGCACATTTGCTTATTAGGAACTCATTAGGTCAGAAACACTGTAAAATCAAGCTATGAAAACATTACAAACGTATCTGGTGCATACTCATTTTCAGTCCTTTACCCACGCTGACTGGAAATGGGGATTGTTCCTAAAGCACTGCAATTCAGCTAAGGGTACTGCAAATGCCTACAGTAACACTGCAGTCACTCTGTTGGACAGGCATGACTCACCATACACTGTGTGACACTTGGAGAAGAAAAGGCGCTCTTCAGTTAGAAGCAGCAAGCAGCAATATACTGACCAGATGAGAATTTCATTGGTGCATGAGAGACACTCAAACAGGAATTCTGCAAGCACACACAAATAAGGAAGAGGTAAGGGGCAATCTGCTCACAGCTGCTCCTAAAACACAGTAGAGGAAGGAGAAGGAAACGAGGAATCATAGCAACAGCCACAAGGAGAATGGTTACAGTGTGAAACAGCAGTGAGGGAGAAGGCAGAGGATACTTGGAATTACACTAGTTTTCAAAATGAAGTGACTAAGATTTTGCAGGCAGACATCCTCCCAGAACATACTCTGCAGGCAGGAGCTGACTTGTGGCTCTAGTCTTTGGCACAAACAAAGAACCACAAAGCCAGCTTTACCACAGATGTAGTGATATTTTTTTCATCCAAGTTTTACATCTTCTAAGGGATTTACAAAATCAAAGCATTTATGTCTACTGAGAGAAGAGTGAAATAATGAGCCATCACCCACAGCTGCACTCCAAACCTAAATCATAGGTCAAGTTCTGCGCAAACTCACAATAGTTAGTTGGATAAGATACATCTCCAGCCTGTTAAGTCTTTGCAGCTATATTACACAGGCTAGAATCTAAACAAAATGCAGCCTCTCCTGAGACAGGAGAGACCTGGGAGTAAAGGTTTTAAAGAAAAACCTGGATGCTTCAGGAGGCAGCTAGCAATGTAACGTGATGAAGGGCACTCTGCTCTCCATATGACAAGTGGACTCTAAGTCACCTGCACAACTGTCGTCTTACAACTGGGACACAGGGCTGATAAAACATTCCCTAACATCATTCAAGTAGAGGTTTGGCCTCAAGGACATATCCAAATTCTTGTTGTGGCATCTCCATTCTGCCTGTTGACAGCTGCTTCTATAATTCCAACTGAAATTGTATTCTTTGCTTCCCTTCCTAAAGTCACATTAGCTATTTTTACAAAAGTAGCTATTGTTACAAAAGAATCCCTGCACAGATTACATCATCAGTGGATTTCCTGGATCCAGAGAGATTCCTAGTACAAACAAGCAGGATGACAAACAATAGGTGTTGTTGCACGTCACCTGGGACATCGGCGTGGATAAAGACAGGAGCATATCTGCTGGGAGAGTGAACCAGCACTGCTGCCATACAGTGAGAACTTGCTGCCTGTAACATCTGGTCTCTGCTTAACAAAAACTGTTTGGAAAAAAGAAGCCAAAACGAGGCAGGAAGTCAGTGGTACAGACAGAATAGCAAATAGTTCTCTCTAAACTTTAAATCTAAGAAAGAAATGAAGATTTCTCTTTGGACACGTATTTCACTGATCAAAATTGCCAAAGCAAGATAAAACACTGGGACAAAAACACTCAGAAATGCAAAACAAAAGTCACAATAAAGAAGACTATGAGTAAGAGTAGCTCTGCACTCATACTCAGTTATGCTAACACACTAGAAGTGATGTATCAGACTTCTACTGTCAGTGAGTAAAACCAGCTGAGGCCACAAGGAAAAATTCCCCAATGCAGGAATGAGCAGTGGGATGATCTATGGAAGTGCTTCCACCTTCCACTGCAGCCTCTTTAACTGGTCAATGTTGGCAACAGCATAGTCAGTGCCTCTACTAAAGATTCTTTACAGTTCAGCAAATTATTTAATTCTACCAACAATTCACCTCAGAACAAGGAATAACCTATTAGAAAGTCACAGGTTGAATGCTGTAAGGCTACTCATCACCTTTTTGAGAATAAGTGGCAGTAGGTTTTCGCCTTCTAAAAAGTCAGGGTTCTCACACTCTTCCTCTATCATTGAATTATTCATCAGAATGGACACAAAATGGTCAGATTTCAGCAGCTCCTTAAGCAAACCTGCAAAAGAGGGAGTGGGAGCAAGCATCACATTGGACACGTGAAGGATTAAGTTAACACCAGAATACTTATAACCTAAGACTCATCACCAGCTCCTCCCCTTATCCTGCACTCCTTGCAAAGCCTCTCATCTCACACTGAGGGAGCTTCTGCTGACAGCACCCCAGACACTTGCACAGGTCTTGCAACCCCGTATTGCTGATTCTTTTTGCTGGATCTGATCTCCTCCCTAGTCCTTCTTGAAGATGTGCAAGTAAAATGCTAAATGATCTCAGGAATACAGCTGCACTCTCTCTCTGATCCTGTACCTTCTCCCAAACTGTTTCTCGAGAGAGCTCTCGACCTTCATTTTTTTCCAAGTTACACACAGCGATGCACCAACAACCATAGATTTTCCACAGAATACTTCCTAGAGAACTGGTGCTCATCCCCCCTTCCTACTTTCATGCTCTTACTGAAACAGTTGTGTTCAGTTAAAGGGTATCAATAAAACCAACGAAACAAACAAAAACAGTATAAAAGCACAGAGCATTGCTACAGGTACTGATAAAAATCATCAGGGTACATCAATTTCCACCAGCTGAGCACCTGAGGAGCAATCCAATTCCTACTTATCTCCTACATGAAAGAGGAATTCCCTGGACGGTTTGCAAACAAGAAGTGCCAGGAGGACTGGAACTGCACCCTTCAGCATAGTTGGTAAGTGCAGTTGGAAGCATGAATGCAAGAAAGTGTTTCCACATTAGCTTTCTAACCTAAATAATACATTCCTCCATATCAGAAAACAGTACCTATTAGACTCCATTCCACTGCTCTACAGAACCCAGCAGTCTGTGCGTAGTGTTTGCACACAGTCTTTTATGGGTGGTCTTTCCTAGAACAAGGTGGGTCAAGCTGCAGTGCCAAGCCTGAAAAAATCTGTGCTACGCAAACATGGGGCTGGAGGGACAACAGAGGCCTGGGGAAGCTCAGCAGCCAGACTGGTCCATGAGATAACTCTGCAGTAATAGAAAGGATCCCTATTTCAGACAAGGTTGCCCTGCTGCAAGGCAGCTTGATCACCTAGGAGTTTGTTTAATGTTCCTCTAGGAAACAATCCCCATGATGAGTGATGACCTTCTTCCTCTGTCCTAAGCATTCCCCTGCTCCTCACAACTTCTCTCAGAAAGGCCTTACCCAAACAATTAACCTGGAGCTCCTTTGTCTGGGCATGGCCCAAGGTATTCAAGAAGACGGCGCAGAGCCTTTCTGTGAAGTGTGCCGAGAGCCGCTCTGTGCCAACAGGAGAGGAGTACAACTTGCCGTACAGGTAGCACACAGCAGCCTTTACACCTTCATTTGGATATGTCAAGCCCATCAACATGTGATCCACTACATTACCTAGCACGAGGAACAGTAAGGGAAAGCATTCACATGAAGGAATTGACATTTCTAAAACAGCCATTTCCCTCAAAGGCCCGTGAAAGGCCACTGCACAGACCTCTGCATACAGATCAATGAATGCCACAAATAAGCGAGTAACTACTTCCCTTCTATCTCTCCCCCTAATGTAGTCACACATTTAGAGGCATGAAGAACGCTCCTAGAGGAGCCCACTGCTTGTCAGATGAAAGCCCATCACCCCAATCACTTCCACCAATAGCTGAGCACGCTCAGCTGAGCCCAGGAGCTGAACCAAGGAAAGAAGAACCAAATGGGCATCCCCTGCAAGGCAGACCTACAGATCTCACTTCTCAGAGTGCAATGACAAGTCTGTATTAAGGTGCTGCTCTGCAACCCAGGAGGCCCCAAAGACACTCCACCTTCCAGGGCAGGGGTCTTGTGCAACCTTCATGAAGGTTCTTCACGCTAGGGGCAGGAGTGCTCTAGGGCTGTGAATACTATCTGGATGAAAACTTCAGTGGGGCATGACAAATGACTTACTGTGCTCTACCACAAGTAGATCAGCTAGGACAGGAATGGTATCTGCCAGCCTGCCCAGGAGAGTGAATGTGGGCAGGCTGCCTCTCATGGTGGTTGCCTTGCACAGCTGTAGACAAGACAGAGGAAGAAAATGTTTCACTGACAAAGACACAATGCAAAAAAAGAAAATGTGCACAAAACAGCAAGCTCTCTGTGATGCATAATGCTTCAGAACAGGATCTTTTCCTAAGTAGGGACCTCTTCACCATGTAGGATAAATCACAAGAAAAATCTGGACACACCTACTAAGTCTCCAGAATGTAGCAGCCATCTCTTAATTCACCCAAGAAGCTTCTTGCTTTTTGCTCCTTTTCCTCCCTCTCATCTTTAGTTTTTACATGGGGAGATGAACCAGCTGAATTCACCAAGGCTTTTGACACCGTCCCTCACAACATCCTCCTGGACAAGCTCTGGAGATGTGGGATGGATAAGTGGAC
>JAWLRI010000653.1:1451215-1472666 GCA_034781795.1 Crypturellus tataupa
ACATCCAAGCGGGTCTTGAAGATCTCCAGAGAAGGAGACTCCACAACCTCTCTGGGCAGCCTGTTCCAGTGCTCTGTGCTCTTAGTATGTACACACATGGCTCAGAGGCATAACAGACCTGATAGGCTTCCAAGACTTCACTGAAATCCTCTTAGCTTTAGCAGACAACAGGTGAATCATCATGTTAAAACAGAAACAACTATATCATAAAATAACAGAATCTCACAAAGTTTCTAAGTCTATCAGGAAAAAAAATTCCAGAAACAAGAGCATTTTTGCTTGTTGTTCTAACAGCTCTCTCTTTTCAATAGGCCATCTATTGGCAATGGCATTACATAGATTTTCTTTTCATGTCTTCTACATAAACCTTCATATCACTTCACTGCTTTTTACCTGGATTGTCCAATTCCTGAAGAACGTAAACATGCTTGAAGTCTGCAGAATTCTTGTTCTTTTCCGTGCCATAGAACACAACACTGAGCAGGTCCTTATCACTACTAATAATTTTGCTGATATACACATTCCGGATGCACTGGGAAGAACGCGCATAGGCCAAAACACAAAGAAAATCAGTTGCAAAATGGTGTGGTAGTTTCGTTTTTAGCAGTTCACAGTTTATACAAGCAATATGAACAACTGCAGTAATTCATTTAAGCTATATTTCAGTTCTGTCATGAAGCTCACCTGCATGGTCATGTCAAAGGGGGAGTATTCCTCATCCTTATACAACTCAAACATGGTCTGGGAAGCATCCACTAGGAAAATCAGGCTGTCCCGACCGGCGTGTTTGTACTCTGTTGCGGAAAGGGGGAGGAAGAAATCGCATCTTTAACAGCTGCCTTCTCCCTCCTTTTGCCCAGGAGCGCCGGGGGCGGCGCGGCAGCCTTGGTCCTTACCGGCCGCCTCCGCGCCCTCCTCCTGCTCCACGTCCTCCTCGTCCGCGCCCTCGGTCCGGTAGTAGGAGCCCCACTCCGACATGGCCCCGAGCGCGGCTGCGGGCGGCGGAGCGCGAGGAGAGGGCAGCGCCCGCGAAACCGTTGATCACCCCGACCGGCGCCCGACGCTCCTCCAACGGCCACGGCCACCACGCGCCTTAGCGCCACCTGCCACTCACTACGGGACCCGCCTCCCCCGGGAACTCCAGCCAATGGCCGGAGGGGAAAGGCGCCACGCCTCGCACCGTCCCCCCCTTCCCAGCGGGGATTGGTTGCGGGTGAAGAAGAAGGCGGGGGATGGAGGAGCAAGGAGAAGCAGGAAGAGGTGGTGCGCGCCGACCAATGACAGGACCATTCCTCTCGTCCCGCCCCCGCCCCACTGGCTCCGCCCCCGCAGCGAAGCCCCACCCCCGTCCCGAACGGCCGCGCTGCCTAGCGGCGCAGTGACGCGACGGCGCATGCGCGCGGGCGCCGTCGCTGCTTCCGTTCGGCTCTGTCACCTCACAGTCGGTGTCGCCGTGGAACCGCGAGGAGCGGAGGCGCTGCCGGGCCGGGAGCCGGAGCACGATCGGGATCGGGAACGTGAGCGAGGCTGCCCGCGCCTCCTCTCCTCCCTGACCCCGCCCATCCTCCCCTTCCCTCTTCCATCTCTCCCGGGGCGCGGGCGCCCCTCGGCCCGGCCGCGGGCGTCCCGCCGCGCGCGGCCCCCATGGAGGAGCCGCTGGCGCTGCACCCTGTGAAGCTCTACGTGTACGACCTGTCCAAGGGCATGGCGCGCCGCCTCAGCCCCCTCATGCTGGGTAAGGGCGGCGCTGGCCCGGGCACGGCACCGGGCGCAGGCAGCCGTTAACGGCCGCGGAGCGGCGGGGAGGCCGCGGAGGAGCCGCCCTCTCCTCATCCACGCCTCGCCGGGTGGCTTCGCTGTCGTTGTTTCCTGAGCGCCCGGTGGGAGGAGAGTCTCTTCCCGTGGCCGTAGGGGAAACCAACGGGCCCGCGTTGCAGGGAGGCCGGCCCGGGCCGAGCCGTGTGCCGCGATGCGGAGCGGCCGCCTGCCCCTTCCAGCGGGGCCGCGAGCGCTCGGGGCAGGCGGTCCCGCCCGACACGCGGGCCTTTGCGTGTCCCTTAGACGGGCCCTTTGGACGGGCAGCATCACAGGGAGTTTTGCGAGTGTAAAGCAGCGCAAGAAGAGTGAGTTGTAGCCTTTGCTTATGCACTCTGACCCGTGTCAGCCTGTGGTCTGCGTGAGAGGAACTGCCAAAGCAGGTTCGCTCTGAACAGCTTTGTGGGTGTTTGCTGCCTTCTCTCCTTCTGAAAGGAGACCCATGCCTTCCTGAAAGTATAAAAGGAAAATCCTGCTCCTTCTACGCGTGCCAGTAGTAGGTGTGCAAGGTTGAACAGTTCACATCCTGTGTGCTATACTCCATTAGGCAGATGGCAGCAAGGACCTTGCAAGGTTTGCATTTCCCGCTGTACATAACATCCAAACTTTTTTCTGTGGTCAGAGCCAGTTCTGTGACTTGCTCAGGGAAGTGACTTCTCAGCTGGTAGGCTTTGACAGCTATGCTTTGTGCTAAATGGAGAAAAGAATTCTAAATCTATATAAAAGATATAGGTTATATGTGTGCATGATTTAAGCATGTTGGACTTGAGCTGATTTTGGCTATTATTTTAAAGTTTGTTTAAGCATGGATTTGTACAGAAATAGGTTGTCAATGTATTTTTCTCCTTGCAGCTCTTCATGTTCATCAAGGCAAGGCTTTTTAGCTTTATTTATTTATTTTATTCACAAAATAAGCCTTGATATCTCATTCCTTTCTGAATTTCTGCATTAAAAACACAGTACATACTTTCACCTATGGTGCCGCTTATGTTATCCAAACAACAGTTTTAAAACTTAGTGCTTGAGGCAGAGTTTGGCACTAAATTTTTGTGAGTCTGAGTAACAAAACCTTTAAAATCTGACCACATTTCACAACAATGTGGGAAGTGTTTCTTGCTAGCACTGCCCACTAACTAATTAAGACAAGTGCATGCAAGAGGGCCACCTAGGCCTGCTTGGTCATAGTGACAAGGCAGACTACAGAATATTTGGGACTATGTAGATCCGGCAACTGGATTATCCATTAAACAAATGATTGATTATTCTTCTCTTCCTTCAAGTTTAAATGACTTCTACGCATTTCTTCTCAGCTCTGTTGCATCTTTACAGGGTTTTAGAAAACTCCACAAGAGCAAAGTGATGAAGAAAATACATTTTTTTCCTCTTAAATACACCTGCTTTTTCCCATTGAGGGCAACAAAAACTGCTGATGCTTCTCTGTACATGAATTTTCAGGGAGTCAGTAGCTATTTCCCAGTTCTTGTCAGTGATGTGCATATAATGCTCATCATGAGGGAAGACCACAGAAATCCCAGGAGAAAGCACTTTCTGTAGTAGGTAGTGCTAAACACTTGTCATCCCTGGGCAATGCCAGGAGACCACTCTCAATATTTGTTCCAAAGATACCAGGTTTGACTAAAGCAGCACTTTTGCTTCAGATGATAATGTTCTAATGTTGCCTTCTTGAAATGCAGGTCTTTTAGAAATAAGAAACAGATTTGATATGTGATTGTGCTAAAACTATCTCCTAGCATATTAGAAAACAAATGGTTCCCGATATCATGGAGAGCAAATCCCGCACTGCAGGGCTGACTAATACCAGGGTCTTGCCACATGCCGCCTCAGTTATGGCAGTAGTATCCGGAGGTATTTTGTATTTTGTCAGAACAATGTTCAAGGATCAGCCTTCTCCACTAAGAGCACCTTAACTTTATAACGAGTGGTCACCATTGCAGCTTAATGATGAACCTGAGCATGATGGTGCCACGCAGCACTGTTTGGAGCAGGCTTTCGGGTAATTTAGTTGTGCCTTTTGTGAATGTTTTCACTTTTCTTGGTGAGTTTATTCTTTTGTTTCCAGGCTGCTTTTGTTCTTGTTACGCTTCTGTGAGCTTCCTGTGAATATTTTGATTTTTTTTTTCTGTGATTATTTCTATTACAGAGGTATGTGTTTCTGAGTGCTGCAGTTCAGTTGACCTGTAGTATCAGTTGTGGCATGTGAGATTTTATTTTTAGCCTATGCAATTTCACGCGCTCATAAAATAATAAATGTTAACAGGAAAGCAATGAGATTTCTATTCTCAGGACATCTCACCTGATTCTATGGAAGGTAGAGAGGATAACAGAGTAGTTCCACTTGCAATATTGATTTTAAATAAGATATCCAAAGGCAGAGAAGTCTTTAACAAAGATTGCAAACCCGTTATTTCAGAAGCTTAAAATAAAATGTCCTGCAGCCTCCCAAACTCTCCTCTTCTTTGGCTGAGCCTCTTGTGCCTGTGATTCACTGGAGGGGCACAACTTCTTACTACCATAGAGGTTTTAGCTTTGTGTAGTGTGTGTTAACGGTCATTTCAATGCAGCTATATTTTAGTTGGAATTCTGAAATGATACCTCCAACCAGCAGGACTGAATCCAGCCCAGTAAGTGGCAGAGCAGAAGGTAAATGCCTACTGAACGAGATGCCTTCAGCTTCATTCCTTGCTTCCAACCCCAGCACATTGCTCCACTTCCTCTTTGCACTTACTGAGTGGTTTTGAATGGCTCCAGTGCAAGACAAGAAGAGCTTTGCCCCAGAGTGTTTGCTAGTGATATCTTGAAAATCAAGTGCATTACCCTCACCCAGTCCAACCTGTTTGTTGATCTCTCTAGTCACCTCATCAAGAAAGGACCTGAAGCAGAGTAGTCTTCTGTTTCAATTAAACACCTTGAGCTCACACAGGAGAAACTGCTTGACTAATTAGAATAATTTTTATTCCCAAAGGGCAGAAATTTTAACGTCTTGGCCTAAGGAAATCTCAGCAATATGCAAAGCCATGCACTGTTAGAAATATCCCAGCTGACTGGGGATATTGTGTGACCTCCAACTCCACAGGAGACTCATTCACTCTTATTTTGGGATCTCCTACACAATCTCCACTGCAGAGTATAGACACGCTGTTAAAATGTTAAGTTTCCATGCATATTATTTCTTCACTTTACAGCTTAGAAGCTGATGTCATCTCTCCCTCGGTGCAAGATCATCATCAGTTCTGAACTGGATAAACTAAGTGCCTTCTCGTTACATAATTCTTTAGGTCTCAGAACTGCTATCCTTCAGCCTGATAACTTGGTTTAATGCACAACCTCTGCTTTCTTTTGACATTTAAAATGTGCAGGAATATACTGCACTGCATGGCCCTCAAGATTAACAAGTTAAGTGTGCCAGAAAAATAGATTGGTAAGCATCTAATCTTCCTTCTGCTTGGCCTTCAAATCCAAGCATGGAAGTAATCTGATTTGATTGTATTCCAAAATTGTACATTTTTGTTGTTGTTGTTTTGTTTTGTTTTGTGAAATAACCTTGCTGCCTAACAGTGATTGTGTCCTGACTTGGTTGCAAAGCAAGCAAATATGTCTGCTTCATTCTTCACCACCCTGCATCTAAACTGAGCATCCTGGACTTGTTCTGCAATTTGCACATTGTATCTTTTTCATACTCCCACAGTGCTTCAATTGACAAGAAACCTCTTTGATCCCTGAATGTTGTAAAGAAAAATAATAGCAAGAAATAAAAACCTTTAATTGTCAGATGCTATATCATATCATTCAAACATTGGAATCACTGAGGCCACTAGCACATCTCTTTGAGCTGGCATCCCTTCCCAAGTTCTGCAGAGTAACTTCAGGAAAGATCCATACAAGCATTAGAGCTAACTAAAGAAAGAAGGGTATGTGATCAAACTTTTAAAGCTTGACAAGTTACCACCCTGAACTCTCCCAGCTACAGAACAATGTGTTTGTAACCATGTGTTTAGACTATCACAAATGCAAGGTAATTTAACTTACGTAAGTTTGTAGTGAAAGCAGATGACTGCCCCACCCTCACATTCCTGTTTTGTGTTATATACATATGTACCACTGGGATACCTTTGCTTTAGGCACTGAATTCAGAGTAGTTCCTGCAGTCATCAGCTTTTGGAGATTGCATGGAAATTGTTGGAGAATCGGACTTTTCTAAATAGTTGCAGGCAACCTGTGGGTAGCCATGTTAGTTTTGGTGGCAGTACAACCTCAAGCAGCTCCATTCACATTGCAGCATGGCACAAGAGATGTTGCGATGAGCAGTGGAAGAGCAGGAAACATAATGATGTCTGCTACTATCCCAGTTACCTGTCACCGTCCCTCTCCTAGACCACCCTGTTTGCACTGTAGGATTATTTAGGGAGTATCCTTGGCATGACCATCTGCTTCCAAAGTTGGGCAATGCAAGTAAGACCTAACACATTAGTGTTGTCTGTCCTGATTGCTCTGCTTGAGCCACTGAGCAGTGGCAGTGCTTGTGTCTATGTGAGTTGTTATCTAGTCTATGCGGTGCCTGGGTTTGGGAGAAGAGTCATGTGGGAGGGTCACCAGTGAAGGCAAAGCTTCAGGAGGAAGATGATGGTTTTCAAAAGGCTTGTGCCAAGTGTTCTGGCAGTATGGGGGCTTGCACGGCATTTTGAGCAGAACCTCTGGCCGAGCACCGGCAGATTGGATTTTATGCTGTCGGCAGCAGGCTGGAGAGCTCTCATTGATGCCTTATTGTCGTGATCTGATGTGTGTTGCTAGCTCGGTGATGTCATTCAGGAGCCGAGCAGAAATAGCTGGTCAGCAGCTCCATTAATATCCCGAAACTGGTACTTGGCACAGAGTGAGCTGTTGCCTTGGCAGCTGCTACCCGCTATTGAGTGTGGGATTGGGGTGTAACAGCCAGAACTCTCTGGGTCAGACTATAATCTAAGGCCAAGTTCCTTTCCTGAATGCTCCTTGCTTTTGGTTTTGTACGCTCGGAGATCTGCACCAGTGAGAGAGGCCGCTGGGGTCTCCAGTCCAACCTCCTGCTCAAGGCGGATCCAGTTGGAGCAGGCTTCCTGGGGCCCTATCCTGTTGCGTTCTGAATATCTCCAAGGATGGAATATCCCATATCCTTTCTGCCCTGGAGTTTGACCACTTTTTCTTTTGAAGAAATATACATATATATATATATATATATAAATATTATTTTACTCTATTGGGAACATATCACGTTCGAGCTTGTCTCGGCACCTCTGAACAGGGAAATGCTCCCTCTTCTCTATTATCAGTTAGGTGGTTGTGTGGACAGCAAGATCTCTTGGTCTTCTCCTCTTAAGACTGAGCAAACCCAGTCCTCCTAGCCTTTCCTCAGTACTTTGTGTTTTCCAGCCCAGTATGTCAGTGTCCGTCTTGTACAGAGAGGAGAAGAAAGGGAGGAATCGGGCACTGTGACACTTGAATATTTAGTGTCCCAAATGCCGATAGAAAGGAAGAATCACCACTCTTGACTTGCTGGCTGTAGTCTTGCTGGAACCGCCCAACATTTGGTGACCTTCCTTGCTACAATCATCTTTGTAAGAGCAGCAGGCAACAAGTGGGTGTTACAGTTTTAGAAGCAGCACGAGAGCTTTATGGAAAGACCCTTCACCATTCCTTGCTGGAAATGTGTGTGCACGTGTGTGTCACATTAAACGGTAAGATTTTTTTTTGTGTGTTTGCCATGTGGAAGTGCAGAGATTATTTCAGCTGTGCCCTGAAGGTCTCCGGCATCTCCAGAGCACAGCGTACAGGCTCTCCTGAGCAAGGTGTGGAACAAAGGCCAAAGAGGCCAGGAGCATAGCAGGTTTGGGACGTTGAAGAGGCAGCAGATGAGATGTTGCCATGTGCTGCCCCCGCTTCTTTCGTCAGTGCTACTGTCTCCTGGCCTTCATCCTATTTCATGCCCACGCACCTGTGGAACAGGTTGGCTGCAATGAGCAGCAGTGACAGATCAGTCCAGTCACTGCTGCACACCGCGTGCTCGCTTTGACTGATGGTAACTGGTAACTGTCTTAAGCAAAGTTTTTTAAAAAGTCATTGTTGTCGTTGTTCATGCCTTACTTGGACACAAAGGTATCTCTTTAAAGGATTATCCCTATCAGTTTTGTTCATTTTACCTGCTTCTAATGGCAAGATAAAGTTTTTTTCTTTTTTTTCATCTTTTTAATTACTTATGAAAAAGGACTGACCAAGAACTGGTGCTACCTGTAACACCCAAAACTATCCTGGTAGAGAAGTAGGAGAGGATAAATATCCCAAGACCCACTGCTTATAGAAACAGAGAGGCAAAGTCCCTGCCTCTTTGTAGGCCATTGAAGCAGCAGCACTGACCTAAGTAGGGGCAGTGACAGAGCCTCTCTTTCCACAGCCAAGAGGAACTGGGATAATATACTCCATCACTGTCCTAGGGCAAGTTGGATGCAGACATGAGAAAAGTGACCTACAACACCTCGACAGAGAAACCAGCTGTTCTGGGAAGTGCCTTTAGCCAAATGTATTTTATGAGAAGAGTAATTTCTTGTTACTCCTTGCATCCGTGTGCAGGCTTCTGAAAGCAGCTGCAGCAACTTGGAGAACCGTCACGTGGGGGAGTACAGGGGAGTGGCTGGTCATGTAGCTGCTGGGAACAAGCCGGGCTGGCAGTGTGGAGAGAGAATGCGGCCAAAGCTGGGGTGGGGAGAGGAAAGGGGACACTTAGTAATGACTGACTACGTCTAGGTCAAAAAAATACCCCCAGCCTCATGACACTATAGCCAGGTAGAGAATGTAGTGAATTCCATGTGCTGCAGTGTTGCAAAGCTTGGCCTGCGCCATGTTTGGAGTACTTAGCTTGGAGCTGAAGAGTTTATGCCTGTTTGTACCCCAACAGTCCCTTTTACAGTAAAGATATAGAGCTAAACAGTTCAAGTTTCCCCTCCATGAAGGAGAAACTGCAGCAAACTCATCAAATGCAGCAGAGCCCTGCTGCACGCAGTTTGGTGTCATCCTTGCGCAGGCACCACAGCACCCTCTCCAGTCACGCTGGTAGCTTGTCGCTCTTTGCACAGCCTTCTCCTTGCACTGGTTTGCTTCCCTAGGGTGCAAAGGGTAAAGTGCCGGCCAAGCAGTGGAAGGGAGCAGCTGTGCAGGGGTCTGTGTCCTTTTCCCTCATCTCCAGCACTGGTGTCTGTGTTGGTTTGATGTGTGGCAAATAGGGGCAAGTGCAGCAGTGGGCAGCAGCAGTGGGCACGCAGGAGCAGCAGGGCTAGCTAAATGCCTCTCCTTGAGTTGCTGTCACACAGTCTTAAACAGAGGTTCAGATAAACAGAGAGAACAGGCAAGGCAGAGGCTCTTAACACAGCCAAGAAGAGCCTGATGTTACCAGTCTGCAAAGAAAATACCTCCACAGAGCTCTGAGGCTGTGTTTCAGAGGAGGATGATATCTAATACATGATGGCACAGAATTCAGGAAGCAAAATTGTCTCACAAGATCAGTGGCTGGTTTTGGGAGGCCTTAACACTAATATGATGCAAGTAGATAGTGTCCAAATAAGAGTAAAGCCTTTTAGCCCAAAGTTAATTCATCAGGACTTCATCAGAACAAAATTTGACTAACACAGTGATTCTTGTACTCAGTTTGGATGCTGCTTTTATTATTTATTTATTTATTTATTTTATTATCATCTATGATGTTCTTTGCCTGTCTCTAAGAAACCTACAGTTAGCTTTAGCAGATTTAAATCCTATTCTGGCATCTAAAAGTTAAAAAGGAACAAAATTTCTAGGCAAAGGTGCTGCTTGGTTGTAAAGGACAGTGGGGTGGGAATTAGTGTGCTGGGAAGGCAGCTACCTTTTGAAGACCGACCAAAAAGATGAAGGGCTAGAGCAGAGGGGTACTCGGTCTACTCGTTCAGGTTCAGGGAAATGCCAAATATGGTTTTACATGGTTATTTGGTTCTAAACCCCCTTTTCTGAGTGTTGTCCCTTGTTTAGCAAATCAAAATTATACCATGTTTGTGTCATAGCATGCTGCTTTTGCCTAAAAGGTTATGTTATTCTAGAAGCTAAACCCTTGGATTATGGTAAAATAGTTGAGCCTGGAGCAGTACAGGGTAGTGGCCTTTTAAAGACTGGTTTGGTTTTGAGATCTCACCTGGAAGGGAGGATAGGTTTAATCTTCCTGCTTGAAAAAGAGGTACCCACAGGATCCTGGAAAAGCATTTCAGAAGGGACTTTTTATCTAAGACACAATGATATTATCAATTTAGTAGCAACCAAAACAAATATTTGCTGATGATGGTTGTGTTCTACAAAAGTCTTTATGCAAACTATAAAACTCAATTAACTTCAATCCTGCAGATGATTTCTTTTAAGAAGGAGGGAAAGCCATGGCATAGATGGTAGAGACTTTTACCCACAGATCCTTGGTTCAAGTCTTATTTCTCATCAGTTATTTAAAAGGAGAACCAAGTACTCTGTCCTAACTGCCTGCAATTCTGAAATGAGTGTGCAATGCAACTTTTCTCATCCTAATACTCTTAATTTTAGGAAAATGTCCCCCATGTGTTGGTCCGTAGATAAAAGTCCAAGGAAGGTGAACATTGGCAGGATAGGATGGCACTGCCAGCTTTTCAAGCAGGAGGATAAAATTAAGGCACAAGTGTGGGCAGAGTAGTTTGCTTGAGAGAAAGATGTGCTGCTGCAAAAGCAGCAGCTCTAGGATGAAAGTTGCATCTCTAAGATTAGTATGATGATGAAGTAATGAGCAGGATTCCTTGGTGACTGACAGAAAGAAGGCTAAAATCTGGGAAATACTTTGCTAATAACTCTTCCTTTCTCTGCTTGCAGGTAAACAGCTGGATGGCATCTGGTAAGTGACTGGATTTAAGTTACATAATGTATGTTAAACACTGCGCGGCATGGGAAGTATTTTCTATATGAGATTATATATGCTTCAGACCTTAAGTAAGCTGCAGCTGAAGATAGACCTAGGTATTTTTGTTCCTGAAATTGAGTAAGATGATGTACAGTCAGGTGTCTGTTGCTCTTCTGGAGTCAGAGCTCAGTGGACCTCATGGCTGTGTCGTTTTACTGCCCTTGTATCCTTTTTTAGGCTAGGATGCTGTCCTCGCCCCAAACATTTTGTCTGCTAATTGCAGTCTTGGCCAAGCATGACAATACAAGAGGAGGTGGGAGCTATGACTACATTCAGTTGCAAAACATTCCTCTCTTTGCTGTAATTTGCATCCAGGAGTGAAACAAAGAGAACAAAAATCAAAAAAGTCCATCCATCTCCCATCCCTCTTCCCTCTGTATTCATCCATCTTCAGCAATTGCCAAAACTTTTCCTAGGTGGTGGTTATCAGTCAGACACAACTTCCTCCGGCAACATAGTAATGGGGCTGACGCCATCTCTGTGGCTACATCCTTGTGTCTTTAGCTGAAAGAGGCCCCTGGAGATCTCATGTAGGAGTGGGAAGACCTTTTCTTGATACATTGGTTTGTGTTTGGGCACGACCCAGCTAACCTCCTTTCTGCCAACCATCCACAGTGTTACATGAGGCTTGAGAATCTCTGTTTTCATTTCTGCTAGTGTGCTGGGAGATGCTGCTCCTAGTCACAGAAATACCTTGACGTTTTCTTTCAAAGTTACTTCCACAATGTGCTTGAGCATGTGATTTACCAGTGATTATATGTTAGATTAAATATTTCCTTTGTTTTGCCTCCTTTCTGTCCTTGGCAGGCACACCTCCATTATAGTCCATAAGGATGAGTTCTTCTATGGCAGTGGGGGAATCTCCAGCTGTGCACCTGTAAGTTAAACTGATATTTTTTCCAATAAAATAATTTTGTCGGAGGGTTAACTGATCAGAATTCTGTTGCTGTCCTTCAAAAAAACAGTAAGTAAGAGACTTCTGAATTTGGCTAGCTAAGGCTGCTTGCCGTGGTGGCCCAGGCCCTCTAGGGAAAGGGAACATGAGCAATGCTTAGACAGCCCGAATAAATGGAGTTTCGGGCTACTTCAGCAATGGCATCCTCAGCAGAGAGACACTTTTCTGTAGCTGTATTGCCTGATCGATGTCTCATCTAATTCTATATGGACAGGTTTTGCCTGCAGACTTGGCAACTCAAGGCATCTTTTTAAAAATAAAAAATCCATAATGCTTTGATAGCCCTTTCTCTTCTTGCAGTGGCAAAACTGATGGGCTGCCCTTCTAAAAATGAAATTTTGCCATAGTTCAGAGCATTCAGCTTAAAGAAGCAAATGTGCAAGCTGAAGTGCAGGTTGCATATTCTCTCTCATTCTCCAAGCACAGAACAAGGGAAGCCAGTAGAGCTCTTTACTTGACAAACATACTAAAAGTTCCTCCTCTTGTGTGTGGGCAACCCCTGACAGCTCTATTCCTATGAAGTGATGGAGTCCTTCAAAAAAATGTGGCCTTTTCTTCTGGCTATTAATTCTTGCAGGGAGGGACACTGCTTGGTCCTCCAGATTCGGTTGTTGACCTGGGGAACACTGAAGTCACGGAGGAAATTTTCCTGGAATATCTTTCCTCGTTGGGAGAATCTATGTTCCGGTTAGTAGCAGCTTTTATTGTTAAATTTTTGACCAAGAAAAGTGCCTAGGAGGAGAAGGGAGGAAGGTATTGGGAGACCAACCCTGTTCATAAAAGGCTACCTAATGTAATACTTGGTGCCCTCTAAATCTGAGGCTGAAGCTGATGTGCTGGTACAGTGAGCAACGAGCTAGCAACCCTGATGTGCTGTGCTGGGAAACGGTCTACCAGGAAGCTCTCACATTGCAAAATGGGATAATGCCTGATGCCTCCTTGAGAGGATCATCAGAGAAAATGAAGACAGTGTATGAAATGCTTCAGTAAATAGTGCTTTCCCGTCTGAGTTGGAGACAAAGTGTTGTAGGAGAGCTGCCAACTTTCTGATGAGTAAAATCAAAGTCTTTACTGTTAAAGAGTCTAGTAAGCTCTTCACAAGGCTAGGAAACTGGAACTGTAGTATTTAGTGTTTGGGCGAAATTTCACTGTCAGTAATTCCTGTGATTTCTCTTCATTCCTTCTGTGGTTTTAATTGAAGAAAGCTGACCTCACTTATCCTTCACAAAAGCCTTTGTCTGGTGTCAGTGATGCAGTGATGTCATTGTCCACCCCGATTCAATTGAATTTGAAGGTGAACTGACTTCTGTATTTTGCCTATTTGCCTTAGAGACCTTTGGGATGAAAAGTGCTAATGTCAGATGTTTCGCATTAGTGGTCTAAGTTTCTCTGCTTGTTAGATTTATCGCCGTGTCTGTCTCTGTGTTTCAATTTCTCTCATGTGGCACAGAGGAGAGTCTTACAACCTTTTTGAACATAACTGCAACACCTTCAGTAATGAAGTGGCCCAGTTCCTGACAGGAAGAAAGATCCCTTCCTACATCACCGACCTTCCAGCCGAGGTGCTTGCAACGTGAGTATGACTTCCACTTCTCGCTCTAGTATGTTGCTTCATGCTGGCACTTAATATTTCACCAATGCCATAGTGCCAGTTTCTGCTGATTCTCCAGTGTGCCTTATGAGGGGAGGAAAAGGAGAAAACTTGCTCTACTTTTAACCCTTACAACACTCCACACTACAGATGCCAAACGGCCCTGGAATTACTTGGAAAAAGAAAGAATTGAATGAGTCCTATTGAAAGATAAACCAGGTGCCACAGATTTCAGCAGAAATTATTCTGCAAGTACTGACCCACTGTTCAGTAAGGAAGGGCTAGAGGCTGTTCCTCTAGCAGAGCCTTTAACATTGATGTCTGTGAACAAAACCTGGCCTGTGAAACTGAGGTTATTCATTAAGTAGAGTGAGTTACCAACAACTGGTTTCAGACGTGGTATTATCACATTAGCTATGCAGACGTCTGAGTGCTCTAGATGAGTTTATATGAAACCATGATTAAGATTCTTAGCTATGGAATATTAAAATCTTTTTTTTAAAACAAGTTAAATTCATTTTCTCTAATTTATAGTGAGATTTTGATTGATCTGATCAATATGTACAAGTACCTGAGGGGGAAATGTAGGGAGGATGGGACCAAACTCTTCTCGGTGGTGGCCAGTTATAGGACAAGGGCTAATGGGTACAAGTTGAAACCCAGGAAGTTCCACCTCCATATGAGGAAGAACTTCTTTCCTGTGAGCATGACAGAGCCCTGGGACAGGCTGCCCAGAGAGGCTGTGGAGTCTCCTCTGGAGATCTTCCAAACCCACCTGGATGCCACTCTGTGCCACGTGCTCTGGGTGTCCCTGTTTCAGCAAGAGTGTTGGACTAGATGATCTCTGGAGGTCCCTTCCAACATCAACCATTATGTGATTCTGTGATTTTGTTCTTCAAATTTGTCTCTACAAATGGGGGAAGATGTTCAACAGGGAGCTATTTGAGATTTTTTTTTTTTTCATTTTTCTGTCTTCTCAGACCTTTTGGACAAGCTTTAAGGCCACTCCTGGACACCATCCAAATCCAGCCACCAGGTGGAAATACCTTCAGCAGACACAATGGACAGAGCTAACAGGAGTGACCCGGTGTGCCCAGCCTCACCAGGCCTCTTCCTTTTTAATCATGAATCACCAGATTTCTATTTTATAATTTACCATCAGAATTAACTCTATGGAAATGACAGGATAAGTTTTCAAATTTCCTAGGAAGAGGATTTATCAGGGTGCATGTAAGACAATGCTACCAAAAAGATTGCCATAATTTCTAGTAGTATTATACTAACTTATAAAGGCTGTCTTGTCCAAGTAGGCTGTCACTTTTGAAATAACTCCCATGGCAGTAAAGTGGGGATTCATTCCATGAACGTTCAAGGGCCCATTGTACAATTTGGGGTAAATAAGGGGATATTCCAGCCATCCATTGCCAGGCTCACATCTCTGTCTCTGGTCACTGCCTATATTATAGTGGCATTTACTCATACCTGTAGCAGAACGACAAAGGAAGCATTTGTGACCTAGAAAGCGAAGGTCTCCCAGGGTTAGCCTGCTGTGTATTTCATTGACATTGCAGTGTTTGCTTGGGGGAAAAGCTGAACTCATCTGATTAGAACATTTGAAACAACACAGCTATTGAGAAAGGTGGCCTAGTTGAACTTACTATCCATCTCAAAACTGCAACTTTCAATGGGATTAAAGAGGGTGAGGGAGGGAGGGGCTGCAGGTTAGAATTACCAAGAGATGCCTCGTGCTACATCCCAGAATTATGAAAGCTGAAAAAACAATCCTGTGAGCAGAAGTGATAGAAACGCATTTGAAGTGAGATCAAAACGAAGTGAAAAGTTTCTTTTTCTCTCAAGCAAGCTTACTAGCAAATGTACAGAAACTTATAAACTATCTACCTTCACACAAGAGCTGATTTTTCTCACAATGCCAGATTTGCAGTACAGGAAGTGAGGAATAGCACAGCAACTACATAATAATATGAGATAGGCCAATTCTGCCTTCAATATCCAGTTGCATCTGCAGTAGGAGTTACAACTTTCTCAGATATCGCTCTCTTTTCCAAAGCAGTCAGATCCAAAGTAGGACTCTGATTAAGTGTAAGAGAAATAGATAACTGGTCTGCCCACATCTAAAGAAAATGTGCAAGTCTAAACTGAAATGCAGGTGTTCCACAGAAAAGCTTATCAGGACACATATAGAAGCAGGTTTATCCTCAGATTGACATTAGATTGCACCAGTACTGCATCTCCCAGTTTAAAACTCTTAGAGCTTTGTTGTCATTTGCAGTGGGAAAAGATAAGGGCAAGAGTAGGCACATTCGCTTTTCGTGCATGTTTATACACTTTTATCTGGACAACCCTGTAGCAATTACTTTTAGGAAGGAACACAAGAAAAGAGCCATCAGACAACTGGAACATTCCCCACATCCAAAAGCGCTGCTGATTCTCTATAAAGGGGGATTGCACATGCTGGATGCTGCTGATAAAGCGTCTATGCAAGTGTGTAGCCCTTTGTCCAGTGCTTTATTGTGAAAAGAATTGGAGCAAGTTCCGTCCTGCACCTTAAATGTCCTGTACTGGAAAGCTCCTGCCTACCTAAAATAGATAACTTTTCTCTGCAAGACACTTTCTCCCCAAATAATAACCTTTTTTTTTTGTGCTATTATTCAGTGAGAACTATAATTATTCATATTTTTCTGCATATGGAACAGAAGAACGCTACAGCTTGCCGAGGCTGCGTCAAATATTCTTTTGCCCTGCATCTTGTGAAATCACTACATGCATAAAAACAAGGTACTGGCTGTGCGTTCTGCAGTTGGGAATGTATCTACTGTCAGTACACAGCAGTGGTCATTGCAGCCCAAAATGTTTTTCTCATTCTGTCGTTCTTTCCTTGTGCCATCGACTTCTTAAGTATTTGATATACTGGACTCTGAAACAACTTTAATGGTTAGTTCTATACAAAAGCTCTCGCTCTTTCCTCCATTTTCCCTACTGAAAGTCAGTGTTTGTTGGGGAGGGAGAGGGGGCGAGTCAGTAATAAAGCAGTTGTGAACAGCTTTTGGTGCTTTTGGAGAGGAATGGGTGTTTGCATTCTGCTAAGCCATACCTTAATGTTCCTGTTCTCCCTCTATAGCCTTTCCAGTCTTTTCCCGTGCCTATGGTGTAAAGGGTAATTGGTCTCATCTGTGGTCTGTCTGAAACGCAGCAGCAGGGGAGATCCTGGAGCTTCTCCAGCAGAGCAGGTAGAGCCAGTTTGACAGGGTGCAGCCCAACAGCGCTGTGCTATTTTTGCTCCCCAAAGCGGCGCGGCGGTGCCTTGCCTTTCAGGAGGACAAGCGAGGCCAGATGCTCTGCTTTCCACTCAGGGCAGCTCTCGCACATGGGCTCAGCACCATGCTCCATTGCCTGGCGTGGCTGCATCCTGGGTGTCTGGCCCTTTGTGGTGCTGAGCCTGCCTTCTACGTGGCTGCCTCCTTCAGGACCCCTTACATCCTGTCAGGAGGGATTAAAGAAAAAGAAGAGGTTCTTTCCATGTCTTGCAGTTGCCATTTCCCCTCCCAAGCAGTCTATTTGCAGAGAGAACGCTACCCTTTCAGTGTCCCCAGGTGAAATGTCACTTGGACATACTTTGTTCGCAGTAGCAACGGAGCTCTGAAAGGAGCTTCCCAAGGGTATCCTTGGATCTGGGCCTGTTCTATGGCAAAAGATCTCCAGGAGGGGATCTTGTTAGTCTGAACTTTAACTGAACTCCCTATACCAAGTCAGGCCTTTTAGAAACCTGTTTTCTCCAAAGATGGATATGTGAAGATTGCAGAACTGTGTGCCCAACATTCCACCCAGCCATACTTATTTATAGGAATATAAGTTAGAATGAGAAATGTATGTAAGTGTATATAAGCCAAAAATTTCAGCCAGTTGATTGACAAAGGGGCAGGGAAGCTAAACTCCCAAAACAGAGCAGAACCCATTTGCCCCAACTTACTGTTCTGTCTAGTGTTATTGGGCTTTCTCCAAGCCATTTTAAATATGTTAAGAACATCATTGGAAAGTGATGTTTTGGGGGTTTTCCCCTTTTTTTTCTTATTACAATAAACAGAAATACAGCAGTGTTCCTGTTTGTATGTGTGTGTGTGCACAGCTGCCCACAAGTGCCCCACTTTGCTCCCGCTTGAAAGCTGCAGCTGGCCTAGGAAGCTGTGCCCTGTTCCACTGTTGGAAGCAGCGCTTGGTACTGTCCTTTGCTGGAGCTGGTCGTGCTGATACTCCTGCCTAAGACGAGGGAGAAAAACTATTTGTTTGTTGTGTTTGTTTGTAAACAAGACCTGTATGTTGAACAGTCATTTTTCATCTGGGTGAGCAAGAAAGAAAGTATCTGCTATTGAAGAAGAGGCCTGACAGAGTTTGAATGCCATACAGTCTCTGACTTCATCCTGATTGTCTCAGTGCTGATACTTTTGAGGAGAACAAAAAAGTAGCCTTCATGCTTGGGGCTTGTAGCTGCAGAGGCAATTTTGGTGGTAGGATATTGAAGAAGGAATGCTCGACTCTGGGGTAAAAATACTTTGGTTTTGGTTCAGCCTTTTGAATGCTTCCTGAGAGCACAGGAATGGTAAATCTCCCAGTTCCCTCAACAGTCTCTATTGAGTCTGTAGTAGCAAACGGCTTCTAACAAAGGACATGAGATCACGGTTATTTGGGGCTGTGCTCTGTAGCTGTGATGCTGATGATGCTGACCCGTGAGCTAGTACCGGCATTAGCTCCAGGTAAAACACCTGGGAACACCTACAAAAGGAAAATGCCAACTGTAATAGCAGTGCTAGATGGAGGTTGGTACTCAGGCACTTGCCTTCTAAACTGGGGACCGAGTTTTTGCCCTTGCTGCTGGTTACGGGCTTTTATCCACAACAGCAGCTGCTGCGTGGCCAAAGAGGGGTCAAGGGAATGTGTAGAGGGATCTGCAAAGCTGCTCAAAATGTGTCTGTGAAGTATTAAGTAACTAAGCCGTGGCAGTTCTGTCCTCAGAGCTAACCCGACTCATTCATTACGGAGTAAACACAATTGCACACGCTTTACCCAAAGACAAATGAAAACGAACGCGCTGGTCCTCACCTGCTTTTATCAAAGGGCGTTAACAGCATCTAGGGAGATGTTTTGGCTCCCTGTGGAGTGGAATCGAGTTTTTAAAGCCATGTGCCAGAATTAAGATGGAGAAAGCAAAGCAAAAAAAAATCACAATTTGGAAAACTGTGCCAGTGTTAGTTTGCTGCAAAAGCAGCGGCCTGTTTTAATGAAGTTCCTGCTTCAGCAGAGCGCCGGGAGGTGGCGGTGCTGCCGTGTCTCCTCCAAACGGAGCTCTGCCCTTGCCCCGCTGCTCCGCATTGGACCCACTCGTGGCAGCTGGGGAGCTGCTACTGCTGATCATCCTCTCCAAAGT
The DNA here is from genome assembly GCA_034781795.1 of Crypturellus tataupa. Classification (NCBI taxonomy): domain Eukaryota; kingdom Metazoa; phylum Chordata; class Aves; order Tinamiformes; family Tinamidae; genus Crypturellus; species Crypturellus tataupa. The sequence continues at coordinate 1,470,006 of JAWLRI010000653.1, forward strand.
CTCCGCATCCACCCACGTGGCATGGGTTGATTTTCAGTGCAGTGCCTAAGGGGAAAGGTGCCCATAAGCATAGCCTTCAAAACAGACTCCTCATTGGCCTCAGATGACCAGGAAAGACTGGGACCCGGATTCCCTGGATTAGCTATGGTGGTGGGACTGCTCTGTGCTGCACTGGAATGGGGACATAACATGTATCACACAGCAATATATTTTAGTTCCAATTCTATTCTCCACATCTGCTAAGCCAAATTCCCTTCATTTGTTCTACCCCCTTTCGGAACCCGATTCCTGCTTTTATAACACAGTATCAAGGAAGGGGCACATGGTTTGCAGGAAGCTTGCGGGAAGGTGGGATGCTGAGGCCAGACAGCAGCCAACATATTCCAGACCAGCCTGGAAATACCAGCAAGCAGTGACGTGCCAGTTCCTCCTGAAAGCAAGGAGTGCAGGGGAGCTCTGTGTGGAAGAGGATGAGTGCTTGGCTTCCCAAAGCACAAGGATGCCAAGGTTGTAGACCATTGGGATGCTTTTTTGCTTTTGAAGACGTGCATTTGATAGCAGGAGACTGCAAATATTCCAGAATATTCATATTCTGGAATAAATCTTCACATCCTGGCTAATCAGGGAGTAATCACACACAGGTGAGCCTTGTAATAGAGCATAGTCTTAAACCAAATTAAAAATTAAGCATAAATTTCAAGCAGTCCAGAAGCTTCAATGCATCCAAACCAGAGTGCAGCGTTTGCAGGGCAGGATATTGTAACCAGGCCACGAAGAAGGCGGCCCAGGAGACAGAAAGTTTGCAGATGTGGGTGCCAGGGCAGGCACAGCTTGTAACGCCTCTCCAAGACCCCTCGATGGCTCATTTGAAGCAGAGGTGCCTCATGTTGCCATCTCAATTACTTGCATTGCCAGTGAGTGAGCAGTAGCCCCAGCTCATCCAGAGTGTGGAGCAGGAGACCTGGAGGTGAAGCAGACACCAAATCACATACTTTTCAGAAAATAGCTTTGCATTCTGCTTCTCCCAAGATCACAGGTGCTGCTGCCTGGACATGGAAAGAGAGACTGGAGCCCCTTCACATCCCAAACTTCTCTGTAAAGGCAAGCGAGACTGTGCCCGTTTTGTGCACCTGTGTGGCTCTGAAAACTCAAGTCTTTTGTGCAGGATGTGAATGCCCCGGGAGTGGGCTTGGAGCTCACCTGGATACCCCTTGCCATGGCACAACTACCTGTTGCAACAGGACAGTGTCAAGAGTTTCCTTTTCAGTGGGATTCTTTGTAGCATAAGGAAACCAGAGTCCCTATATTCACCACTATGGCTTGTGGCACCATCTCCAAGGAATTTCCATGCCACCTTCTCTTCCCCCGCTGTTTCAGAGGCCTCCCCAGCTCCACTTCCATGCCTCTCCAGTGAGCACAATACAAAAAGAGGTCCTTGCCTTGTGGAGCGTCCAGAGCGGCCCAAAGAGTTTGCAGCCGCACTCGGTGCTTGCAGCTGCTGCCCCCCCAAGGATGTGCTTTCCCATCACTGTTCCTCAAGTGCTTTTCCCTGGATGCTCCTAAGGAAATGGGGTGAATATTGGCATTGCAGGCCAATGGCATTGAGGTTTCTTTTTTTTTTTTTTAAACATTGTTCCTGTATGTATGTGAGAGCAGGAAAAAACAGAATCATTAGCAAAGATAGAGCCTCAGAAGCCACCAGAGAACTGAAAAAAAAAAAAAAAAAAAAAAAAAAAAAAAGCAGTTGCATAATTTCCTAGAAGCAAATAATGCTCAGAAAACCCTATCGGACCAGCTCTTCTCCCAGCTCTAGCACAGCTAGAGCCTGGCAGCACATCCCAGGGAGAGAAGCAAAGCAAAGTGGTGGGCAAAAAAGACTGAAAAGTCCAAGCTGTCACTGCTGTTAGCAGGGAATTCAGGAAAGACTGGGGTTTTCATACGGGATCGCTGCTAGGCAGGCTGTGTGCTGTTACGTAACATGGCTGCAGACTACTGAACCTTATGAATATGATCTTACCAGATGGCCCAATTAGACTCTAAATTACTTGTGAGGTAAATGCCAAGCAGGTCACAGCAGAAGTTACTGCAAGAAAAGGACTTGCCTTGGTGCAGAAAACATGAGCTTCTCACGAAGAAGCAACTTGTTATGGACATGTTCAGAGGCAGGAACAGCAAATGACTGCCCGCTGCTTTCTCCTTCTCCTCTCCTTAGGGCAACAAAATTCTCGGAGGATTCCAGCTTGCCAGGTCACTCTATGTCTTTGCAGCCCTGAAGTACACGGCGCTGCTGTAGGTGCAGCAGTGCCTGGGATAACCCCCCTGTCCCTGGGGAGAGGTGCCTGCAGATTAACTAAGCCTATTATTTTCCAGTATGCTGGGCAGGCCACGTTATTTATAACTCTGCTGCAGCGATGCGTGGGGAAGCAAAGCCTGTGGGGAGAGGTGATGCCCTTCTGCCAGCTGATGGGATTAGGGACACAAATATTATTAATATCACCTCCCCCCCCAACAAATACTACTAATAATCCCGCTAAAGCCCTCATTTTCGGGCCGAGCGGCCCTCCGGGGCTGCTGAGGCGCGTTGGGCGCCCGCGCTGCGGCCGGGCCCCGCGAAGCTCCGCAGCGAGGCCGGGCCGGGCGGAGCCGGCGGCGCGAGGAGGT
>JAWLRI010000653.1:1472766-1531128 GCA_034781795.1 Crypturellus tataupa
CCGCCAGCAGAGGCGCCTTCCTCCGGGGATGGAGAAGCGCCGCGGCGGGCGCGCGCTTTCCGACTTATTTTTATTTATCTTTTCTGGTTATTATTTTTATTTATTTTCAATGTTTAAATTTATTTTCATTTATTTATTTACATTGTGGGGGGGCTGTACCCAGCCCTCATGCTTGGAACCGTCAGTGCAGATTGGCGCAGTGTAGGGCACGTGCAGCCCGGGCGCCCCATTGCTGTGTGGGCCCGTGTGGGGTGTGAGGGGGCAGCCCCCCTGCTGCCCGGTGTCTCCTCAAGCTGGGGCAGTTGGTGGTGCAGCAGGGGGCACTTTGTGCTTCCCGCTGTGGGAAGCCGCGCTGCGGGGCTCTTGCTTCAGTTTGTGAGCAACCTGGGCTGCCAAAGGACGTGGGGGTCACGTTTCCCTGCTCCCCTCTGCCCTTGGGGCTGCACAAGGCCTGGCTGAGCAGGGAGCAGGAACTGGGAAGGTCAGGACCGATATCCGCCCTCCTGTGGGAAGAGGTAAAGGATCCCAGGTGTGTTGGAACATCCAGAAACCTCCATGCATGAGGGTCTCCTCCTCCTCCTCTGCTACCTGTCCGCCCCATCTGACTTCCCGCTCTTCTACCCTGACGGCAGTGGATGGAGGCAGCTGTCCTGGACAAGTGCAGCAGCAAGGGCCAAGCAGCAGGGTCCTGCTCGTCTGTGGGAGCCACTTTTCCCCCTGGCCCGTGTCTGGTTGCTGCTGCGGGCAAAAAGTGAGGGGCTGTTGTTTTGCTCAGGCCTAGGGGAGTTTTGGGAGGGGAGAAGGACAGACCCCGCTGCCGCCAGGGCGTTGCGGTGGCGCTGGTGCATGTGGCCCCAGGGCCTGCAGCTCCTCTGCTTCTCCCGGCTGCAGCCCAACCTGGTGTTTTTCCTCCCACCCCTCCAGAAAATTGAACCAGAAGTGGACAAGTTCCTGCAGGAGCTGCGCGAGCGTGTGAAGATCGGGGTGGTGGGAGGCTCCGACTACTCCAAGATAGCTGAGCAGCTGGGCGAGGGTGATGAAGGTGAGAGGGCGGCGCTGGGGAGGGCGTGGGGCAGACGCCAGGGAGGGCAGGAGCTGATGCACATTTTGGAGCCTCTGGGAGTTCCTTGACCCCTGGCACGGGGTCTGCTGTATGCGGAGGGATCGCGTACATCCAAACCCAACGAGCTTCCTCCAAGCCGGTCTTCTTGGTCCCTGCCCTTTGGCCTCTGGCAGGGCCCAAGGAGCTGCCATTCAAAGGCTAAATAATGCTTGCTGAGAGCAGGCTGGGTCTGTGAGGGTGGGCATGCTGCCAAATCCTCCTTCAGCTCTTGTGTTGGGCCGGAACCAGGGAAGTAGCAGCCGCGATTGCTGCTGCACCAACCCCAGGCAGCCCTGAGCAGTGTTGGTCAGGGGACGCGCCCCGAGCGCTGCCGGGGCAGGGCAGACGAGGCTGGGAGGGACTGGAGGGACTGGGGGAGCACGGCAGGCAGCCTGTCTCGCTCTGCCTTGTTTTTCTCTCCAGTATCAACATAAACAACACGGCTGGGTACTAAGGTCTGTCTTCTGCCCCATTAGTGGAAGAGGCCACACCGTGAAGTAATTCATCACTCAGGGGAGCATGAGATTAATTGCTGAGCTGGCAATGGTCTGTTTACTGCCCCCAGGAGAGGCCAGGGTTAGATAACCAGTAACTACATTCAGGGAATATCCTGGCAGTGGGGAAGGGAGGGAGCAGGACGTGCATGTGGTGGAGAGTCTGGTGTTTGGGGAGCTCTTATCTCAGTTCTGCCACTGATACGGTCCCTGAACCTCGGTCAGGTCACTTCCCACCTCGTGCTTCAGCATCCCACCTGGAAGCTGGGGATAACATCCCTCTCCACAGGGCAGGGAGCAGTGTGGGATGGCACTTGCTTGCTGAGCACGAGGAGATGAGAAGTGCCATGCTAAGGCTGGTGGAGAAAGGCTCCCTGGGTCCTGAATACAAGCAGTGTTTCTTTTTCCATGTGGCCCCTTTTCCTCTGCAAAGGATGAAGCAGGACTAATTTTTCCCTCCCTTTATTTCCTCCCCTCCAGTCATCAGTAAATTTGACTACGTCTTTGCTGAGAATGGTACCGTGCAATACAAGAACGGGCAGCTAGTCTCCAAGCAGGTAGGTCCAGCAGCTCTTGCAGACACCGCTCTCCTTCCCTGCCCCCATGCATCCCCCGTCCCCCTCCTCCTATTCGTGTGCCTGGGGTCAAGCAAGGCCTAAGGCCTGCGCTCCCCCAGCTGTTGACGGTGATGGGGCTCACGTGTTTTATGGCACCACCTCGGCTGTGCCCTACAGCTGCTCCTGTAGGGCAGAAGAGCCAAAAAGACCAGAAACAAGAATTGTTCCTGTTGTCTCATGCTCCCCTCACTGCATACCATACACACTGGGTAGAAAAGCCTAGTCCAAAAAAGCTTTGCCCTGTTCTTGGCGGGACTCTCTTCCTGGCAAGCTAGCAGGAACCCGGGATTTGTGTGTCTTCCTCTTTTTCACTCCCCCTTCTCACCCCTAGGCCATTCAGGACCACTTGGGAGAAGAGCTGCTGCAGGATCTCATCAACTTCTGCCTCAATTACATGGCGCTGCTGAAGCTGCCCAAGAAACGGTAAAGATTCAGTCCCGCACGAATGGGAATTGTGCCACTGATTCCTAGGGACCTAGGTCCTCCAGAGCCCTCTTGAGAACAGCTGGGCTACTGAGCTTGTCTTTGCTCCAGGTCATGCAGGTTTTATCTTAGTATCTAGAGGCCCTGTGTAGGATCACTGTCCCCCTGAGCTGAGCAGTGTGGGCAAACCATGTAGGACAATCTCTGCTCTGGAGGCTTTGCGCTGTTTGCCAGCATAATGCTTGCTCTTTGCGCCCGCAGCTTTTCTTGCCTTGGAAACAGGGTACAGCTGCTGCCTGCGTCTGTTTTAAGACAATGGTAACAGCTTGTCCCTGGTGAGAGCATCAAGCGCGAACGGTCATGTGAGGCTCCAGACGGAGGGAGGGAGGGCTGAAGTCCTTGGCAGGGAAGTCCAGAGGTTGGACACATGGTTTCCCGCTCCATCTAACTCGGTGTCACTTCAAGCTGCTGGTAAAGAGTCTGGCCCTGCCGTGCTCCCAGCCATGTGCCCCTGATCACTTCCCCTGCATCAGATCTGGTGTAACAGGGCCTGACCTGAGGCAAAAACGGACAGAAAAAGATAGTGCCCCTTGGATCGGCTTGCACTATTATCACACCATTGCTAGATCCAGCAGAAACAAGGGAGTGGGGACAAGTGGCAGGGACATGGAAGAGCAGGATGATTGTCTCCAAATGCAACGATAGTCAAACCATTCTGGGTGTAACGTCAAACCACCCCTCAGACTACAGTTTCATAAATGGTTGAAGCTGTTCACAGCATTTGAATAATGGCACACAAAAAGTGAGCCAGCGCTGCTGCTGAAAGGAACCATTCTGCCCTCTCCTTGGCCCAGCTGTTTGTGCCCGCTATCTCCTGCGTGCACCCCCGTTTGTACAGTGAACCTACACAGAGGAGCCATTTGCTTGAAAATGGGACTTAAATGAAAATTGCTAAACCGTGATCCAAATCAGTGTTCGGGTCTGAGTCACTCTGTGGCAACATGAGCCCTTGCGAGAGGGGCTGGGATGGCTGGCTCCTTTCGGCAGGAGTGCTGGCTAAACATGCCCCCGAAACTGTGGGCTGGGGCCCAGACTCCTCAAGGCTGTTTGGTTGCCTCACTGCTCGCTGGTTGCTCAACGCCCAACAAGGCTTCAGCTCCTAAGTGTCTCTGTGGGTTTAGGTTTTGGGGATTTTTAGCAAAGCAAAGGTGTGAACCGACATCTCCCGTCCTGGCCTGGGGCATGAACCTCCAAACCTCTGGCACTGCAGGGGTGCTGCCCAGCAGGCTGTAGATGTGACAGCCTGTGTCTCTTTCAGTGTGTCCTCAGTCAGGATATGAGTTTGGGGAAGGCTGGATTCTGTGCTCCATCACAGAGCAGCAGCAGGCAGGGCTGGAAGGGACATCAGAAGGTTACTGGGCATAGGACTGCTCTGCTGGAAAGAGATCTTCTTTCTCAGTTAGGTTTCTACAAGAGCTTTGAATCTATTTTCAAATTGACTCCCTTGATGTTAGCTGTACTCCCTTGATGTTAGCAACAGCAAGGTGCTGGTACTGGGCTGAACCCTCCAAAAGCTATTCTGCGACGTCAACAAAACTGGCCTGGTTTATCACAGAGAGAAGAGAAGGGAGTCTTTTTCTACCAGCCCACAGAGGGACAGATAGAGTAGCAGTGTTAGTGCAGGGTGAGGGTAGCAAGCAGGAAATTGTCCTATCTGTGCAAGCTTGGGTAAGAACCATAGTCAAAGGTGTCGGGAGGGGAAATGGAGAGAGACACAAAGATCCTGCAGATCCTACCTAGTCATATCCCTGGAAGAGGTACTGATAGCTCATAAGCCAGCACATTGCATCACTAGTGCGTTACACCGACCTGCTCCATCCTACTGCCTCAGGGTACAGCAAACTCCACCCAATTCATCTACCACAGATTAAATTTCTGAAAAGGCTCCAGGATGGAGATACCATGGTCTCAACAGGCAGTTGGTGCAGTCTGGATCATAGCTGTCCTTGCAGTTATTATAACAATAGAAAGTGTTTCCTAGCATGTCACCTCACTCCATTGCCTCCAGTTAATCCCCAAGGTTCACAGAAGTGGGGGTAAAAAAAAAGCTTGTTTCTCTCCTTTCAGTCTCCCTTCATAAAACTGTGAGCCTCTGGGAGACCTTAAGTAGAGCTGTTGAAGCCTGGCCTTGCTTTGCTGCCACAGGCCTCTTGGGCGTCTTCAAGGCACATGGATGCCTGAAGCACAAGCAGCTATGGAGGACACAACTTTTTTCCTGCTTCATGTTCCTGCAGACACCGAGCAGTCATTCCCTTGGAAAGGTCTGTTTTTCTCTACCTGTCCCTGCTGTAAAAGCCTCCATAACTTTGTGCCTTTGCTTGCATACAGAGGGACCTTCATTGAGTTTCGCAATGGGATGCTGAACATCTCCCCCATCGGCCGGAGCTGCACCCCAGAGGAGCGAATCGAGTTCTCCGAGTTGGACAAGGTGTGTGGGCCGGTCTTGGGCTCACCCTCCCCTTCTCTGCTCTTCTTGCACCATCACAGCTCTTAGGTCTTGCTGCTTCTCCCCTGCTCAAGGGAAGGAGCCCAGCTCTAAGCTGCAAATCAGGCCAACACTCCAGCCAGGTGCAGACAGGACGGCTGGTCAGAAAGTCTGAGAGACGTAACTAAAGGGGAGAGTTTGGCTTCATTGGGGGTGACCAATGCAATGAGGCTGCTGACAGTGTTCCTTGTGATGCAGGAGACCCCCAAGAACTGAGACATGTATTTCATGGGGGTTCCTTTTTCACAAAAAAACAAAGGTGGAACCCCCCTTCCCTTCCCAAAAACCTCAGAGAGCCCCAAACTTCCCAGCACAGTCTACCTCTCCAGGAGGGCCCCACACCCCTCTTGCTTCTCCCACTGACCTAGCCCTAAAAGAGCTGGGACCAGTGACCTTCCCAAACTGGAAGGGCCATGGGAGAGCCCTGAAGTGTTTGGCCTGTGCTCAGAGCAGTTTCTACCTGTGGGAACTTTCTTGGGAAACAGGAATCAGTCAGACATTGCAAGACATGTAAACAAAGCTGGAAGCTTTGGGTTGGGAAGCTGGCTTCCGGGAAGCTGAAGCAGCGGCATTTCACTGCCAAGGGATGTGTGTGGTCTGCTCTTCTCAATTGCCTGCTGAAGCTGGCCTAAGCTAGCATCCTTATAAACAGACCATGGGGATGCTTATTCCACCAGGATGGGTGGAAGCTGGTTAAACAGTGTTAAACTCTCAAGGAGGAGGGGACTGGACGCTGAGAACTGAAGCTGTTGGCGTAGTGGCTGTTCAGGATCCTGCAGAGCACAGAGAGTTCCCGGCGGGCTCAGGAAGGTGGGGAGTAGGAGTGGGGTTAGAGCAGAGAAATGCAACAGTTGTTGCCCAGTGAGCTCCTCCTAACAGATTACGGTAGACTGGCAACATCCAGTTATTTATTCAGATCCTTCTTTCTCCCTTTTCCTTCTCCTCTGTAGAAAGAGCGGATCCGGGAGAAGTTTGTGGCAGCTCTACAGAGGGAATTTGCTGGCAAAGGCCTGCGCTTCTCTCGAGGTGAGCAGAGGGTGCTACCCCAGCTTTGTGCTGGCCTCTCTACTATGTGTCCCCTTAAATTCTGTGAAGGGGAGCAAGGATCCTGGCTGTTCCCTCTAGGGGCTTTGTTGGAGCTGTGCTTCCCAGGGAAACCCAGCAAGAGCATGGAGAGCTTCTGTTCCTGGGAAACTGTTCTGGGGGAGTCACGTTCACAGCAGGGCAGTAGGCAGAGAGCAAACTGTGCTGTAGATTTCCTCCTTGGTGAATCAGCCATAGAAACGGGTTTCTGCCCCATGGTGTTTTCTGGGTCTTATTCTATTTCTCTGTGCTGAGCTAGCCCGCACGGGAGGGCTGCTTTGCCTCACGCACGGGCAGCAGGGCAGCCAGCGATGCTCCAGGCACATCCCGTGCTCCGTGCAGGCCCTCTTAGGAATGCAGTGGTGTGAGCGAGGAGGAGCCTCGCGTGCTTTTCCGCTCTGGAGCTGCCAAGCGGCAGGGAGTCTGCTGCTCCCGCGGCCTTCTGCAGGGCCACTTCTTGGGCTGGAGCTGCGCTTCTGCAGCCAGCTTAGCAAGGCTGAGGAAAGGGAAGGAGACACTGAGCTGTCCTGGCAGTGTGGTGAGGACGGAGAGGAAAAGGAGGTTATGTAACTGGTGGGGCCACATGTGGAAGAGGCTCTTGGCAGAGAGGACAGGCATGTAATAACATAAGGAGGTACCACATGGAAATCCAGCCAAAGGGCAAGGGGGTGACGGGCTGGCGCGCAACTGGTGATGCTCCACTCCTGGCCTTGGCCCTGGCCTGTATGCAGCACTTGGCCCTGTGGTCATCTGAGAGTGCATCCCAGCCCAAGCGTTCCCTCTCCTCTCACCTCGGTGCCCTGCCAAGAGGGTCTTGTGCAGCCTGCAGTACTGTCATGGGCTGTTTGCCAGAGCAGAGAAATCCAAAGGGCCCTCAGCCATGTCCCCAAGGAGACAGGGGACAAGGGCAGGACAACGGGAAGACAATGGGAGCTGCAGGCTGCTCTGCAGAGGAAGCACAGGGTGGCTCAGGTCAGACCTCCAGAAACAGAGGTGCAGGGAAATGGGCCTGGTGTCTTGGCACAGGTTTGGAGGGCCCGAGCCCCAGAGGTGACGGGAGAGCTTGCCACAGCGCCATGCTTCACCCGGAGCAGGGACGGTGCTTGTGGTGCTCACTGCAGACCTCCCTCCCGCTCTGTCTGATTTCCCCCCACACTGCAGCTGCATCAGGAGCCCTTCTTACTGCCCAGCTCTATTTAAAAGAACAGAACCCAGAGAAATGCAGCATTTTTCATGGGTAAATAGCTCTGGATACCAAAAGAGGAAGGACTTTGAGGGCACTGTCCCAGAAAATGGGTGTTCAGGGATATTTCTCGCTCTGCTGCAGACTCCACCTGTGAGCCTGGACTGTCCCTGATCTCCTAGGGCACTTGCTCCCTTCAGCATCACAGATCCTTGCCTGGATCACCCAACCTCCTGCTGAATCCTCTGCCCCAGCAGGCGTGCAGGCTCCTTCCCCTGTGCATGGGGAGTGGGCGGCAGGTTCAGGACCCCAACCCCTCTTTTGGCAGCAGAAGAGGGTTGCCTTCAAATCTCCCGTAGGGTACCGAGCACCCCAGCAGATGGGGATGTGCTGCATGGGCTTAGCGAATGCCCCAAAGTGGAGCAGGGGATAACGTGACCTCCCCTAGGGCCTGGGGCGGTTTCTTCCCCGTTTAGACTGTACTGTGCGTGTGGATGTTCACACATGTACGTGCCCTCTGGGAAGGCTCTTGCACCGCGTACATCTGCCCTGTACACCTCTCCTGCTGCCGGCAACACACCTTCTTCCGTTTGGGTTGCAGAGTACCAGGAGCTCCCGGGGCCTGCAGGGTTAAGCAGCTTCAGAGTGGTCATTTCAGAGACATCAGTGATGTCCGCACAGGAGCCTGGTGCCCATGTATCTCTGCAGACGTGGGCGTAGCACCCGCTCCTACTGGGGGCCGAGCGCATCCATGTGGATCTGCGAGGCCTAATCCCCGAATCTGTGCCCGACCGAGCCACGTCTCACAGCTCCCCCGCCGTGCCCGCCGGCTGCCGCTCGCCTCCGTGGGAGTCACGCGAGCTGCACTGATGTCACCCCTGCCGGTTGCCATGGAAACAGCACAGTCCCGCCATGGGCTGGAGCATCAGATGGGCCGCAGAGGGAGGTGGTGCCGCGGTGCAGGGAGGGCCCCCGCGTGTGCCCACCCCGCACCCCTGCCTGCCCTCCGCGCCACCCAACGCCCTCCGCTCTGCTGGCAGGTGGCATGATCAGCTTCGACGTCTTCCCGGAGGGCTGGGATAAGCGCTACTGCCTCGACGTGCTTGACGACGAGTGCTTTGACACCATCCACTTCTTTGGGAACGAGACGACCCCTGTGAGTACCCCTGGGAGCCCAGCACTCGGCGTCCGCCGGAGCCTCTGCCAGTGGCCGACAGACCTCTAGCGGTGCAGGAGGAGAGATGCTCTCGTGTGGGCATGTTTGCAGCAGGCTTGTGGCGTTTGCAAATCCATCTAGATTGTGCCAAAATCACATAGGATTTGCTGTGGGTCTGTTCCAGTAGTGCTTGCCCCGCTACACTACATGCTGGTAGTGTCAGACGTTCCTGGGGTCACCAGGAGAATCCAGAAGTCAAGCCCCGAACACTGAAGAGGGAATTTCAGGAACAGCTTTGCCTTCCCTTTAGCCTGGTGGAGGGTGCCCTCCTGCTTAGCCATCCCCTTGGTGCTTTCCCTTCCAGATGCTGGCAGTGCCCACCCCATCTCCTGGTAGACCCCTCATGAACAGGGCTGGGTGAACCCTGCCCTCCCAGACAAGCTCTGCTGATCTAGGGCCTTCCCATCTTTCCCTCCCAAGGGATGCAGTGCTCTCCCATGCTCTCCGATGGCCCAGGAGAGGGGCAGCAAGAGGGCAGGAGAGGGGAGGTGTGAGCAGCAAGGGAGCCAGCAGAGCCCGTTCCCCGCAGGGCTGCTGCCTGCCGAGGTGCTGTGCATGAACCCGGCGGGCAGGCTGTGCGCTCCTGCGTGCTCCCACACCAGCTCCAGAGAGACCTGTGCTGCAGCAGCAAATGGAGGCTCCCGGCAGGACAAAACACGCTGCAGGTTGTTGGAGGAGCCCTTACGAGGCTCTGCTAACATTTTCCCTGTTTTCCCCTGCAGGGAGGGAATGATTATGAAATCTATGACGATCCTCGAACGGTGGGACACAGTGTCCAGTCCCCCCAGGACACCGTCCAGCGATGCCGCGAAATCTTCTTTCCAGAAAGAGCTAACGAGTGCTGACTGGGAGATCCCTACAGCCCTTCCCCGCCACTCTCTTCCCCCATGAGGAAAAGCACCTTCACTTGAGAAATCTGCTCAGGGTAGACTGAAGTGAAAACACTTCCAGAGCCAATCAGGATTTGGTGTGTGAATGCGGGTGGTTGTGCAGAATGAGGCTCAGTTGTTCAGCCCTTCAGCACACCCCATTTATGTCTGGGGAGCAGACAGCCCCTGCCTCTAGAAATTCTAAACTTTCTAGTCTAGGCCTAGGAGGGAGGCACTACCTGCTTTCTTGATCTGAAAGCATTTGAAATGGTTAGTCATGACAGCGTGCGTGACCCTTCTTGCTCCTTCCTTTTTTCTCTTCTTCCTCGTTCTGTTTGTCTTAACATTTCTGCACAAGGGAATGTGCACCTCACATTTCTCTCCCTCTTTCCCTTTGATAGGGAAGATGGCTCTGCTCAGGCTCCAGGCACTCCCTGGAGAAGCAAGATGCCATAAGGCAGTTTGCTCCAAGCATGAAGGGGCAGCGGCAGCCCCAGCTTGTTGCAGTGATGTCCTAGCAGAGGGACACGGTGTCCGCGTTGCCCCAAGCCTTCGGGGCCCATGTGCATCCCTCGCCTCAGTTCCATGCAGGGACAGTCCTTAGACATAGCCTGGGAATTATTTTTTTTTTTGATGGCTGTGCTCCTACTCTGGGTTTTGCTCAGGTGGCTGGTGAACCTCATGGAAGAAGAGTGGCTGCAGTGGCTTCATGTCTAGCAGAAGTTGTCAGGTCTGCCACTGGGCTGGCTGGAGGATCCTGGGTGTTTGGTGAGCATAGGGCTCTTCTCACCCACGTTGTTAGCATTAGAGCTATCATGAGCCGGTTTCCAACCTATCCAAGACGTCCGTAACAGAGACTAAATCCCCTTCCTTTCCTGTTATGTCCTTCTCCAAGATGTTTTCAGAGATGACCAATACAAGCCAAGACTGGTTCCTAGTGCCAGCAGAGATAGGTGCTTTAACAGCACCGTCCAAACTTGCTTCTCCCACCACCCCTCCCCTCGCCTCTCACTTTACATGGCTGCCTCCAGGGTGGCAGTAACTCGGTAACTCATCCTCTCACTCGTCCTCCTCTCCTTTCTGCTTCTGGGTCTTCATGCATGGCAAAGCTAAACCTCTCTGTGGACCCCAGCCTCCCCCTCATGTTGCCCCAGCTGTCACACTGGGGTGGCTCTCGTCGCAGCTCAGTGCTCAGCAGGACACGTGGGGACCCTCACCAGGGAGGTGCCCTCCCTACAGCTGCCTGGGGCACAAGTACCCGCTGTTTGTGACCCAGAGGGAAGGGCAGAGGTTCCTGCAAAACCTCCCCACGCTGCTCCCTGGAAGCTTTTCTTACCATGTCCCTGCCAATGTCAGTGTCCCTGCTGAGCTGTTACCGTCTTCGGTTTTTCCTCTCATTTTTTCCTTCTTGTTCCTGCTTCCCTTGCACTCTAACTGCCTCTCCCTTGCAGCCCAGTTGCTTTTTGTGTTTAATAGCTGGGCTGCAGAGAGAGATTTCTCAGCTGGCTGCCACTTAACCAAGGGACCAAGTTGCACAGAGAAGATACGTTGGTGCTTTTAGATCCAGGACATGGCACTGGCAGGAGCCTGAGTGGACCTCGGTACACTTGCCTGGCCACGGTCACAGGAGCAGTGTGCTGATGGCCAGCAGTGTCAGGGTGCTTTTCTTCTCTGTTTGTCCCTACCTCCTAATTCCACAACACATCAGGTCTGTAATGCATCGAGTCTGCATGTGTGCATTCTGCCAGGCATCCAGAAACCCCAACAGATGCACCTGCTCCTCCTTCCATTCAGACAAGTTTTCTGAGTTGGAGAAGAGGGCCTGTTGGAGAAACCTGATGCAGGGTACTTTTCTCCACAGACCACTGTTTTTAGCCCTCCAGGGCAATCTCTATGGAAGAGTCAAGTTTTGTGGTTCCTCTTTTTCTGTTCCACTGTGGATCAGGCTATGTGTAGTTTTCTTGATTTTTTTTCTGTGAGTGTATTCCAAGTCAGCAGGATCTCTAGAGAGCTCCATGGTGTTGAAGACCAGTCTCTGACCCTAAAGGTGCAAGACACCACAGTGGCCCTGGGGACTGAGATGATGGGTGTATTGAACGCCACCCTGCTCCTGGTGGCTCCTGGTGGTGTTGCTGGGTGTGGGGATGGAGTGGGATCAAGTTCAAGAAGCTTTCCCTTTCCTGGTGTCCTCAGTGTTACCCTGAGCTCAATGGGTAGCACCTCCCGCCAGGAGATCCCTGTCCTGCTGGAGGAAGAGGGCACCGTGAAATGCTATGGAGCACCAGGTCTCAAGGCACTGAGATGCTGCTATGGAGGTGGCTGAACACTGGACTTGGCCTGAGGCTGCTGGGAAGCGGATGAGTCTCCCGGGGTGCCCTGTGGAGCGGTGGAGACGAGACTGGGTGCTCCGTGGTGTTGGGAGGATGCACAAGGAGGATTTCCCAGCGCGTGAGCGGGCGAGTGTGGGGACCCCACATCAGGATCCGTGGGGCCGTACGGTTCTGTACCCCTGCGAGACGGGCAGTTCCTGTCTGACTGATGCTAACTGTTAAATAAGAAATATATATGCATAAATACATGCATATAGATTATATATATATATATTAAAAAAATCAATCACATTAAAACTGTAACAACCATGCAGGGAGCGTGTGCTTTGTGCTCGGCTCTGCTCTGGTCCTCTCATGCTGGGGACGAGTCATGGGAAGGGGAAGCCATAGAGCAACCTGCGGCCCTATGGCCAGCGATGGGGCTTCCATGAGCTTTGTGGCTGGTGAGGCTCCTGCCTGCCCCTGCATCAGACCGACCTCGTGCCCCCTCGTCCTTGCAGGCTGCAGCCTCCACAACTGTGGCCCCGGAGCCACCCTCTGTCCCCTGCCATGACACACATGCGCACACACAGAGCCAGTGCGGGCAGGGCACGCGGGAAAATCACTTTTAATGGATTATTGCCAATGTTACAAAGGTCGACACAAGGCCAGACAGGCAGGAACCACACTAGAGTTGTAAAAACACCAACAATTCTAGGGTTTTAGTTTATTTCCAAAAAAGAAAAGAAAAGATTCAACATTTGTCTTGGCGAAGCTACCCGCGTGTCCGGAGAGGCCGGAGCCGACACAGCATCACTGGGGCCCCAGAAGATGGCTGGACTTCAGTTGGCAGTGGGTGGAGGTTTGGGGGGACCCAAGGCAGCCCAGAGCGAGTCTGGGGTTCAGGGCAACATGATCCCGATCCGCATCGCCCGGAGCCGTCCTACACAACGCTGGGCAGGGTGGCCATTGCCCACCCTGTTTTGTTTCTGCCCCCGTTACAGCAGCCCCATGTTGCTGCTGCAGAAAGGTTGAAAATGGAACACGTGCCCATTTGGCAGTGGCCGCACCAACTTTTTCCCAGGCCCTGTCAGGCCTCCGCTGTCCGTTGGTGCCAAGGCCGCACGATGCCAGCAGTTCCCACAGGGGTGGAGGGGGATGGTCCCCATCCTCCCCACTGCTTCCGGGCGTGGGAGTCCGCTTGGCCAGGACATGGCGGCAAGGACCAAAAAACGAAGTTTGTGCTTTATACACGAGACCCTGTCTACACCAAGGGGGCAGGGAGGAGTCCGCAGGCGGCACAAGCCGGGAAGGCACCGCGGCGGGGGCTATGGGCACCCCGGCCCTTCGGCCCCTCTCCTCCCGCCCCACGGCAAACTACAGACACACACACACACACGCGTGGAGGGGCATCCCCACGGGGCTGGGGTGACGGGGTTGGAGAGGGGAAGGAGCCATCGCCCCCAAAGCCAGCTCAGCTCAGTCCAAGAAAAGCGCGTCGCCTGCCACGCATGGCCGCAGTGACATGAGTCCAGCTGGGCTCAGCCCTCCAGTGCTGGGGGCTGCTCAGCTCCTGGGCTCAGTCTCAGCACTCGGAGCATTAGTGATGGTGCTGCTGGCCATGCGCTGCCAAACCCAGTCCTCCCCAGTCACCACTGTGGGACAACAGGTGCCATGGGGCTGGCAATGGGGACTGGCAAGCACCTGCAGTGCGTGGACACCCAGATGCAACCCAGAGCACTTATCCTTGAGCGCAGGGTTGTTTCTTCCCTTAAAACTCATCTTTTTCTTTAAGACGCTCTTATTTTTTATTCTTGCTCCTGGAACTCGTGGGGCAGCACGTCCCCATCTCATGGCATTGCCAAGTGTGGAGTCCCCTCAGGCCCTCCGTGGGGATGTGCACCGCTTGCCACTAAGGCTGCCTGCAGATGAGACCTGCAAAACCTGAGTCACGCCAGGATTTATAGGAAATAACTCAGGCTGCTTGTATGGATGGTGCCTGCTCCTCCTGCCTCCCACTCCCCTGATCAGAGCTGGGGGAGACATTAAAAATAGACTGCAAAAACTAACATGGAAACAAGTCACTCGTCTGCCGGACGAGTGACAAATCCGAGTTCCGAGTAACAGGGAAGAGAGTGGGAAGAGCTCGGCTGCCCCGTTGTCACTCAGTGGCACTCAGCTCTGTGCGTGGCCCTGGTGTTTTCCCACACCGCTTACCTGGGGGCTGGGGCTCTGCAGGGCCGGCCGAATCAGGGGGCAGCAGAGGGCTGGGGAGGGAGTGCGGAGGAAGGGACAGACAGACAGACAGGAAGGAAACCGTAACCGTATAAAAGACACCAAACGAAAACGCTGACGCGTCTTAGGGCGGCCCCAACCTGGCCGCCCCGGCTCCCCACTCGCCCTGTGCGGCTGCCCTCCAGCGTGGGCGCCTGCCAGCCGAGCCGGCCCACAGCCCCTCTGCGGCCGCCTAGGAGCCGATGATCTGGCCAGACCACGTTTCGTGCTTCGCGTGGGGCGCCAGGTTGGTGAGCACCACCTCCACCGCCTGCAGCTTCTGGTTCTTGGGCGGGATGGGGCACACTTTGTACGTCACCTCGTCCCCCTCCACTGGCACGTACTCGCCCTCGATGCTGTGGGGAGAGTACAGGCCATGGGGATGGGGCCAGCAGGCAGACACCCACCTCAGCCCCATGCTTGCCCAGCACCGTGCACTGCACCGTGGGTGCCTGGATTTATGCACACAGCTGTGGGATCCACCTGCCCAGGACTTACTCAGAGACGTGAACGAAAATGTCCTCTGTGCCGTTCTCAGGGGTGATGAAGCCGTGGCCCTGGGAGCGCGAGAACTGCTTGCAGACGCCCTTGAAGACGGGGCCGGCAGAAGCACGAGCCGTCCTGCGAGAGAGGAGATAGAGGGAGAGCTCATCCAGGGGGCACGCTGGGCATGTGCTGCGCCGGGCCAGGCAGCTCAGCTGCGTGCCAGCACAGGAGAAGTTTCCTAAAGAATAATTAAAATCAGGGTGTTTCTTGCCAGCGAGGGGCTGTCAGATCGCACCACGCACAAATGTGGGATATAGAAGCCCCTTGATGCAGCACATGCCTGCACGTTCCCAAGTAAATAGCATGGCCAGGCGTTCTCACCAGAGACAAGAACGTCACCAGGCCTGGCCAGAGCCCGCTCGGCCTTCCTCACTGTGAGGAAGACCAAGGGCCCGGCCCCAGGGGTGGAGGCTACTTACGCCGAGTACGTCCTGGTCCTCTTGGTGGGCAGCGGGCTGGGCAGGTCGCGCAGCAGGAGGTTGCCACGCTCCCACACGCGGCTGCCCTCGCGCTGGAAGGGGAACGTGGGCCACACAGGCGACTTGGGCGAGTGCAGCGGCGGTACCGCGGGCGGCGCGCCGGGGTCGGACGACATCGCAGGGTTGGTGGGCTGCTCCGTGCTGGGGCCTGGGCACAGGGCTGTGCGCCGCAGCTGCCTTTGACCTGGCGAGTGAGGGAGAAGCGGTTAGCAGCCCCCAGCAGTTGCATGGGGCCCACCAAGCCGCGCAGAGGGAGACCGGGGACTTCACTGACAGGGCTCTGGGCATTGCAGGCATCACCTCTGCCCAGCCACCCTCTGTGGGGACCAGCTGCAGATCAGTAGAGACCTTGCCATCTGCCATAACCCGGGCAGCTCCATCCTGGGTAACAGGAACCTGGGATATTCGAGCAGATCAATGAGCGAGAAGGGGAAGGGCGAGCTTGGTTGCTTCTTTCAGTTTTAACACTATGTGTTTTTTTTCACAGTCTTTGCCTGGGGACAAGGTTCGTAGCTCAGCATGCCAGAGGAGACGGGCCAGCTGGGCGCCGATGCAGCAGGCGGCACCCACTCCCGCAAAGACGTCCATCCGCGCAACGTGTGGTGCGACTGGGGCCCCGGCTGGGCCCTCTGCAATAACAGCAGTAACGAACACCAGGTAATCCAAGAGATTTTTGCAGCAGCTTTTGCCTGGCACTAACTGGTCGGCTTAGGAGAAATGCTCTCCACTCGCTGCTGGAAAGATGGTCTCCAGATGTTTCACTGCCGTCAGTCTGACCAGCAGCAATAGCCGAGGTTTTTCCACAGAGGACAAGGTACTTCATCCCTAAAACCAGCCCCACACTCTGGTACCACTCTCCCAGCCATGAAGTGATTGGAGATTATTAGTTTAACAGTACTCAGAGCCCTCACTGTCATTTTGGGACACCTGAAAATCTCTCCTCTGCCAGCAAAACAATATGGAAATGTGCTGATAGAGGAGGAGAGGTGGCTATCCCCATTTTTCTCATCTGCGGAGCAGGTACCAAGACAAGGGTGAGTCCTTGGTGCATGGTTCAAGCCCTAACCCCAACCCCCGGATACTCCTGCCCAGAAGGGCACAGGGAGGCTCTCACAGAGCCCCCAGCAGTGTGTGCACAGCATTGAGTGCCCTGAGGCAACCCTCAACCACAACACATAGCCAGGTGCCTCCTCCTTCCCCACCGTCCCAGGCGCTCTCCATTCCCAGCAACAACTCTCATCAGTGGGACCATTTTCTACCAGGACTTCAGGGTTTGGGAAAAAACTATAGCCCATGCAATAAAACTACGCTCTTACCCCAAATAGAGCAAAACCTCTGCCCTGCACTTGCAAGACGATCTGCAATACTTCATGGCGCCGCTGGCTGCTGGGCTTCATGCTAAAGTAGAGCGCAGCAGAGCCCACATGAGTGAGTGGTGCCTGCTGCATCGGTCCCGAAGCTCTGCAGGACCCCAAGGGTCATGGCCACGTGCTCGTGCTCCAGCAGTTATGCAGTCGGAGGCATTTCAGACAGCCTCTCCTCAGCTGTCAGATTCCCTTTCTGTTTGCTTGACGCTGAGCTCCCAGGGGCCTGCACGGAGGGCTCCTCCGGGAATGCCAAGGGCCTCATCCATCACGCCCCTGGCCAGGGGCTTCCCTGTCACCCAAGGCTGAGGAGTATGTGTCCCTCATTCCACTCACTCCCCCAAAATCCCCACAGGGCTGCATGGTGCCTGTGGGACTCACCCTGCCCAGTGCTTCATGCTCCAGGAAATCCAGAGGTTGTTTTTTTTTTTTTTTTTAATTTGCTTTCTGACTCATTTGTGGCCCCTGGAGAAGCAGAGTCCTTGGGGGACATGTGAAAGGGGGTCACCTCCACGCCAAAAATAGCAGGCACCAAGGGCACAGGAGACATTTTCTGGAGCAGCTGCAGGTTCAGAGAGGACACACACGCAGCTCATCCTCCCCTCACCACCCACACACACTTTCCCAGACCCCAAACCCAGCCTAGCCTCATCCGTGTCTTGCTAGTTTTTTAGCAGTGGCCACTCATGACCCTTACAAAGCCTCGAGGCAGTTCGCTCTGCCCCTTCCACCCTGGCCAGTGCCACCTTTCCTGGTGGGCCTGGCTGCTTTGGCACTGGGGTACCCCGGGGGACTGGATAAGCGTGATGAGTTTGGGGGATCCATTCCTCTAGTCAGGGTGATGCTGTGGCATTGCCACCACAGGAATTGCTGGGCTTTACCACAGGCTGCCTGGGCTCCGTGCTTTTTTCCTAAGGGGGACACTGGGCTTCCCCAGCAGCTTAGGGACAAGGGGGAGTGTTTAACCTGGATAACTGCACTCTGGGCAAACTATTAATGTGCCTAGTGGGGGTGGTGGGAGCCAGGGGAAAGCACTTCCTCCAGCTGCTCTGCAAGGGGGATGGTAACATGGACGTTTCTCTGAAGCAAAACAAGAATAAGAGAAGAATGACAGGAGAGCCTGCAGAGACAGAATGAGAATGGTCAGGGCAGAAGAAGTGACAGCCGAGCAGGGGTCTGTGCCAGGAGGGCCTGGTTTACCTGGTTTACTTGTTTTTACAGGGCTCTGTGGTTCAGGGGGCCGGAGCCCGCTGGCACCTGCAGAGCAGGGGGCCTGGCGCAGCGTGCGCACCACAGGGACAGCCCGGGCGCTCCCAAGTCCCACACAAACCCAGCAGGCTTCCTGCTGGGGCTTCTCCAGCCCTGGCATCCACGCAGCAAATCCTTTGCCACTGCCTCCACTCAGGCAGGCAAGAAGGAGGTGTTCACACAGGAAGTCTCGTGCTGCAGGTGCTGCTAAGAAAAGACCTGAGGATCCAACACTCCTCCTTCCCATTTATTCCCATCAAGAAGCATGAGCATTGGCGACTGCTGAAGTCTGCTTCAATGTGACCTGGTGGGAACTGTCTCAGCACCTCATGGAAGAAGAAATCGCCTTTGCTTAGGGCCACCGTGCCTTGCACGGGGCTGGTGTGACCACATGCCCACAACAGCGGCCACCCTAGGATACCATGCAAGGACTGCCTGGTGCCAGGACCAGCAGCTCCACTCACTGTCACGCCGGGGATGCCACAGTTTGGGGAGACATCCAGCCATGCGGGGCTCTAGGATTAGCGGGAAGCTTCTCTCATCCTCTTCTGCCAAGCTTGCTCTGAGAGGAGTGACGGCGGAGGGAGACCCACTTCTCTGCTGCTTGATCTGTATTTGCACCGCAAGCTTGGCACTATTGCCCGGGGACACAAGAGGCACTTTGGGGGACTCCAGCTGTCCCAAAGAAGGGCAGCCACAGAAATGTCTCTGCTGTATAAGTATCTTGCCCCAGTGCGGGGACATTTTGTGAGAAGAGGAGAGAAACCCTGTATAGCAAAGAGAAAGACCCTTAAGCTGACAATGGCTTCTCATGGATCGGTATGAGAATGGGAACACGGGCTCATGGAGGCAGTGGGACCTCCATCCTTGGAGATATGCAGCGCTCTCCTGGGTCCCAAGCAACCTGCTCCAAGTTGGAAGTTATATCTAGCTTTGAAGTGTCTAGGGCGTGGAGCGGACACCCCCCAGGACACCCTTCAACCCACATTATTTCACATTTCTAGGTGGCAAAAAGGGAGGTGACAGGGGATTCCTCCTGCATGGTGTTTGCACTCCAGGTCACTTCGTCTTATCCGAGGTCTCATCTGGGGACCACCACGCTGGACACCTACAGAGCACCCTGGTTTGGGGCCCCCTTTGTGCCCAAGGCTATGGCCACGCTGGTGCCTCTCTGTCAGCAAGACGAAGCTGGAGCGTTGGCATGGCAGAGCACTCCGTCATGATAGCCCAGCTCCAACCTCATTTAAATCCCCGCAGCAAACAAAGGAACCGAGGAAATTAAACCCATGGCAAGGAAGGGCTGAGGGAAGAGGGGAGCTGTGAGCATGTCATCTCTGGAGTCTCCTCCCCTTCCAGGGGAGATGAAGCGGCGGAGGCCTCCCAGCCCTCCCCACTGTTCGCCCCCTCGCAGCGCCGAGCGCACCCGGAGGGGGCACTGGGGGGACGGGGCAGAGGCTCTTTCCCCTGCTGCCAGCAGTCTCCCCAAGCTCTGAGCGGGATGGAGAGCCTCCTGCACAAGCCCTGGCTCTCCTGACCTGGCAGAGGGCACCACAGACATCCCGCGCTCCGCACGCGCTGGATCCGCCCCGCGCGCGTGCGGATGAAACCAGGTCACCCAGGCGGCTAAGCAGAGCGGGCAGCAGCGTTGCTTGGCCATGGGGCACAGGGACCTTCCCGGCACAGCCCTGCTCCTCTCTTCCATCCCTCGCTCCTCCCGTTGCTGCTGGCAGCTCGTGGCTTTGCTCCAGTGCTGAAGACAACAGCCCTCCACGGACGCTGCATAAGCCCCATGCTGAGACCTCCCTTGGGCACTGGAGAGGGTGTCCATGCACCCATCCTCCTCCTCAGAGACCTAATCCACAAATGAAACCCCCGACCCCTGTGGTAAAACCACTATTATTTTTTTCTTTTTCAGGCGCCCAGGTGGCAGCGAGAGCAGCTTTTGTGTTTTTCCAAGGGAGCATTTGGGAGCGGAGCTGACAGGCAGCCACGCTCCGTCAGAGACTACGCAAAACCCAGGCCAATTAACGCCGACAGGCACCAGACACGTCGCCTTTCATGTGGAGATCCAAGCGCCCCATTTATCACGCTTCCCTCAAAGGGCTGCCGGGTGTCAAATAGAAACCACTGTTGTCTCCCTCACTCACACTCGTCCCCGTTTGGACTCAAAATGCCGTGACTCAGGTGCTGACTGCGACCTCGTTTAACCAAGCATCCTTTCAGGCTGTCCTTCCGCTCCCCGAGAAGGGGCAGGAGTCTTTGGAAGAGGCACCGGCTTGGCAGCTCCTCCCTGTTCCACCGCTCCTGGGCACTCACAGCAGCAAAGGCAGCCCCCAGACCTAGCGGCCCTTCTTTCTCCAGTGGGCCGGAGGGGTTCAAGGAATCGTGAAGCCCCGGCGCCTCCTGGCTCACCTAGGGCCGCCGCTTCCCAAGTAGAGCCCAGTCGGGTGCAATGCTGGCCGCCCTCACACCTGCCCCTCCTGAGCATTCCCACTCCCCCACCTCGCCGCTCACTGCCTGGAGCTGGTTTTCCCATTGCCGTTTTTCCCAGCTACATCTCGCTCCCTGCCTCTCTGTGGCCTCTTCTAGATCTCCCGTGAGCTCCAGTGCCTGATTTAGGAATCAGTGGCTTTCTCAGGTTTACCTTCCCCAAGGGTAGGGGTAAAAGGGAGCATTTTCCACAGCGCTCTGCTGGCAGCCACCTCCTGAGCCCTCCTCGTGCAGGGAGCAGCGAAAGCCGGTTGCTGGCCCACAGCCATCCTCATCCTCAGGGAGGCCGGGCCCCGCCACGAGCCCGCGCTGTCTAGACAGCGCTGAGAGGGAGAGCGCCCTCTCTGCAGACACAACGCGGCGCCCGCCCGCGAAAGGCGAAATTGTGCCTGGCGGCCCCGCGCCATGCACTGAGCACCGCACGGAGCTTCCCCGCGGAGCTTCCCTGCGGAGCTGCCCCCACGGTGGGGAGCAGTTTGGGTAAGCACAGAGGCTGCCCCAGCCCCTGCCATGATGGTGCCTCCACTGCTGCCTTTATCCATTTCTCCTTCCAGGATTGCAGCCTCAGCATCTCGCAGGTTTTTATAAATGCTGTCGCTGTCCGATGCTAATCAAAGCCTCTCAGCTACCCCTCCTCCCTGGGCTTGTGGATGCTGGATTGTGCTGTTCAGAGCTAAATTACAATTAAAATGATTTCCTTCACATATCCCACATGTTAAAAAGCCCTTCGCTGGGGTGGACTGCCATTGGAAAAATAAACCATCTGTTTATTTGGAATACACCTCACGAGCTTCCCCTCCCCACCTAAGCTAATCACAGTCCCAACTCCAAGGATCTTTGCTGAGATAGTCTCGCCTACGGTACAGCCTTGTTAGCGCTAAAATATGAATGTCACCTTTATGGATTGGTATAAAACGCTCCCTCAGTCTCCGCTGCGCTGCTGGATGCTTGGGGAGGCCATGGGGAGAGCAAGCAGGCTGCCACAAGCCAAGAGGAAGCAAAAGGAGAAGCCATCATGGAGGCTGGATACCTTTTAAGCATATATGCATAACCATCAATCCCAAAAAACAGGTTGGGGGGATACAGATATACATTCTTAATTAAACTAGAGCCCATTCAAAGACCTCATATGAAAGTCTTCATCCCTATCCTTCCTCCTTTGTGAATCCAACTTAGTGCCAGCAAGAATGATAAGCACAGGCAGCCCAAAGGAAACGCCGGTTCCGAGACGGTTTAATCAGACACAGTTTTGCAGATGACGCCCTCCCGTCGCTGCACGCCCCAAGCCGGGTATCGGCTGACCCCAGCCCGCTCTGGCAAAGCCACCGTTATCCCCCCTCCCAGCCAAACCGCACACGCAGGGTGGCCGCCACGGCTGCTGAGGGAGTTATTGTTTCAAAGCTGGGTGAGGAATAAACGACTCGGAAGAGGGACGTGGCCCTTCACCCGTACACCTCGCCAGCATCCAAAGAGAAAAAATGTCGAGGAGATAAAACACAGCGCGCGGAGTTTAGCTATGGGCAAGCTCAGCAGCCGCTGCATGCCCTTACCTCCTCAGCAATCCCTGGCTCGTGGGAGCTGTGGTTTATTTACAAAGCATCCGTGCCCGGGCTGGCTGCGAGCTCCTGGGCTACCTCGCCGGGAGCAGCCGCCTCGCATGCAGCCCAGCTCTGGGGCCAGTTCGGCTGCCTCTGCACAGCTCGGCGGTGCCTGCGGTGTGTACGATGCGCACCCCTACACACACACACAGAGCTGCACGCCTTCCCTGACGTCAGGGACGGGCTGGGGGGAGCGGGCAGGTGGGAGGGATTAGGCTGCTCGTTTCTGCTCCAGGCTTAAAGGAGCAAGTGTGTGTGTGTGTGTGCGTGCGTGTGTGCATGCGTATATGTGTGTATATATGTGTGTATATATGTGTGTGTGTGTATATGTATGTATGCATGTGTGTGTGTGTGTGTGTGTGTGTTTGTGTATAGGGATGGGGGGCTGGGGTGCCCCATGCTGCTGCAGCGTGTTGGGTGCACAGGAGCGTTACTGCTCCGCCCAGTGTGCAGGGCAGCTGCGGGGCTGCCCAGGCCACAGGCACCAGGCCAGCCCATGTGCCCGCACTGAGGAGGGTGCTGCTGCTGGGCTCCCCATCAGCACAGGTCCTTGGCAGCTGTGAGGGTCCCATCACTACTGCTGGTACCCCAAACCCCACTGCTGCCCCACAGATGCCCTCCCCAGCTGTGCGTGCTGGCACCTGGCCCCTGCTCCAGGCAGTCTCCAGCATCCAGGGATGCAGTGGTCACCTCTGCCCTGCTGGTGCTATTAGGGTTATCCAGGTGTTACTGGGGGTCCCCTTTCAAGGGACAGAATACACCAAGCCCCTAATGCCAGGAAGATCTTTCTTTGTGGTCTGCCTTTTGCCAACTCAAGAGAGTCGCCTTCATAAGCAGAGGCTGCACAGTAAATCGGCTGTAGCCTTTCCCTCTGTGGGGGCACAGTATGACATGAGCCTTGGCTGCGCTGAGGACGGGAATCAATAGCACGCATATCCATCAGGGATTGGGCAAGGAGTAATGGGGTTTAAATTGCAGGAGAAAGATTGATGCTAGACATTAGGAAACACTTTCAAACCAAACAGACAGTTAATTGCTCAAATAGATTGCCTGGGGAAGCACCGCAGCCTCCATCACCAGAGGCTTTAAAACCAGGCTGGGCAGGATTTAGGTGATATTGGCCTTGCTCTGGAGCAGGAGGATGGGCCTCAGCTGCACCTCACCATGCAGATCCCTCTAATCTTGGAGTCAAATCTGCAGGAATCCCAAATGGCTGTGAGGCAGGGTCTGTGCTGCAGAGAGCTGTCATGGGTATCTCCTCATGGAGGATGCTTGTGGCTTGGCTTTGGCTTCTCAGACATGACTGTCTCCGTGAGCCTATTTATTCTGTGCAGCTGTATACGACGGTATCGACTGGACCTGTTCCAGTGACGAGCCCCAGAGCCGCATCAGGACATCGGAGTTGCATGGAAAACCACAGGCATGTTGCAGAGCTGGGAGACAGGCTCAGGGCTGCTCTGCTTGGTGTGGGCAAGTCTCTGAATCTACCCGCCAAGGCAGCAGACACAAGGCCACGGTTGTCCCAAGCGCTGTGGCAGGGGCAGTGGGTGCCAAAGCAGCTGGGGGTCTCCCACAGCTCCCTCCACTGCTGTTGGAAGAGCTGACCCAATCAGCACTGCCACCAGGGCTTGGAAAGTTTGTTCTCATAAGGCTATGAAATGGCTTTCAATAAATGATATGAGAAAAAACAAACCAACTAAACAAACAAAAAACAAAGATATGGACAGAAGAAACTCGGCCTTGGGCAGGACCAGTAAAAACAAGGAAGCACTGAAAATCCAAATGTTTGTGGGTTTTGGCATTGTCCTTCACACTCCAATCATACCTTTTCAAGAAGCCTTTCTTGACAAAACACAAGTCCCATCCATCACCCGCACTGGCCCCCGGGTCCTTCTGCCCAGTTCACCTTCCTGATCCTCACCAAAGGACAGGGAGGGGAGGTAGAGTGGGTTGTTTCAGGGTTTAGTCTGAATCCTCTTCCGAGAGCCATTCTCTCCTGAGGGTTTGGCACGCGCATGCCCTCTTCTTCCCTAGGCACTTGCTTATGAGCTAGATATTGCCTCAAACAGCTCCTTGGTCTCATTCTTTGGCTTGTGCTCAGCTGGCAGGTCCCTATTTGCTGCTCTGTCTTGCTGGGGTGGCCAAGGAAGCCTGGAGATATGTCAGTGTATGGAGCACACCACTGATATACAGCAAGGGGCCACAAGGCAAGTAAATGGAATAACTTCTATAATAAGTTTAAGATTTGTAGACTGAATATCCAAAATACTTGTATTTCCCACCTCATGTGTCATACTGAGGGCTAACTGCAGCCCAGCAGCGTGTGTTAAGCAATATGTACTGAACAGGAGATGAATTTCAGAATCCAGCTCTGCTAAGTAGTCACTAAAGGCTTTAGGCAGCAAAGGCACAGGGAACCAGGAGTACACTTCACTAGAAGGTCGTTTTAGGCATGCACTGCAGTGGAAAAAGCAGAGAGTCTAACACATGTAAAAATGATAAAAGGAGAAGATTAGAAGCTTTGATCAAAAGAGAGTGGGAGTGAGGGTGCTGGAGATGCCTGCAGAGACAGAAGAAAAGCAGGATGACGGAGGACTTTGTACGTGAGGAGATACATAAGTCTTTTGGAGTCAATAAAACCAGGGCCAAAGCAGTAGAAATTACCACTCACCTCCCTCAAGTTCCTGAGCCATTCCCCCCTCCAAATCATGGAAATGTGGAGGCAGAGGAGATTTTGAACAAAAAAAAAAAAAAAAAAAAAAAAGAGGGCTTCTTTCATTTTTCTCGTGGTTTCTGAGCCTTTGGGTAACTTCAGCTTGTGTTTTCATGTTTTCCTCTACAACTGCAAGAATAAGAAATGTCTGGCATTTTCTTTAAGTGGCAGAAACATCCTTGAGCAATCACTGGGTTCCAGCAACTGAGACTGCAGAAAAAACAACAAACAAGAACCACATTCCCAAACATTGGAAAGCCACAATGCTACTGAGATACTCTAGAGACTCGATATAGTTACAAATGCAAACATCTGTATGGGCCCTTATGCGCATTTGCAAGTACTCATAGACTCAATACTATGGGGACACAGAGGGACCGCTTAGCAAGATGAGTTCACGTTTGTCAGCAGCAAGACACCTTTACCACAGTACGAAATACAATGTACTTCTGAGCTATCAACTGCTTAGTTGGGACAACACCAACATTTTCCAAGACAGATGGGCTTTGGTTAGTGTTTTTACATTAGAGATGGTGACTGTGACCCGGGCAGCTAGAAATATATAATTCCCGCAGTGAGAAAAAAACTAGGTATCACCAGTACAACATCCATTGTGTGTCTAAGACCCAGGCAGACCTCAGCTTGGAGTGGAGGAGTTATCTGTAAAGGATGAGAGAGGAAATCATCCTCTACAGGCTATGGCATTACTGGTGCAGGCTGAGAAACCGCCAATTAGGGCAAGCTATGGTCATGTTTGCAGCCTGGTGTCTTCAAGCAATGAAGCTCATATGATCATGCCATCTGCCAGGTTTCTCCATGGACATTTCCACTCAGTTTCCCCAAGGGTCCTCTCAAAGACACTAATCCCTGCCAGTTTTACCAAAATATGCAGCTGCATAGAGAAGAGGGATCCTCTTAGTGTCCTCATCAAGAAGCACTGCAGAGTTCAGCCTTTATTAACCAGCAGAGAGATGATGGGGACAAAAAATTACACATGTCCCAAACCAAGAAATGTTTGCTGGATGTCTACACTTTATGAGACGCCACAAACCTAAGCATAAAACATAAGCCAGTAGGAAAGGAGGTCCAGCAGACCTTCTGGTCTCGCCACTTTTTCTGTAGATTGAGCTGAAGTGAGATGCATTTGTTTCGTAGAGGGTACTTAACAGACCCTGATGAAACATGGTTATTGGCAGCATGAAAAACACTAGCTCAAATTTGGACTAGAAAAACTCTGTCCAAGTTTCCTTCTCCTCTCAACCTCCCAAATTCTCCCAGGTATTCAGCCTCCTGTTCCCCTCTATGTCTGCTCCAGTTTAACTCTTCAGTTCTTGTATACAAACGTAGCCCGAGCGATCAGCTTCCTAAGATCAACACAGTATCAACTCCCACCTCCTTTTGTGATACCAAGTCAAGTTCTTGGTATCAAAGATACCAAGATACTAAAGACACCTTGCTGTCAGAAGAGGAACGTGGTCAGAAACTTTTCTCTCTTCCAAAAAGGTGCCTAGACATGCGCAAAAATGCACTCCACTCTCCTCTACTCCAAGGTCAAACCTTGGGCTGAGACTTGCACCATGCTCAGGACACAGCAGCAGGGGATGTGGCACGTGTGCCAGCGAAGCTGTGCTGCTGAGATTAGAGCAGCAGCAACTTAAGAGCATGAGAAAGGAGACTTTGAAAGGTTTTCTGGAACTAGGACGAGAAGAGCAAGAAATGCTGCAGATTTGGGTTGAGGTGTCCTGGTAGAGAGCTGCCTGCTGCATTTAAGAGCTTAGAATAGAGAAACTACGGAGTGTTCCAAGACAGGTGCTGCTGTGCTCAGATGACAGGGAAACACTTGTTCCTGGCCTGTCCCCACACCACCCATTAAATGCAAACAAGTCAAATACATGCAGACCATCCATGTCTATTAAAAAATACATACAGCTCCTGACAAAACAAGAGTAATTGTGAAGAGATCAGAAACAATTTGACCAAGAGAGGTGTCTTGTTAATAAGGCCCAGATGTGACATTTGCAACCTCATTTTTCCTTTTCCTGCACCAAGACTGCTCAACTTTAATGATTCCTTATCTAAAACACTCATTACTGCCCTGGTATGCGCTACTGGGGGGCGAAGGGGATGACACACTTAGTGTCTGCATCAAAGCCAGCGTGCTGACAGTGCAGTTTTGACTGTCAGCCACCGAGATGTTCAGTTTTCCTTGAGACTTCTTTTTTTAGAATACACTTCAAACGATCTCCTTTCCCTTTTCACAGATTTTTTTCAGACATTAGCACATCTCCTTGTTTTCAACAGTCCCTCATGCTGCTTAGTTTGCTGAAAAATGCACTGAAGGCTGTAACAGGACTTTTTTTATTAACACTCAGATTTCCAACTGGAATAAATTATTCCAGCTCTATGTGATTCCACATCTGATACAACCTGTACACCTGATAACAACCTTGACCTAAGATTCAGGCAGTTACCATTGTGAAAAATACCTTCCAAAGGTAAGTGGGATATAAACCCGCCTGGTTTGTTTGTATAGGTTTGTAAAAGCTTGAAGCACCAGCTCTAAGAGAGATGCAGACGACGCCTGCTACCGAGAAACTACCGGTGCTCCAAGACTGGTGCTGCTGTACTCAGATGACAGGGGAAAAATTGTTCCTGGCCCTTCCCCTCACCACCCCATTAAATGTAAATAAGCCAAACATGCGCACATTGTCCATGTTTACTAAAAAACCCAGCTAGTGATGACAACTAACGAAAACGATCAACAAAATGGTGAAATTGGTAATTATGGATTATTCTAGGAGAAACATACTTTAACAACAACCATGCTCTTTAAGATCCTCCTAATGGCTACAGCACCGAAACACGCCCACTCGGAAGCAACGGGGCACATAAAACGTTTAAGGCAGCCGAAGTAACATCAGACCACACACAGAGGCACCTCTCGCCACCTCAGTGTCCAGAGCTCCGCACTGCTCAGAGCCCGGCACCTCGAACTTGGCCAGGACTGGGCACCTGGAGCTGCCTGGCCAAGTGCAGCCAGAGAAACCGACCTTGGGAACCGTATGAGGGCAGTAACTCAAGGAAACCTCCGCAACACAGAGCTCCCCCTTTCCCGCGGCGGGGCACAGGCACCCCAAGTGCCATCCTTGCTCCTCACAGGCACGCTTAGCCCTAGGCAAGCTGCTACACGAGCTGTTTATTAACAGAATTACCAGAAGCGCACCGGGCCCGCTCGAGCACCGCTGCCCCGTTCACCCCAAGCCGGACACGCAAACACTAACACCCCCCACCACCCTGCCCTGCGCCCCGCGAGGCGGGACAAAATGGCCCCCGGGGCGGAGCAGAGTGGGGCTCGCGGCCGCCCCTCGCACCGCCTCCCGGCCCGGTCTGCTGAGGGCGATTGGCGGCGACACCGGAAGCCGCAGGAGGCTGCGGGGCCGCGTGGCCGCGCGGGGCAGGTGGGTGCGCGGCCGGTGCTGGGGTCCCCCCGAGGCTCCCCCCTGTCCCAGGGGCGACGCTGCTGCCGCAGCAGGTGGGGAGAACTGCGGCTCTGCCCTGTCCTTGCGGCACGGAGGAAGGCAGAGGGCCGCCGAGCGCCGGGGGAGCCCCCCGACCCCCCCGCAGCGGCTGCCTCCCCACCCCGCAACGGTCGTTCCCCAACGGTCGCGCCCTAACGGCCGCTCCATGGTCAGCCCCGCCGCGGGGCGGGGGCTCGCGGCTTGGCCTCCCATCTGCCCCCCTCCTTCGCCACTCACCCCTGCGAGCCCCGGCCCGGCTGCCCGCCCGAGGCACCTTTAGGTGCCGTTAGGTGCTTGCGCCGCGGCGGAAGCGGCTGTACCCGCTCGTGCTCTCTTTTTCTCTCCCGAGGTCCTGCCAAGGCACCATGTTTGTCCTGGTGGAGATGACTGACACTGTCAGGATTCCACCCTGGCAGTTCGAGAGGAAACTCAATGAGTCCATTGCCGAAGAGCTAAACAAAAAGTTGGCCAACAAGGTAAAAGGGGGGTGTCACCAGAAGAGTGATGGAGGCTTCCTCACATCCCTCTCTGACCGTGTGTGTCTTCTGCTATTTGTTCCTGATGAGAAATGTATGTGGAACATGAGCTTAGCTTGGAGGTGAGGGCCATCCTGGAGACTGAGTATCAGAGACTGCAGACAGCTGTGTATCATCTACTATAATGCACTAATGGGAAGATGCTGAGAATGCCAGATGAGATGGAGATGTGTTGAAGAGAAATGAGAGTAGCTACTATGTTGTGTAAAGCTGCAAGCTGAAACACAGTGAAAAAATGAGTACAAACTAATCTGTCCAAGGGAAGATTTAAAGATAGACAATGGAGATAAATGCAAGAGAACAGTAAGAGAACTGGAGGTGACAATGTTTTAAATACAGTATGGTTACAAGAAGCTGTGTCAGATACAAAAAGCATTATGTCACGGGCCAGAAGGTCGCAGTTTCTCTGTGCAGCCCCTGGGACTGTGATTAACGTGCAGCTTTCAGCATGAGACAGGTGCATCTACAGGTGTAGATGGCAAATGTGAAGGAAGGTCAAAAGAGCAACCAAATCCATCCAGGGCTGTGGAGAGGAAATTGAATCAGGTTTTGGAGAACAAAACTGTCTTCTGATGACCAATGGGTACCTCAAGCTTAGTAGGCTATAAAACTGTGTCAGAAGGGGCAAAGGAAGCAAGAGTTTTCCTCATCTGTGCCCACAGCTCTTATAACTTGAGACAAAAGCAAGTCTTAGTGGCTCCTGAGAGTATAACTTCAGCAAGAAATTTATTTTGCCTTTAGACAGGTTATGAGGTTGGTGAGGGTTGCCTGCCCTTTCCCATGGGCAAGTGTTTACCACCTTGACCAGTCAAGATTTTTCATTGCTAGCAATCACCCCTAGAGTTTGGGTTCATAGTAGTGCACTTTCTAGTACCAGTAGAAACACGTCCTTCTGCAATGCTTGAATAAGGGAGAGATTTTAGGTTGCTCTAAGGAGCTAAAAGGGGAGTTGGGCTGTTGGGGAGTACCAAAACATCCCCCTTCCATGTTGCCATTCTTCTATTGTCTTCCTTAAAAAAAAAAAAAAAAAAAAAAAAAAATTGCAGAAATAAATTTGGAAAGATTTAATATGGTAGGTTGGTTTATTTACTGTTTTTATTTATTTTATTTTTTTGTTTTGAGCAGGTTGTATACAATGTTGGCCTCTGTATCTGCCTGTATGACATTACAAAGCTGGAGGATTCATACATATTCCCTGGAGATGGTGCCTCACATACCAAAGGTCTATTCTTGCCCCGTTATATGGTTTTGCAGAATGTTAGTGACCTAGAAATGTAAACTAAATTCAACTGTTATATAAATTAAATTTAAAGGAATTTAATGAAGGTCACAGCCTTAACTCTGCCCTTATAGGAGACCATGAGGAACATGGCAGGAGTCTTTCCTTTGCCATTTTTTTTTCCTCCCTGTAACAAATGCAGCTTTAAGCACCTGGTTCTGTCTACCCTCACTAGCAGTCCATCTCTTTTTATTTCTTTTCAATTAGCAGCATAGCTGTTGGATAAGGAAGGGGACTAATTGAATTTAAAATGATTGGAAATCTGCTAAATAAATAAATAAAATTGTATTAATAGTCTTCTTTTTTTTTCCAGTATTTTTTCTTTTGAATCTTATTTTCTCCAGCCAAAAAGTGAAATGTGTTTCTAAATATAGCCTTCACACAACATTTGATGCTATTTTCCTAACTGGGACTTTTGCTACTTTTTTTTTTTTTTTCTTTGAGAATTAGGCAGATCTGGTTCAGCATAAATTTATGGCTGTTTTCTTTTTGCTTGTTTGCTTTGTTTTTGTTTAGAAAACAATAATAATTTCTCTGCTTTTGACTTTTGTCAAATGTCTAAATGAAACCTAGAAATAAATGCATATGAGGTTTTTTTTTGTTTTTTTGTTTTTTTTTATTAAAATGAACTGCAGAGATGCATTTTGTTATTTTAAGTTTTCAATGTAGAAGTGTAGCTGAAGCAAATAAAATGTTTCTTGTTTGAAAGGAACTGACCTGGCTATATGGAGCTACCATACTCTTAAGTTTTAGTTCTTCTAGAACTCATTCCGTACAAATAAAAGCTGGTGTAAGACTGAAGGACAATAGCAGATTTCTTGTTTGCTTATTTCTCTGGGGATCTTCAAAATCCACCTGGATGTGACCCTCTGCCACATGCTCTGGGTGTCCCTGCTTGAGCAGGGAGTTGGACTAGATGATCTTTAAAGGTCCCTTCCAACCTCAACCATTCTGTATTCTGTGATTCTGTGATTTTGATTTTCATTCATCTTCTTAACTTTGAAATAGTCCTTGAACTGAATCAGGACACTATTTTTTCTTTGAGTTTGTAAGGGAGTCTCCTGCAATCAGAATCTTCCAAAATTTTAATAAATCTTGATGTCTAGTAATAACTTCCTTTCTAATGTAGTAGCCTGGCTTTCGGTAAAATAGCAACACTGAGTATGGACGGCTAAATTGATGTTAAATAGCTCATAAGCATTATTCGACTGCGATTGTCATAAGCATTTTGCCTTTATAAGAAAACTATACTATGTAGAAACATTTTTTATTTAATGTTTGAAAAATCTAGTTATGTTAAAGTAGCTTGGTTGCTCTGATTATCAAATATCAAATTTTTCAAGGGATGAAAATACAGTGGTGTTGTTAGAAGTATTATGGGAAAGTATCATTTCAGCTGATGTTTTGGACCTTCAAGCATTGTGTAAGAACACTTGCAACTGAAGCAGAAGCCTTGCTCCATGTTCTTCATTTTGAAAAGTTTTATTCTGTGAATTTCAATTACTGTAAGTTTGAAGAGCAGAGGACAAGAAGCTGCTGATCAGCCATTGTTATAATTCATACAAAGCACGGTTAGGTATTGGAATACTTACTCCTGTTTTCCTGATGTAATTATTCCTTCAAAAAAAGGGATAGATTTGATGCAGTGTTTTAGAGAGTAGATAGGAGTGGAGTTTTGTTTTAATGTCTGCCGCCCTGTGGAAGGCATGTGGTTCACTCTTGTGGACATAACACTAATGATCTGTTTTCTTTTTAGTGCATTTCCGCTATGTGGTCTTCCATCCCTTCCTGGATGAGATTCTGATTGGAGAAATTAAAAGCTGCAGTCAGGATGGCGTTCATGGTAAACTAGCACTTCTGACACTGGGTGCATGAGAACTGCAGAACATTTGGCCTTACTGAGAGACAACAATTTCAGGTTGCATAATGTTATGTTTGGGCTGGCTAAAGGCTTCTACTGGCCTCTAGCGCTGCTCTGATCTAAAAATAGTCAGTAGTTTGAGCCTGGCAGCTTCTGCTGTGCTTGGTTTTGTCTGTTCTGCCCCCCTGCCTTTTGTCATTCATGCGTGCCCAAGAAGAACAAACAGATAAACCCATCTGGAGCCTAGGCTGGATTTATCTTCTCACATCACTGAACAGAGGTTGTTTGTTTAAAGTGGCAGTAGTGGATCATGTTACTATGAAATACCTTTCTCATATTTTTGTGAAAAGTCCATGGTCATTTCTTGTGTCTGAGAAGATGGTAGGGAAATTTCTCTCCTGGCACAAAGAGCTGTCAGAGCCATGAAGCACATAGTCCATGAGCTGCCTTCCTTTTCTAAAGGGGTTTTCCATGCAAGGAAACTCTTCTACTCTGGTGTTTAGATTAGGACAAGGTGATTATAGCGTGTACACTTGTTACTGAATTTGGGCAGGTCTGCTACCTGATAATACTCAACATGATGAAATCTCAGAATCACCAGCAGCAGGTTTTATTCTGGCGTTATATTGGTCCTTATTTAATGTGTTACATCTGTAATTGCCAAGCTCTTTTCTGTCACAGACCTCTCGAGCATCTGACTCATTTCTTGGAAGGCTTTCATTGCTGACTCCGCTCCAAAGAGCCTTTTCCAATGAACGTGAAGACTGTGCCCTCTGTTGCTTTATGTACTTTGAGCTGCTGGTTGCTTTCCTGCCAGCTGAAATGGAATATTGTGGCTCAAGGAATAATCCGTGCATAATCTCAAATGCCCTTCCTGAAAGAGGAAGAATAATGAGCCTAGGAATTGTGTAGGATTGCTATGGTACTTAAGTAGTGAAGAAGAGTCTCAGTCTTTATCAAATTCTTTCCTTCGCAGTTTCTCTTGGATTCTTTGATGATATTGTCATCCCTCCAGAATCCCTGCAGCAGCCAGCTAAGTTGTATCCTTTTTGCACCTCCTGTAACTTTGCTACTTCCTTTTAAAGAGGGTGTTCCATGGGCAGTCTTGGCTGTAGTAGGCAAGAATCAGTGGCAGAGTCTGAGCTGCTCTGTCAGGCAAGTCCCGCAGGCTGTTATCACAGCCAGGGAAGCGACCCACTTGCTGTGTGGGGTCGTCATGCCAGCCAATGGAAATGAATAGCCATGTTCCTCAAACAACTGCTTTGTGATTCCTGCCTCCAGCCTTGGCTGCTGCTAAAAACAGAATGCCTTTTTTTTTTTTTTCCCACACCATATAACATCTAGATATTTGGTGTGTCTAATATACTTACTTGCATTAGGTGATGTCTTGTTTTTATGCTTGAGGGTTTTTTTTTATTAGTTTTTTATTTTTCTGGGGGGAAGGTTGTACCTCTCATCAGCATATACCTTGAAGGAGGAAAATCCAAGGGAAGATTGGAGTCCTGGAACTGCAGAGGATGGCTGAGGCCAGTAAACTGCAGTTAGAGAAGTAATTATGAAAGGCTTCTTGATTCAAGAGTCTCTTCTCTAAACAAAGTGCCTTGTTGGGTAGGCTGCTAAGCATTTCCTGGGCTACCTGTTTCTATCCTTCACCCTTGGGCTTGCCAGTGATGAAGCGGAGCAGGTGTGGGTGTGGGAATACGAAACAGAAGAAGGGGCTCATGACCTGTACATGGACATTGGGGAGGAGATCCGCTTCCGCGTCATGGATGAAACATTTGTTGATACGTCCCCTACGGGGCCAAGCTCGGCAGAGGCTTCCGCTTCAAATGCCACAGAAGAAGTCCAGAAGAAAGAGGCACCCTACACCCTTGTGGTAACTATGTGTAACTATGTGTACAGTTCACCACAGCCTTGTGGTTTATTCTGTGTCTAAAATAACATCCCTTTTCCAAGCAACTACTTCCAGGCAACTGGTTCATTTAAGTTGACCAAGAAGCAATGAAAATCACAGAATGAAAGGGGTAGAAGATGAGAGAAATGGGATGTGTGTGAGTGTGTTCTTGTGGTCAGTTTGTATTTGCTGTGTTTTCTTTGTAACAAATTGTAGTTGTCAGTGGAGTTAAACCCTGGGAGGCTGATTTAAAACAGGCTTTAGATGTAGGAACTGCAGATAAAAATGAGCATACAAGGAATACAGAACTAGGAGAACCACATCAAGGCTCACACAACAGTCTTTTCTCCTGCAGTGTTTTGGCATAAGAACTAAGTTCAATATAATAGAAGGACAGGAGTAAACAGTGAAATCTCACAGTTTTCTTGCAATGAGAATCAGATTAGTATTAGAGTATGTTGAGCAGTGAGCACAGTCAGGAAATGGAATGAGCAAGTGCTTGATTTTCAAGTGGTGAAAATGTTTGGTGTGGCATTGTCAAAGATTAAAGGAGTTTGTATCAGTCCTGGGTAGGCTCTGACAGGAAAAAGTGAATGCCTCATCAGTACCAATGGGAAGGGAGGGAATTTATATTTTTATGCATTTACTCCTATATTCTCTTTGCAGTTTAAAATCACATGCTCTCTTTTTCTCTCTGTGAACAGGGATCAATCAGTGAACCTGGCTTGGGCCTTTTGTCATGGTGGACAAACAGTTAGCTTCAACCTGAATGTGCTCTGCATAAAGTCCTTCTGGTGGATGTTTTGGGGGATTAAGGGATCCTGCTGGTGCTCATTGCTTTCTTGAGGCTGAATGAGAAATTAGACCTGCCACTTTGTTTCCTCTTCAGCTTCCAACGTGACAGATCCAAGGCAGTCGCTTCCAAGAAATGCTTTTACTGAGATGTAGAAGTCAAATTATAGGCACAAAAACTCTTGAGCCCAGCAGGAACAAACTCAGATGGAGCCTTGGTCTCCTGCATGGGAGGCAAAACTGGGGGTCTTTAGGGAATTGACTTCAGTGAATGAAAGCAGAAGAAAAAGCCTGTGCAGAGAAGTGCTTCCTTGAGCTGAAAGCTTGGTCTCGAAGGTGCAGAACTTGCCCTTCCTCTGACAGGAAACAGAGAGGGCTCTTGCTGTGCAGGTGCTGCAAGAAGAAACAGCAAAATCCTAGAGGCAACAGAGGTGGGGGCCTCTCGCCACTTGGGAAGCACTGCCCCTGGAAGGGCAAGGAAGCCTGGAATAACGTTCTCCTAAGAATGGGACCTTTCTAAAAACTGACTCATGGATGAAGTCAGCCCAAGAAAACTGGAATGAGAGTAATTTACCCCAAAATAACTTAATTAATGTGAAGATGACCACTGTGGAAAGCTGTCAGTTGCTGATTATGGTGAATGGATGTGTGTTTATGCCAGCTAAGTTAAAACTTCACTTGACTGAAAATATGTAATTATGAACTGAAACAAACCAGTGTCTTTGGGTAAGCTGAATACTTGTTTGTGTGAGTGTGTTAATACCAAAGACAGAATTTTTTTTTTTTTTTTTTTTTTTAAAAGGGGGGCAAAAAAAATCCCACCACCCCAGGCTGCCTTCCGGTACATATTGTGGAGAAATGCTAAGCTTCCTGGCTGGCAGGGAGAAAGAAAAGTTGTCTCCTGGAGTTTAGCTACTTGTATTTCAGGGCAGACACTCTTTAGTGTGGAGACTAATACTTCAGTGTGCTCGAGCAGCCAGTAACAAACAATTGCCATCAGCCTCTGTCACAGCAGTGAAAGGAAAGGGGAACAAACCAGTGAAGGAAATCTATGCAGGGCTCTGTGCCAAGAGGGTGATGTTGTGTGTAATTACAAAGCAGGCACATTTGGCAGGAAGGGGGTATAATTCCCTAGGATAGCAGCTCTGCTAACCCCCAACTGTGAGAACAAAGCCTGAGTCACCAGCACCCTCCCTGCAGCGATGCTGCAGCCCCTTAAATCTGAACTGTTATTCCTGGTGCATAGCTCTAATCAAAAGGAAACCCAGAATTCTTTAGCTGTGCATAGTAACAGAGGTCCATCTGCACAGACAATAAGCTCCCTTAATGCTGGCTCTACAGCAGTGCTGCTCAGACCTACAATCCCCCTGGCACTGTGGAAACAAATAGTTCGCAGAAACCCCCAAGTGGCCTGGAGGAGGAGGGAACCTGTGTGAAGGAGCTTAGACTTTCAGCAGCTCCAGAGACTTCTCCCTGGGCTGTCTGGGGGAATTGTGCATGGGGAGAAAAACCCCTCAGGCACCTGCAGGAAGGTGGTGTGCTCAGCTCCCCCTCCACAGAATCAGAGCTACAAGGAACTGGGCAAAGGGGCACGCACAGTGCTGATGGCCTTTTGTAAATGGACTGAGGCTGCAATGACACCAAGACATCAAGGCTCTTGCTACAGCTGGTGAGCCAGTCCCTTTAACTCCCTGAGTCATAGAGGGAAATCACTTGCTCTTTGCACATTCTGCCTCAACTGCAGCAGGCTGCAGTGTTCTACACAGGAACGTAGTTCTGAAGGAGGTGATAATTTTGTACCACTGGCAGTGGGTACAGTGTCCAAGTGATTTTAGACCACTGATAGGCCTGTAACATTTTTTTAATCCACTTGTTTTTGCACAGACTTAGGTTTAGAATAAAAGCTGAGGAGCCAATACCTTCCCATCTCCATAGAGAAGTTCTTTTCCTTCCTCCCAGTGAGTGAAGCAGGGGCTGAAAAGCATGATCATGAATACAAGAGACTTAAGGCAGAAAAGATGGTCACAGTCTTTATTTCATTTTAAATCTTTAGCCATCAGTAAAGTGAATAGGCAGAAAACAACCAGCTGAGCAGACACACCCACCTTAGCTGGTCATTTCTCCAAATATAAATAACTGTGGGACAACTGAAATGGAGCCAAAATAGAAAAAGGGAGCAGGGGAATTTAAAAGACAAAAGTAAGCCTAGCTGCACTCCCCTTTCATACTGTCAGTGAAGAGGAAGTACCATAACAAAAAGGAAGCTATGGTTACATTTGATCAGACATTTATTCCAACAGTAGGCATGGAATTGCACTTTCATGAAAATGCCAAAGCTGAATCAAGTCCAGTGCACTGCGGGCAATATGTGCACTTAAACTTCATTTTTGCTGCAGCTCCTTCATTCTGTTCAGGGCACTGCCAGCTTGAAACCACTCTATCTGTGACTCGTTGAAGGTGTGGTTCAACATGATTGTTTCTTGGCTCCCATTGGGATGCTTGATGATGCATTTCAGAGGCTATGGAAAGAAGACAGTTCTTATTTTCCCCAATATTTTCCAGCAACTTAACCAAAGCTTCTCACAGCAAAACCTCTATATGGCTAAAACACTTGGCCAATGGAAAATTTCCAGCCCAGTGAGGGCTTCACGTATGAGCATGGTCGCAGTTGGTTCTGGTGAGCACTTCTCACACCTAAGGCAGCCAAGTTCAGGAATTGAGACTATCCTGACACATATCCTGCTCTCCTGCAGCTATCCTGTTCTCTGGCCACCACTGCTGCAGGATGTCCAGGCCTGGCTGCCAGGGAGGCCGTGCTGCTTCAGGCCCCTAACACCACCCCCACTCCACTGTCCTTTCCCCTCTACAGTCTGTGGGGCGTCTCTGCCCCCTGAGTGTGAGGACAAGGCAATGCAGACAGGTACCTTTCCAGGTGCAAAGTCTGCCAGCCCCACA
This sequence comes from Crypturellus tataupa, assembly GCA_034781795.1. Taxonomy (NCBI): domain Eukaryota; kingdom Metazoa; phylum Chordata; class Aves; order Tinamiformes; family Tinamidae; genus Crypturellus; species Crypturellus tataupa. The sequence continues at coordinate 1,510,155 of JAWLRI010000653.1, forward strand.
ATGCTTAGCTTATCCACAGGATGGATCTTGTTGTAGTCCGCTGGATCAGCAAAGGTGAGAGGCAGCAGACCCTGCTTCTTCAGATTGGTTTCTGAGGAGAACAAACCACAAAGCTCGTGTTGAGCCCCCCTGTAGCACACCACAGGGGATCAAGATCACCTTCTGGGTGCTCAGGGCCTCTCAGAGCAGCATTCCAACAACAATTTTACTCTTTGTGTAGCAAAACCAGTGTCTCCACTTGTGGCATGTCTAGCTAGAAACAGAAACAGATTCATGGCAAGAGGTACCACACGACCTGTCAGCAGATAGTTTCTTTTTCACCCCACAGCAAAACTCTTGTAGGAAACCTCTCTTCCACCCAAGCCAAGTACATGCTGTTCATGCATGTCACAGGGATGCATGACTCACCATGGATCCTGGCAAAGCTCTTGGTGATGATGACCCTTCCCCCTAGGTGACGTGGCTCCAGCGCTGCATGCTCTCTGCTTGATCCTTCGCCATAGTTTTCATCCCCAACAACTGCCCATTTGACACCCATTTTCTGTGATAAAAGGAACAGGTTTAGACATGTGTGGTCTAGTCACTCAAGGTAGGAATTAACAACAAATACACATCTAATTTCATGGCTACACTAATGATGCTGTTGAGGAAGGTGCCCCGAGAAAGCACCTTGGGTTCTGATGAAGGACAAATATAAGGGAATTAGAGGCTCCAGAGCAGCTGGGCATTGCCATCCTTGGCCAACACAGGCTGAAGAAGACTGCCTGCGGGATCCGGAGCAAAGCCTGGCAGCCACCTTGCCCCCTAGGGTCTCATGGCAGGACAGCATTTGTGCAAGCCATAATCCCTGCTCTCCCTCTGGAATTGACACCAAGAGCTGCAACTTCTGTCTGCCGGAAGCAAAAAAATCTTGGACCATGGTCAAGCTATGTAGTGGGTAAAAGGACATTTCCTGAGGGGGCAAGACAAGTTTTAAAGAATGAATTAGATGAGATTTTTTTCTTAAACATCAGATTTGTCATAGGTGAGAAACTCCAGCAGTTAAGACTTAGACACCAATATTTAATAAGGCATGTAGTGCTGAGAGGAGTTTCCCCCTTTGGTTTAAGATTTCTGGTGCCTTCTGGGTGGCAAGACCTTCCTCCCTCTTCTCTTCAGTGGGTCGGAGGAGTATCTGCCCAGGGAATCGTCATCAGAATTAAGTTCCAAGAAAAAAAACTCAGTACTAACTTCAAAGCTGCTGTTAATTGAGCACAGCAAGAGATGTGCTCTGTCTTGGCATCGACTGCAGAAAATGTAAACACCCTTATGGAAGGGCTGCATCAGGAGAAAGTCTCACCTTATAGTAACGGGCTGTGTCTGGGACTGGCCCAAACTCCTGGGTCAGCGCATTCCTCACAGAGTTGGCTTTGCCGTTTTCAATGTTGATGGCACCAATGAGCAGGTTGTTGGAGATGTTGTCCAGATGGCCACGGAATTTGAGCCAGGGCCCGGCGGCAGAGATATGGTCAGTGGTGCACTTCCCTTTTACCTAAAGGACAGTAGAAGAGATAAGTGTTTTGGGAAGAACTAGCAACTTGACCCTTCCTCAGGACTTTTTATTCTGAAGTATCTTCAGATCCCTTTTTAAAAGCAGTAACCCCACACTATTGTATCTGTTACAGAATCAAGGCAGCTCTAAATCAGAATGCAACAGTTGTTCTATATGTTTGGGGAAGGAAGAACCTCACTACTCTGAAAGCACAGCATTACAGAAGAGGAGCTTCTTCTTGATCTTGCTATGTCCCTACTTTCCCAGCCAAACGCTCTTCAGGTACAAAAAGGAATTTAGTCCTTCCTGTTACAGCTCAGCCTCCCTCTTGGGAGAGTTCAGCAAGATGCCAAGTCTGATTTGATTCCCAGAAGTTTGCAATTCACATGTAAACCTTCTCGCTGTACAGGAGCAGAACTCCCACCCAGAGATAACGGCCTTCCAACTGGCTGCCTCAAAGCACTTGCAAAGACCTTGTCAAAACGCCCAGAAACACAAGCACAGATGGGTATGGAAGGCAGCTCCGGGGAATGCTGGCAAGGAGCAGCAATGCTCTGGAAGGGCACCATTCCTGTGGGAGTGTAGTTCAGTGCCCAGCACTCTCCTGATGGAAGTTTTCATTCTGTCAGCTCACCAAGCGAAGGGAAACCCATGTTTCCATTAAGCAACTGAAACGTCATGTCTAACTACTGTGAAGGAAGTTTTCCTTTTGTAAAGTGGAAGACAATCCAAATACCGATGGGTAAGAACTTCCAAATGACTTCATCTTAGGCAAAAGGCATCTCACAACTGTCATGTGTTACCAACACTAATTAATGAACCTTATGACCAGTAGGTCAAAACTGTAACAAATTCTGCAGACTGTATAGCATGTGTGGGATCACATTATACAGTATAGGACCATATTACATAGTATGAAAATTGAAGTTTGTTATGACACTAGCTAAACACTATCATAATAATAGCCAACTAAAGCAGAAATGTCTCATATGTTATTCTGTTAGAAGGTTAGTTATCCCTGTGCACACAGTCCTACCATGGTGTTTGCCATGCTTTGCTCCTGACCTTGATGAGGATCAGCATGTCTTCTAGATCCTTGCCATCCCACTTATCGAAGGGCTCGAGAAGCTGGAGGCGCTGGCTGGTGGGGCTCACATCCACATGCTGCCCGCTGCCATCCTTGGGAGGGTACTGATAGGTGTCCTGGCCCGGGTCAAACTCCTTTCCAGGAAAGGAGAGAAAGTCATCAGCCTCAGCCACCCCCAACAGCACATGTTGAGAACAAGCCAGCACAGGCAGCTGCACCAAATCTAGCTTTAAAACTAAGGAGGAGGTCAGTGCACAAGAACTCCCATAACACATGCAACCCCTTCAGTGTCAGCGCTTCCGTCCCTCTGTCCCCAGATTGAACAGTTACCAGCTTGGGCAGCTCATCCGCATCAGGTGCTTCTAGTTTAAACTTCTTCCCATCTGCTCCTGTGAGGTAATCCGTCTCAGGATTAAATTTTAGAGTGCCAGCAATAGATAGGGCTGTGACAATCTGAGAGAAAAAGATAATAATTTTAAAGGCATACTTTCCTTCCACCCATCTCTGTATTTGATAGTCCTACACTTACAGCCTCAAAGGCGGCAGTCAGGCCTTCCAAAGCTGGACTCCCAAAGTCCTACTCAGATCATGGGTAAGAAGAGGCAAGATTAAGTTGCTTCTTTATCTGATCTCAGTCCTTACTGAGACCAACTTCTGGACTGCACAAGAACAGGAGTGTAGTAAGAACTTTACACAGAGGAATAGACAACTCTTCCCTGAAGTGTTCAGTTAACCACACTTTCCTCCTCTGTAGTCCCAGAGCTATGACAATCTGTCTGGGTAGGTGCCTGACTTGGTAGAGCTTTTCTCAAGGCCATGTTGGACAGGAGAACACACTGCTCACAAGCCACACTTGACCAAAGTCAGGCATTTCTGCATGTGCTGCCCCCAGTAATGCACATGTACTCCTGTCAGTTTTACAGCTGGTAACCACAAGCAGTCAAGCAGGGCAAGCTGGACCAGGTGGCTGGACCAGGTGGCTTTGAAATAACCGAGGTCACACGGACCTCGGTTATTTCAATATTCTGAGCAGCTCAGAGGGCTGCTGACTTTCTCCTCACCTCCCACCACTTACGCCAACCCCTTTTGAAGACACTGAACTAGCTCACAGGACGCCCCCAAATATTCTGCAGTCCCCCTCCAGCTACGTCCCTTACCTCTGGGGAGGTCACAAATGCATGCGTCTCTGGGTTAGCGTCGTTGCGACCTGTGAAATTCCGGTTGTAGGATGTAACTATTGTGTTTTTCTCTCCTTTCTTGATGTCCTTCCTGTGAAAGAAAGAAACATCAAATCCAAAGGGAGCACTGCTTCAAGATGTTTCGCTCCTGAAATTCCCAGGCATGGTTTAGGCAGCGATCAGTATCTTTTGAAACATAGATGAGTTTACAGACAGGCTTTCCTCCCCCAAATACAGACTTAGGATACAAAACCAAGGCAGATACTGACCCATAGCTCACTATGCACAATTGAACTATCTAAACAACAGTCAACTACACAGATGCCTTTGGACATACCATTAGAAATGGCAAACCCAAGTAAGATCAGTCTCTCATCCTTTTTTTCACTAGCATTTTTCTTCCTGCCACTCAATGATTGAAACTGGATCAAACTGCTCTTCCCATTCTGAAAGACCCATACAAACTCCAGTCCATCCTCTCAAAAATAACTAACTTCTCCCCCATCCTTGCCTACTATCTTGCCTACCTATAGATGTGGCCACCCCTGCGCACACTCCCTTCTCCAGTTCATTCATCTGAATTTGTCTGTAGTCTTTCATTTCCCCTCTTCCAGTGCATCTCAGGCCAACGGCTACTCAATCAGGTTTTTAATCCTCTCTATAGGATATTTACAGCTGTATGTGGCTATGGAGACTGTTTAGGAGCTCAAAATATAGAGAAAGGTCCCTTGTTTCACTTTACCTGTCCCACTGGCCAATGCATGGCCCACACGCGTTGGCAAGAACCAGCCCTCCAACATCTCGCAGGATCTGTGCCTGGAGCAGAGAAGAGCTTTGTTACTAGCAGAAAGTCTGGAACTGGGTTCTGGAGTTGCTCTATCAGCGAAAGAGGATGCCTCTTCAGGCAGAAAGCATCAAGGTACAGGGAGATGCCTGAAAACACTCCTTTCCTTGCTTCACTTGCAAGTTTTGAGTCTCTTTTAAATGTGGGGGGCTTAATCCCAGTAAGCCTGTACAGTAACACTGCAGAAGAGCATAGGGAGACTTGCCATGAGTCTTCCATGCTCTGCTGATTTTAAAAATGAGCAATTCAGTTACAGCTATAAACTGAAGGGCACTAATTGTTCTGATTAATTTTCTACAGATCTCCTGTCAGTGTAAGAAGCAATTCAGTGAGAGTTCAGGTAAGCATATGACATTTCATTTAGCAAAGGATTCAGTTAGGAGTGCAATTGTTCAATAAAACTGTAACTATGGACAATAAGCAAAAGGCTGACCTGCTGGAGAAGGCATTAAGCACTGGCTTGATACACTGCATCTACAGCCACATATAGCTGGTCCCCAAATTATGACAGCTGCAGTGCCAGTGGGATAGGACAACTAACCGAAATATCATTATTCCCTGCTCCCCACATGAAAGGGGAGACATATCTGATTATTTCTCTGGGGAAACATTCCGACACTTTAACCAAGCATGAGTTTTGCCATAAGTTTAGTCTGACATGGAAACTATTTCCTGTGGACTTGCAGCTTGCTTGCATCCTGAATGGTTCTTGAGAGAAAAGTGTACAGTAGATAGGCAAGAACAGGTAAGGAGCCTGGGCCATACACAGAATTTCACAGGAATGAGAGCTGTCCATTACTAGGTGAACTATCTCCTCAGGTCTCCAGTTCGTAATAACTGTCTCAGCAATATCTCCAGTTCCAGTCCTAGGTACACTCTCAGGTACAAGCCCAGGTAATAAAGACGTCAGGTCAAAACACTGTCAAGGCTGCTTACTACATCAGTTCTCGCTCTTCTAGTGATTAATAAGAAGATGAAGTCTAAGTTATTCTAGCAGTGACCTTCAGACTCCTGAGTACCATCTGGAAAAGCATTGAACAGTTACTAGCTGGACATGCAAAGAGCAGCTGTACTCACGTAACCATCTCTTTCAATGGTGGCCCGGATCTGCTCTGAGCCTGGGGTGATTGTGAACTTCGATTTGCACTTCAACCCGTGCGCAAGGGCCTGCTTTGCCACCGCTGCAGAGCGTCCCATGTCCTCATAGCTGGAGTTTGTGCAACTGCCAATCAAGCCTGGGGTGTGTGATGAAGATGGGGTGATTATTGTAGATCCAGTTATTGGACGCTCCTCAATGACCCATTTCTCAGGGAGGGGAGGGGAAAAAAAAAAAAAAAAAAAAGAGAGAGACACCCGTTCCCACTGTCAAGGAGTCTGGAATAGTTTCTGGTACTCTCACTGCCAAGGCTCCCTGGAAAATACTGCAGTCGCAAACAGTCCCTTGATAGGCATTGCAATTTGTACAATCAGAACACACCACCTGATCATTAGTTTGGTTATTGCTGTATGAAGCCAGAGTTCTTTCTACTTGCACTCTGGGCTAGGTACAAACTAGTGTAAAGGAACATGCTTCCAAAAGGACAGAAAAGGCTTCAAATCAAGATGGCAAGAAACGGAGGAAATTATGAAAGCAACAGAAGGGTGCCCCAGCAGCTAACCTGCCTCATCATTTTAACTGAAATTTAAATTCCCAGGCCTCTCAGCTTCTGCCTTTTTTTTTTTTTTTTTTTGGCTAACCAAAGAGCCCTTTGGCATTCTTTTTTCTTTCAAGAAAAGTCTCCCACTCAGTTCACTCACCTGTTATCTTTGGGCTACAGCCCAATGTAGTGCTTAGTTCTGATTTAAGCATTCCCTAGTGCTCGGATAAAGCCTCCTTGTTACAGCACGGAGAAGAGCATGAGGACATGTTGTGCTGTCCTGCCAGCATCTGGTGCTGCCCAGTGAAGAATAGATTCCCTCATCTGTTGCCTTTCATGTTATTTGTAACACTAGTGAGTAAAGTACTTCCCACCTAAAAAAGTAGCCTTTACCGCATTTGCATACTTTCCATGCCAACAGTGAGCAAATTTAGAGAAGCCAGGCAACAGAGGAGCATCCTAGGAGTGAGGATACAGGTATTTACGTTTGCTCTTTAGGGCAGCAAATATGACTGTATTACCTCCTCCAGTTCAGCAGCCAATTGAACAGATGATTCTGGCAGATATTGGTTAAAATCACATTAAAGAGCAAAGGCACAGCCAGAGATGCTCTTCATCAGATAACACTCCCATCAATCCAAATCTTTTAAAATAGTTTCAATGAGGAAAAAAAAAGGCAGCTCGTTGAGATTTAAATCCTTTCTGCTGTCCCTGATCTCATCCTACACACCTGGCCCAGAATCTTCTCAGGAAGATCATGTGACTGTGAAGAGACTTTTGTCAAAGGTCATACAGTAGTACTTAAAAGGTTGTAGCCTAGGCTATGTGACCAACCACTTATCCCAAGACAGCAACATTTATCCAACAAAGATGAACACAGAGGAAAAGCCAAATAGTACCTACCAACTCTGATATCAATTGGCCAGCCCTCCTTCTCTGCCACAGCACCAATATCAGATACAGGATGTGCCAGGTCTGGTGTGAAAGGTCCATTGATATGTGGTTTCAGCTTTAAGAAACAATGACACAATCAAAAAATAGGCTAACCAAGGTAAAAAGAAACACACAAAAAAGCACAGCAGCAAATTAACTCCTATCATCGTTTTACCTGGAAGCTGCTTAAGTAGGATTTTCTTACATGAATACCTGAGCAGCTCCTGTCACTGCAGCAGACCTGATCGTCTGCTACATGTTCTGGCAGAGCCAGGGCTATTGGATCAAAGTGCCAGCCTGGCCCTCCCTCACAAAGCCGAGGCACATGAAAGCATCCCAAGTAGGGAGCAAGCCTTACCTCACTGAGGTTGATTTCTATCACCTGGTCATACTGACAACCGGAATCTGGTACCAGGTGTTGCTGGAATTCATCTGCCAGCGTAGCTATCTCTGGAATAAGAAAGAAGGAGGATCTGAAAAGTACCAACAGAAATCATAAGGGAAGAGAAAAGGTTTGGAAAGGCTGAACATGGGTCCCCCAGCCAGTTCCTCAGGCACTTCACTGCAGGAGGTCAGAAGTAGTCTCAGGTGCCACTGCAGGTTGCTGTTGCTCCCAAGGTATGTTTGCACTTGAACCCACGCTCCAGCCCAGACCACATCACTTGAGCAGAGAATTAAGCTCTTCTCTTCCCAAAAGGTAGCCTCTAAACTGCTATTTCCCCACTTGATACTACTATCATCTTAGAAAAAAAGAGAGCAACCAATCCTGCCATATTTCCCCTAAGCCCTCTTACCAGCTCGCCCAGTCTTGCTCAAATATTTTTTCATCCGTGAGTTGTAGGGGAAGATCGATGTGGTAGCTCCAATCTCAGCCCCCATGTTACAGATTGTTGCCATTCCTAAAGAAAGGGCAGGAGAAGAGACCAAAGGGTCAGTAAAGAAGTTCAACCACATCCGATCCTTCAAAAGTCTCTCTTGCAAAAGAGAATAAGACCAGGAGAGGTCAAAGGCCTCAGGCAGAAAATCCCGGACATTCTGACTGCAGTGGCTGCCTCAGTCCCCGACGTCTCTGATCTCTATAGTGACCATCCCTGACGTTTCTGATCTGTGATCAGTGTCTATGATGAGACTTTTCAACATGGAAGGAGCTCGAGGCTACAGTGGCTTTTGAAGATACTGGAAGATGATGATTCTGGAAGATGCAGAGAGTGCAGCTGTGTGCAACGAGCACCAAGCAGCCCTCCTTCAGCAAGTGGCACCTCTGCTCCCTGAAGTGCTCTGCTGGAATTCCCCTTTCTGGCTGAAGCTGATGCATTAGTCAAAAGCTTCCAGTGGCTGAACACAGTAAAACACTATTTACGCCCAGCACTGGAAGTAAAATACTCACAAGGATACAGGAATAAGGGAGCTAGGAGGGTACAGCAATGAAGCTGTATCACTGAAGGTGCTGGAAGCAGCACCACAGGCCACTTCCCTCCAATCTGAGAGAATAAAAATCCTACATTAGCACATTGCTTTCTATAACCAATTATTCTAAGCTGTGGCCAAGCCACGCTAACAGATTGCAGGAGCCCAGCAATGAGGCTGCACTTCAAGCCAAAGAAAGGGGTGCATCTCATCATTTGATCCTAATTAGGACCAACACACACACATTTGCAATTCCTTTTGGTTTTGAATTCAGCATCCAAGATCCCCAGTTAGTGAGGACAGTTACAAACTGCTACTTTCTGTTTTCTCCTCTGTCCTGCTTTTCCAAACAGCATTTTCTTTGGTGGTAGTCACGCATACACAGTCTTCAACCTGTTTTTCTCCTCTATCCATGACTTGTTTCACACTGTAAATGATGATGTTTTCTTTTGGATCTCTGACATCTCTACCCTCTAAGAGCATGCCAGAACACCTCCTTGCTTATTCCTTCTCTGACAGACCAACTTAGACATTCTTTGTAATAAACCATACAATGATCCTGAAGTCACAGGAGAATTGAATGGAGAGCGCCTACTTTTGAGTGCACTCTTGCTGCATCACTCTCCCCCCTGCACTCCTGCAGAAAACTAGACCCCCAGTTTGCAGCAAATCAATCACCCAGTCAGGCGAGAACATTTAACAATTCTTGCCTGATCTCTCTTCCAGCCTCCACAGAAGGCCCAACACCAGCTCCAGATTCCTATTCCTACCTCTAGAGAGATTCCTGTGGCCTTACCGGTGCAAGAGATTGAATCCACGCCGGGCCCATGGTATTCAATGATGGCACCGGTTCCACCCTTCACAGTAAGGATGCCAGCCACTTTCAGGATCACATCTTTGGGAGAACTCCAGCCTGAAAGCTTGCCAGTCAGTTTTACACCGATAACCTGAGCAACATTAACAGAAGAAAAGCAGCAGTCAGAGATGTGCAGCTGATCTCCTACTTCCTCAGCATTTGGATGGTCAAAATGCCAAGAGAAAGGCAATCCTTTCTGATCGAGCAAATGAAAGGGAAATCACTACTCAGCTACCACTGCCAGTCCCCAAATAAACATGGTCAGGGACAGAAACCCAGAGCTGCTGATGAATCGCAGGGCAGCTGCTTGAGCCACCGCGTGATTACGAACAAGACTAATGACATGTAGTGCCTTACACATGCACAGTGCCTGCAAGCCCATGTGTCTTCATGCCTTATATCTCGCCTTTCACATAAGGATTTGTGTTCATTTTACTCCTACCTTTGGACACTTGAGCTCCCAAGGGATTCCTGCCATGACATCCACTGCATCAGCTCCACCTACTCCAATGCAGACTCCCCCCAAACCACCCCCATTAGGGGTGTGTGAGTCTGTGCCGATCAGCATAACCCCAGGGTAGGAGTAGTTCTCCAGAATGATCTGAAAACAAAAATGGATTGTTTGCTTGCTTGTTTGTTGGGAAAGGAAGGGGAAGACAGCAGGAAAGAAGACAAGAACGAGAATTTAGAATTCTCTATTTACAGATTTCAGTAGCAAGAAAGTCATTTGTTTCAGATTACAAACTCAATTCTATTCCATTCAAACTTGTTTTAGAGGATATAGTGAGAGAGCCAGCTTCCAAACTTCAAGATGCTTGATCATCCCAAAATAGTAAGAATATTTAAAAAGGAAAGACACTTAAAATCTCCCTTTATATCACTGGAAACCCTAATCCCTTCTAGCTCAGTTTTTTACTAATATGCCATTCATTCTGTTAGGGCTCAAGACAGTCTGTTCCTTTTTCTCTACACCTTGATCAGCTGCTGAGCGAGCCAGCTTGCCTGCCCAATGCCAGGAAGATCTTTTGTAGACCTTCAGATCCCACTGTAGAACAGCACTAGCAGGTACCTCCAATCTATTCCCCTCTCCACTCATTTGCTTTGTGCTGTGCTTTATTTCCTGCCTGCAATTCAGAGGAACAATGAAAAACGTCTATCAGATCCACCAGGCAAATCTGCAAAGAACAATTAGGGAAACTCTGTCAGAGGTGTTGGTTTTCAAAAGCAAAAAGGATGGGTGACCTTCAGACAGTCACATCCTCACGAGCTGCAAGAAAAGGGAAGGCCTGAAAACTGCTTTGTATTTTATCTGATTCAGATACCAACTAGCTACATGTTGCCACTCTTGGATACTAAAGTAGTACTGCTCTATTCGATCCCCCAAATTTGGTCAGGGTCTTACAGAACTAAATGAATACAAAATAACTTTTAGAAAGTATGTTTCCAAAGTTTCTTTCCTCTCCACAGGAAGCAATCCGAATTAACCCTAGTGCAGCCAGTTTCACAGCATCACATTACTGTCCAAATCTCACAAAGCCAAGCCAGCCCACAAACAGTTAAGACTTTGCAAGGTTCTGTGATTCACGTGGCCTGAGGTTGGCACTAACTAATTATGCATCAGGTTACAGTTTGACCAAAATAACCTTTAAGAGAAACCATGGTTGTCGATTAGCTGAGCAAGAGCAAGGAACAAACCTCACTCAATTCAGGGAAAGCAAATACTTTCCCTAAGCAGGTGAAATTCTCTCAGGGTTTGCACACTCTCTTCATCGTGAAGTAATGAGCTATTTGGCTTTTAAAGATTGCAAGCACCCCCACTTTACCTGGTGAATGATTCCTGACCCGGGTTTCCAGAATCCCACTCCATACTTGGCACCAGCTGTTGCCAGGAAGTTGTATACCTCCTGGTTTATGTCCTGTTCACACAGGAAAAGGCACAGCATTAGTAACACACTTTCTTCTTTCATAAATCAAAAGTTTGTTCAAACACATTCCCTTGCTCCCAAGCCTGCCCAGGCTGCTGCATATTTTTGTAGCAGCTAGAGGGAGATGTACATCACTATTTTAAAACCAGAAGAGATCAAGACTTAAGGAAACTGCACTTAAAAATGCTCTCCCCATTTCTTGTATTCAGGTGGGTTTTGTTAGGCTTTTTTTCCAACTTGCTTCCCTCTCTTTCCCTCACTATCAGCTGTTCCTTCTGTTTTGCATGTGCTTTGCAGAGATTTTAAAGCCCTTAGATAACCATTTCTGCTTTATTTTTACAGAGGAAGACATGGAACTGGACATCAGGGGAGCTGCTCACTGCCAGGGAGTCTCTGCTAGCATGAGGAATGGCACTCAAGTCACACAACGCTGCCTTTCGGGCCATGCTACCACCATTACTGGCAGAGGTCACATCACGAAAACTGCTGGTAAGAATAACTACAGTTGCCAAGGAAGTTTGGCAGTATCATGCCCTGGTAATTCTCAGTAGAGGAGTGGCAGAGTAGATAAGATAAGCACTAGGAGGAGACAGCTTCCCAGAGGTGTTCCCACGCAGCCACATTCTGGAGCAGAGAAGACAGGGGGCATCTGAGACGCTGGATGCAGTGCCTGGGCACACAGCTGTGGCTTCCCATGAGGCAACAGCAGCTCTTCCAGCCTCCCTCTCTGCTGTTTAAGAGCAGAGAGAGGTGCTGTTAGAGCACCTCTCTGCACACAGGGCATGCCCCTGTGCCAGCAGGGATCCGGGCACGTTGGGGCTGCCGGCCATCAGCGGGTGCCAAGCAGCAGCATCACGAGGCAGCAGGAACCTTTACTCGCTGCACTTGGAGGGAGGGCAAAGGGGGCCTCGGCTCAGGGCCGCAGCAGGACACAGTCACCAAAGGAGCAGGGAGAGGGGGGGAAAATGGGAGGTGAGGGGAAGAAAGGGAACACCTATTTGGGAAGCTCTCAAATCCTTCATCTCCTGCATAACTTGGAGCTGGGACAAACAAGGGAGCAAAAACTCCTCCAAGTCAATCAAGTGGCATAAGCTGCTTTTCACAGGCCTGAAAGGAGGAAGCCAAAGGCCATTGTTTCCACAAGAGGAGTCTCTGGAAATATATATGGATTCAAAGTTTAAGAGGAAGCCGAGCCCCACCACACTGCTTAGAACAGATCTGTCTCTTTTGATACCCAAGTGCAAGGCACAATTCCTCCTGGCCGTGATAGTGCTTGCCTTATCCCAAGAACTATATGGGGATTTAAGTAACATTATCCAACACATTCTCCAAAAACCTCAGCATTAGGATGAGCAAAGTGCATCAACAGACCTCACTGTCTTCTAGGGCTTCAACAGATCTCACTATTTTCTAGTTCTCACAGTAAAAATCTCATAAAGGAAAGTTTCTTAAAGTTCCTGAAGTCCCTTCAGGTATTGTCTTGTTCTCCAAAAAACATGAAAAAATAGCCAGTCCCTTGGTGAGAAGTCTTGCTCTGCTTCATAAAGCTGTATCCACTGAGAGCAACAAGGCTCCCCTGCCTCTCCCTGTACTGACAGGACGTTCCTCCCCAGCAGATTTATTGATGTGTGGAGGACAGAGGTGAACGTGTCTCTATTTGACTGAACCCCCCTGGAGGGAGGACTAAGCAGGTAAACAATAAAGGCAAAATTAAAATAAAATAAAATAAAATAAAATAAAATAAAATAAAATAAAATAAAATAAAATAAAATAGGCAGTGAAGCAGAAGTTGGTCAAACAGCACCCTAGAATTTCAAACAAAACCCGATATCCTCCATGCCTGTATACCTATTTACACTCACTAACACTAAAAGCTGCATGTGCCGCAGCTAATGTTCTTCAGCTAATCATGTGCAAGAGTTTGGTACACTGACGCAGTTATTTGATCCCCCTTCATAGGATACACCACTGTGGTGCTGACATATGTTCAGGAAGTTTTTCCACATTGCTGTACTGTGGCCTAAAGGGCACAATTCTCTAGAGTAGACTGGCTTCCTTTTTTTTTTTTTTTTTTTTCCCCTCCCGGCTCTTTGAATTATTTTTCCTCTTCCCTTAGGTGAAATATCCTCTCACTCCTGAAAACACACACGACCTGGGCTTGCATCTTTAGCAGAATAGGTCTGCAGCTCTGGTCTTTTAAGCCATGTGATGGATGAATCTCAAACTAAAAAGCTCTGTTTTACTGCATTTGACTATCTCCAAGCTGACCATCACAGACAATCTAGCATCAACTCTGATTTATGGCTATCCTCTGGAAAACGCACAAACTCTTCTCCAGGCTGGCTAAAGGCCCCCGAGCAAACAGAACTGAAGTCTTTGCAACAGCAACCTTGGCTCTTCGAAGATCCTTTTCACCACCTGACTGGGCTTCAATGAGGTGGTCGCAGTGGATGGTGGAAGGCACGGCCACCTTGGGTAGCCCGCTGCTGATGAACTGCAGCATGGCCATCTGTGCCGTGGCATCCTGCATGGCCACGCGGTCCGGCCGCAGGCGCAGGTAGGTCTTGCCTCGCTCAATCTCCTGCTTTTCTGGGTCATCCAGGTGCCCATAGACAATCTTCTCAGACAAGGTCAGGGGACGGTCAAGCCTGGGGAAAAATAATTTTGACATCTCCATCTCGTGTATTTCAGCCTTTGCCCTCGTGTAACAGAACAAAGACACACCCCACTTCCCACTACCACTCACACTGCTAGGACACCTTAACCCACAGAAACCTACACTTACTGAAATATTAACTAGTAGTTGGCTAAAACAGGACAGGATTCAGTCCAGACAGTTCAAACGGATCTCAATTGATGTCATGGTATAATATTCCCATAGAGGAAAATAAAAATAAATTTTAAAAAAAGCTTCCACCTTGCTCATTTCTTAAGACTGTAACTGAGGAGAGCAGATGTAGAGGCTAGACAGGTCATCCCATTCACAAATGGAAGATCCCACAGTGGGGACAACTAAGGAAAGCAAGGACAACTATGCAAAGTTTCCTGCTCCCAAGCCTTGCATGCTGCAGGCTCCTGACTAGCACTCTCCACTGAGGAGCCTATTTGTCAGCAGTGGGATCTTCTGGGAAGTAACTGCATAGATGCAACGATCTGAAATGAGAGCTGCCTTACTTAACAAAGGACGAAAGGCCAAAGGACACGTCTTTCACAGCACTGCCAAGATATGTGGAGCAGGTACTGAGTAGACATACACACCTTTATCAGCAGATTAAGGTCACCATGCCCACATGCACTACGGATTCCTAGCCCTCCTTTCTGTGCCGAATGCCTATAGCGGAGCCCAAGAGAATGTTCACTGTGGCTACAAAGAGCAAAGGAGCAATGGCCTGGAATGACAACTGCCCAGGTACTGCTTGCCCAGCAAGGAGCAAGGGCTCCTGAAACAGGGCATTAAACGCAGAAGGTAGAGCTCTTTCTAGCATCTCCTCTGCATGTCATGGTGCTTCTGCAACCTTCCACCCTCCCTGCTGGGCCCCCTGCTACATGGAGACACAAACAGCTGAAGTTTCATTACATTTGTGGCTGCCCTTCCTCAAAAAGCTGCTCCCTTTGGCAGACAGTCCCTCTGTCAGGGCTCCGCGCTGCATTATTTCCTATTCCTCCTCTTCCTGCACTGTACAGCTGAATTCTGCACCACGGACTCCTCCTGACTCCAGCCTTACCTCTTCCTCCCGACTCCAGCCTTACCTCTTCCGGACAATGTTGATATTCTTCTCCAGCTTTTCATAATTTATGTATTCGTTGGGCTCAAAGTGGCTCATGGCCACCTTGGCCCGCTGGCACAGGATGGGAGCAACATGGTAGCGCCGCAGCCCACTGTTCAAGGCATGCTGAAAAAAGGAGAGCATTAGGAGAGTATAGGAGACTTGGCAGAGTAAATCCCTATAAAAAATGCCAATAAACATTGGGCCTTTTTTTTTGATTTGCTCTTCCTGGGACTTTACAAGCAGGGAAACAGAACATTTGCACAGGTTTTTAAAAACACCTAGTGAACATTTGATCACAAAATATCTCATACTGTGTTAAACAGTAAGACATCAGGTTACCTAGAATTGGTACTATTTACCAAATTATTTTACATTTTTATTTGTAACGCATTTCAGTGAGAAATTTGCTTACAGACAACAGTCAAATATTCAACACCAGTTGATGATATACCAGCTTGCCATAGTCCTGACATACTACAGCAACAGAGTGGGGGTGGGGGAAGAACATCTGCAGTTTCCAAAACAAGATAATTCAAGGTTTTTGTTTACTCCCTGGCACTAAGTTTATGTAGAAGATGAGACAAAAATTAAGACAAAAAAGAGTGTGAGGGGGAAGAGATGCCTTTCTGCTTTCCCATCACAAACCAAGTTTGCAGGGTCCTTGTGCTGTTACAGCTGACTTCCACATACATGCATGGTTTACATTGTAACACAGAGCAGGACAGAGGCCAATTGTGAAACAAAGGTCTTATCTTCACCATAGTAGATGTGCAGATCCACATGCTCTTCCTCTTCATCCTTGCCAAGACATCCTTGCCTTGCCCCATCATTTAGGATCAGGACAGCCTTGTGCTTGCCTCACCAGTGAGATACCAGAAGGGGCAAAACACACTGCTGGTCTGAGAATACCAGCAAGAAATCCAGAGGAGAAAAGACCTCTCTTTCCCTTGGCAGTCTCCACAGAGAAGCCGTTCACTACACCATGGGAGAAGGGTAGACTATGGCAAAGCAGCTTTGCAGCCTCTGGCCTGGAGGGAACAATTTCCCCGGGTAAAACAGCTCTCATGCAACTTTGGAAAGTAAGTCAAAGGACAGTGTCAATAAAACCGCCAAGAATTTGGCATATGCATTTCTTAAATCCTTTGCAAGTCTCAGTCATCAGTGCTAGAAGTCTTGAAACAGATTGAAGAATTTAAAGCTTCTCCTCTTCCAGAATTGCATTCTGATCTTGACACCTTTTTTTTGCTCTATTCCTCCTTCACATTGGTATTACAAGGTTCTGTTAAGTACTTGTTAATAAATATAGCAGTGTTTTACTGAATATCCCTTTTGTGTTTGGGAAGATCATGCCCATATCCATTTCACTTTCCTCAGCAAGTGTTCTTTGTGCAGAACTGAATTGCAGTACCAACCACAACTTTCACACTATCAACAGCTCTAATCAATCATTTTTTGTTGCTTTATTTCTTCCCTAGTTTTCTGGTTAACAGGATTTTAAAGCATTGCCTAAGTAATCATGATCAATGAGATATAGCCACAAATTTACTTTTGAATCTCTTTTTATTGTCCTTTTGATAACATTTAATAGCATCCATACAAAACAAAGGCAAAGAAATCTAGAAGAGGTCGTAATAGCAAGCACACTTGCAATACATGATATACTGCAATACAGTATTTTAGGAGTTGCAGAACATCTTTATTAAAAAAAAAAAAAGAAAGAAAGAAAAAGAAATAGGGTACAAATGAGGGCCAGTCATTAATTTCATGTGCTGTAGTTGTTAGGTTTAGGTTTCAGAACATATCACAGTGTCAGAGGTGGAGCTTCCATTCTCCTACAGGCAAAGGGAAACATGTGCATAAGCTGCTCCCCATCTATCGCTACGTAACTTTTGGACACAGAGCAGAGGCAATTTAAAGTTACCATCTACCTGGCCCAATTAATGTTGTGGACCACACTGCCTTTAACTCACAAGACAGCCTACATCTTGGAAAAACCTCCAAGTGCTGGAATGCTTGCAAAAACAATGAGCAATTTCACCACTGTTCATGGAAAAATCATCTTTTCCCAACCTCAGGCAATGAAAGGTATTTTGTTCTAATGAAGTCATTCCTTCTTTATTCCACAAGCTAACCCTGTAATACAACTAATTACTGGAGATTCTCCTTATCATGAAAGTTACATTTCACTATAATTCAGGGTATAGAAGAAGATTAGATCTGCAAATTAAAATGATCATAAAGTCTTCATGACACCGTAATCTAGTCTGTGATCAGACTCAACTATGACCCAAATCTGAAGTAGAGTTCTCCAAAGATCTTAAGCAGAGGTGCAGTAAAGGTTTTTCAGATAAAATTCAGGTAAAATCTTTTCACATGTCCTCATACCTCCTTACTTTAGGAAATGGTTGGACAGAATTTGATATTAATTAGAACAGTGGTACAAATATTCAGATGGTAACCACGGAAGCAGCAATGTCAGGCAGCATGATCCTTTTCATGCTGCCAGAAGCCAAAAGGGAGAGAAATGAGCATGTCTGAGGCAAACAATTCTACCTAGGGATGCAGATGAGCTACAGAAACCTGGAGACTAGAAGGTCTGTTTCCGTGAAGGCCAGTAAGACTACGGGAAAACAGTCATCTAACGCCAGTCACTTCTAGAAGCCAAGAGAATGACTTTTCTCTACACAAGTCCTTTAAAGACATCTTTTAAGACTGACATTTTCATTTTACTAAGACCTAAATCCATTATCTCTATTCTTCTGGAACTTACTTGAGTCAATATGGATGTTCTTATGCTGGAGCTCAACAAGCCCACAGCTTCATCTCTAACAACAAGCAGTCGTATTCTTCCAGGGCAAAATTACAAACCCACACTTCAACTGCAGAGGTATATCTACCTGTCCCAGCCTAAACAGCAGTGTAGGCTGTTAAATCTACACAGATCCTTGCTTAAAAACAGATCTGCTCTCCATAAACCTTGCTTTTCTAAGCCATTCAATATCTTTGAGCAAGAATTTCCATGATTTGTTATTGTATGAAACAGTGATCTCACCTGTTCAGTTCGTTGCCTAACTTCACAGAGTGTGCTTTATTATATATGATTTTTTCGGACCTCTACATCATAACCACTTCAACTGACCCTGCCTGGTTGGAAAGTCTAATCCCTCCTCATAAAGAATCTACAATATATTGTTGATTGCCTTCATACCTGTGATTCTCCATACCTGTGTTGCTTCTATTATATCCTCATAAATGGGATGGCAGAACTACAAGATTAAGAGAAACTTCTTTCCCACTTCATTCCCTCTCTTGCCTTCCTACTAGAGTGCTTGCTAATGACTAATAAAATGTGCCATGCAATAGCTGAGGGAAGCATCCTTTTAATTCAGGGACTGCTAAGAGGCCCCCCAAAACAGAATAATAAGCCAATTGCCTAGATCACTGATTAGATAAATATGTAACACCAAGAAGCTGTCAGTATAGAGCAGCTCTGAAAGGATCACAAACCATTAAGAGTTTGTGCAGACCACCCAGCAGACAGTGGCCAAGTGATCGCCTCTCATCTGCCATCTATTTTTTATGTTAGCACCAGAGATTCTTCCTTCATATCTCAGTAAAACAAACCACATTAAGCACTACAGAGCTCCTTAATCCAGCAGTATTTTGGTAGGGGAAAGGCTTCCTTGTAAGCTATGAAAGGTCAGCCTATTAAATGGATCATTATTTTTGCATTCCTTAAAAAAATCAAACCATATTTTTATAGATTTTAAAAGCTCACTCTAGAAGCTACCTACCACTCATTTAGCTCACTATAAGAAACAGTCCAAATATAAGTCAAGTCTGTATATCAGAAGCAGACATTTTCACACAGTGCACTACATATGGTGGAAAAGTCCAGTAAAGAAAAGCTTGTGTTCAAATGACTAGCAACTGCATACATTCCTATCTAAGAAATCAGCTCTCAATTCCACTGGAAACCCAAAACACCATCTTTCCTTGTCCTCCTTGATTTATGAACATTAGTCATGTTTCCAACATTCACCATGATTCAGCCTAAAAAAAGCAGCATCATATAATCAAAATGCAGCCTCGCTTTCCAGACCCACCTCCCAAGAGCAGCTAAAAATAGCATTGTGAAGAGCAGTTTGATTCTAGCCAACACTGCTTTTTTGGCCAGTATACACAAATCTCACTATATGCAATTTCAATATTTACAAGAACCTCAATAAAACCCAACTTCTTAGGACTTTACAGTATCGTTCTTTCAGTCACTCGTCAGCCAACGTGACTCAAGAGACAGGGTGCTGCTAAAACCATCTTTTAAAGTAGGCGTGAAACAAAAGATCTTGACCCTCTGAGGCTATAGGATAATTAGTCTGAACCAGGCTAATTCCAAATTATTTCTCTCAGAGGTAACCTTCCTGTGCAGTTCCTATTCTAAAACTGTTAGAGGGCAGGAGGTGAGTAGGCCTGGTATTAATATGTACCAGACTCAATGCTGGCACTACTGAGGCACCTGGTAAGATGATTCGCATATTGAATAAAGCGCTAGGCTGCTACACACAAGCTAACAAAATTTGCAAAAAACATGTTTCATTACTTGAATATATTGCATGCTTAGTTTTCCATAGGAAAAAGAGGGAAAAAATGAAAAAAATGTAGCTTTAGCATGAAAATAGAAAATACAAATTCCCTGTGTTCACTACGCTGACACTACCTGTTTTCATTATACAATATTCATTTTAGCAGATGACTGCATGCACTTGTGTGCTGACACACCGCAAAATAAAAAAAACAATCCGTTACCCTAATAAAAGATTTGCCCTCATTTTATGAACGGTCATTTAGACGCAGTATGTTAAACAATTATTTGTTCAAAGCAAAAATGAACACCCTTTAGCAATTAGCATTGAATGCACTAAGCTAACCAAGGCAGTACTGTTCTATAGCTTTTACTTAAAAAAATAAAATCAGCACTTTTCTAAAACAGCTACCTCTAAAGTAAGGAAATGATATAAAATAATACTAAGTGCCACATTTTTTTTCTCCAAACAATAAAAGCAAAATTCTCACTTCAGCTTTCCAAGTAAAAGGAACATGTTCCTCAAGGTCACAAGTGGCAAACTAAGAAGTTAAATTGCCTGACATTGTCACATGCTTTAATTAAGAGGACAGACTTCCTTATCTCTATTAGAGGACCTAAAGAATAAGACCGTACTCTCGTATTCACTCTTGGCTTTCAGAAAGCACAAGATTTTTCTTGCAGAGTGCACTCCAGCCATTATAACAGAATCAGTAAGGGCATCCACGTGGCAGCTCACGTTACAAGCACATGTGATTTTTAGAGGTCATTATGGACGAGAGCACAGGACTTACATTCAACCTCCGTTTTAAGTAAAAGGCAGTTTGTGTGTGTGCCCAGGCTGCCTTTTTTCACAGTCTCCATAGATCCATTTGCCTGCATGAGCAGCCCAGGCTTCTTCTCCACACAGGCAGCCTCTGTTAAGGTCAATTCCAGCAATTCTGAAACTAAGCTGCCAGGAGACGGAAAGTGCTTTGCCTCACGCACACGGAGGCCGCCTCGCGCTGTTGCTTTACGTCGATAAGGGCGGAAAAGAGGGTAGCGCGGGCCGATAAGAGCAGGTCCGGGGAAAGGTGCTGCGTTTCACCGCTACCCCCCGCCCGGGGCCGCACAGCGACCGTGGGCGCCTGCGGCGGAGGCGCAGGCCGCGTCGTGCCCTTCACCTTGCGCTCACCTTGAGCGGTGGCCGCGCGCAGGCGGGAGGCGCCGCCGTCCCGGGGCCCC
>JAWLRI010000653.1:1533281-1570579 GCA_034781795.1 Crypturellus tataupa
GGGGGCGCGGCCGGGTCCTGCTGCACCCGCCGCCCCAGTCCTGCAGCGCTGGCCCTGCCGGGGTGCCCGCCCGGAGGGGCTGCGTGTGGGGGGGATCGTTCGCGCTGCTGTGGTCCCCGCACCCCCAGGAGGACGCGGCGGTTCTGGAGCCCGGGGAGTGGGGGTGTCCCGCCCCCTTCCCCCCCAGGGAGGGCGGCGGAGGCAGAGCGGCCCCGCGCGTGAGGCGGGGGGCGCCCTGCTCGCGTTGGGCAATCGGCGGCGAGGGGAGGGGGCGCTACCGTTGCCACTGCGCATGTGCGTTGGAAAATTTTGTGCCTGGCCCCGGCGGGGCGGTGGCGAGGCGGGCGGGCGCGGGGCACGCTGGGACGCGTAGTCCGGCGGGGAATTAGGTCACGGGGCTTGGCGCGGCGTGGGGGGCGGGGCGCGGACTACAGCTTCCAAGGTGCCGCGCGGCGGGGGGCGTGAGTGAGAGGCGTGAGGGGCTCTGGCTGGGGCACCAGAAATGGCCGCTGTCCGCGGGGTGGGGGGAGGGGGCAACGGCACAGCCCTCACCGTGATGGCTGCCCACTCCCCCCGGGGCGCAGGGTGCAGGTTGTCCCCGCCCAACATGCCGCGGGGGCCGCCCGGGGCGGGGTGCAGGGTCACCCCTGGGTAGGGGAGCCCAATGGATCCCGCTAGCACCTGGGGTGCCCGTGGGACCAGCCGGGAAGCCAGGGAAGAAGCTGCTGTTCTGGCTGGGTGTGGCCTGTGGTCAAGCACGGGAGATTATTGGGGTGCTTCTAAAGTCCCTTTAAACGTCACTGTGCGCCATTAAGTGCTGTGACACGATAACCTGTGCTCAGACGGAAGAATTTTCTATTAGAAGTTTGCAGGCATATTTGCGAGGTCACTTCTGCTCACAGCCTGAGAAGAGGAGGGCGTTCTGCTACTGCTTGCAGTTGTGTGAGGTAAATTATGATTTGGCCCATCTCCTTTAAAACACTCTGATAAGAGAGGGAGATCCGAGGTGGTTGCTAAATTCCTTCAACAGAGCGTGGCAGTAGAGGGGTGCTGCTCTTGTCAGCCCTGGTGCTTCTGCGCTCTGCCCACCAGAGTAAGCTTTTACTTGGGAGATGAAGACAGCGTGGGCAAGGCTCGCTTTCTGTTAGGCTTGTCGGAATACCTTTTAGAGTTGATATTTAGTTCCTGTTGTCTTGGAAGCTGTGTTCCTTCAGGTATTTTTTAAATTACCCTTTGGGGGAGTAGAAAGAAATTCAGAGGTCCTGCTGGAGCCCATTTTACTGTGTTTCGGGCTTCTTCAGGGTTCTGCAAGCATCAGATGTATATATGTGGCTATCTTGGCACTCACAAACCTAGTTAAATAATGCTGTTTTCACAGTGAAGGTTGAGTATTCTACTTTTAGAAAGGAAGAATGTTGCTTTTACTAAAAGAAATAAGAAGCGGGGAGTCTGCATTCCTGTACCTCCTCCCTGCTGCTTTGGGCAGAAGGTGCTGCTCTGTTGATTAGGATGTGAGATTGCCAAGGGGTACCGAGGCATCTGTGTTGCATGTAGGGTGGTAACAGATTTTCATCTTTTTCTCTGATTCCAGGCTATAACTTCTCATCTCTTAATGGTTTGGTTCTGGGTTGGAGTTTATCACTTCAAAATAAAAGATGCAACAAAAAAATTCTTTTCCTGCTCAAGTTTGCTGAGATCTCAAGCTATCTTCTCTGTCAGATGTCTCAAAGTCAAAGGAGCAACAACTTCGTGTAATCCTTGCTTGAGATCACATGGGCTGTTTAAGCTCTTGTTAATATTTATATGTACTGTTTCAGGGGTTTGCCTGGTGCCATTTCCTGTGGGAAAGACTTTGTCCCAGGATTGAGAATCCTGCCATCTCGAAATGGCTCTCCTTGCTTTCTGCAAAGCACGGCTTGTTCATTTCTTCTTTGAGGCTAATCTCTTCTTATGTGAACTCTACCAGGTCTCTGTGACCTGACAAAACTTGTCATAGTTCAGTAATTCTTTAAGGCAGGTTTTAAATGGCAGGACTTCCTTTCTTCTCTTCTGTGCCCTTAAAGTTGTGTTTCTCCTGTTGCCAAGTTAAACCTGAAAGGGATTTCTTTCAGAACTGACCTTTGCCAGCTAACTTGAGGTATGGGATCTGCTTTGAGTTACTGTACTCCTGAAAATAAGCCTTCTTGAATAGAACATAACCTCCTGCTATTTTATTTTATTTTATTTTATTTTATTTTATTTTATTTTATTTTATTTTATTTTATTTTATTTTATTTTATTTATTTTTTTTTGTAATGAAGCCTCAAAATACTTGAGGGTAGGTGGCTTTTGGGCAGGGGGGCCATGTGGGGTGGGAACACGGTTTTTTAGTCTGTTTGCCCTTTTTATCCACTAAGCTAGGTTAAGCAAACAAGCCTGGTTAGTTTTCCTTCCTGCTCCTGACCTGGGCCAACACGGGTACTTGGTGGTGCTGCTGAGATCCCTGTTTTTTTCAGGGGAGGGCTGACACCTTGTCCCCGTGCTCTGTCCCCACCCCCAAATAATTGGCACACGATATAAATGCGGGCCTGACTGCTCCATGAGAGCATCTCCAAAGCCCATTTTAGGAAGACAATTGAACGCTGTGTTTGCTTGAGCAAGATGAGGGCAATTGAAGAGTGAGCAGCCTCTGACTAAGCTGCCAATTAAAAACTGGATAGTCTGCTTCCCCCCGGAGAGGTGCGTAGGCTAATGGAAATGTTTCCTCTTAAAATATCTGTGGGATTCATTTTCTTTGGATGGGTGACGGGTGCACAGTGCTGACCTACCTGGGGGAGGTTGTATCCAGGCAAGTATTGTTTGCAAATCTTTGTATAATGGCAGAGTTGAGTGTTGTGGTTTCGCGTTGTGCTTTTGCGGCTTCTCTCAATTTCAGAGACTTCCTCGGGAGAGAGGGTTGCCTCAGTTTTTGGCAAGCAGTTTAAGCTTCTATTAAGTGGGTACCTGATCCTGGCAAAGCTTCCCTGTGATCAGGGGTAGGTCATATGGATGGTACTGGATGGGTTACTGGCACTGTGTGTTTGTGGCCCTATGCACCCCTCTGCCTTCTCCATGAGCAGAACTAAAAGAGGATTTTTAAGCTTGTAGAAGGCAGAACCTGTGCTGAGCCTTGCCAGACCGAGGACAGGAGACCCAGGCAGCAGCTGGTGCCGCAGCTCCTGCTGTTGTTGTTCTTGTCCCCTCCACGCTTGTGCCCACAGGACACAGTGCCTGGCAGGAGCACCCAACCTCTTGGCCGGGGGATTCACCCTACTGCCCCAAGCAGGTCCTGAGCGGCTCCCAGGGCTTCCTGGGCAGTGCGTTTGTGTTCCGGAGGCACTGGGGCAGGTGAGGAGGAGCACAGCGAGGCATGTTGGATCTGCACAAATAGCTCTGCCGGAACAGGGCGGCCAGCCATCCCGCTTGAGCAGCAGGGCTGGCAGCAAGGTGGGTGCAACACACGTGCCCATGGTAGCTACGCTCCTGCACTTCTGGGTGATACAAGGGAGGCTCTTCCCCCGCCAGCACTGCTGTGTTTTGGGGTCCAGAGGATCTGGGGTAACCGTGCTAGTCAGAGTGAGTACTCAGCAGTGTTTGTATAAAGGTTTCCTTCTGCTTTTACTAATGAAAAAGTATAGCTATTGACTATAACAGGCTAAAAATTGGGGAATTTTCTTATCTTTATCCATTTTTTTATACCTTTTTCTTAGGTCTGCTTGGAGCCACATCTTGTCTATGCGTTTGTCACTGTGTCCCTTTTAATACACTGCCCTGACTTGCTTGCTGTGAAGGGAGTATGCATCTGGAGATCAAAGTTGCTCTTAACTTCATCATCTCATACCTGTACAACAAGCTTCCTCGGAGGCGGGCAGACCTGTTTGGCGAGGAGCTCGAGCGCCTGCTGAAGAAGAAGTATGAGGGTCACTGGTATCCGGAGAAGCCTCTGAAGGGATCTGGCTATCGCTGCGTCCACATCGGGGAGACGGTGGATCCGGTGGTGGAGCTGGCGGCCAAGCGGAGTGGGCTGGCTGTGGAGGATGTGCGTGCCAATGTGCCGGAGGAGCTGAGCGTCTGGATCGATCCCTTTGAGGTTTCCTACCAGATAGGCGAGAAGGGTTCTGTTAAGGTCCTATACCTGGATGACAGCGAGGGCTGCAGCGCGGCTGAGCTGGACAAAGAAATCAAGAGCAGCTTCAACCCCGACGCCCAGGTGTTCGTCCCCATCGGCAGCCAGGACAACTCGCTGTCCAACTCGCCGTCCCCATCCTTCGGCCAGTCACCCAGCCCTACCTTCATCCCTCGCTCTGCTCAGCCCATCACTTTCACCACTGCCACGTTTGCTGCCACTAAGTTCGGTTCCACCAAGATGAAGAAGGGCGGTGGAGCTGGTGGAGGGGGTGGTGGAGCAGGCACCGCGCAGCAGCCCAGGATGGTCAGATCTCCCACTAACAACCTGCTGAAGCACAAGGGCCTCTCCCTGTCCATGCACTCTCTGAACTTCCTCGGCAGCGCGGGGAACCAAGCCCCCCAGTCGCAGCTCTCCCCCAACGCCAAGGAGTTCGTTTACAATGGCACCTCGCCGGGAGCTGGTGGCCTCTTCTTCGATGGTGTTGCCAGCGAGAGCCAGGCCAACAGTATCCCCCCGGCGTCGCAGTTCAGCACCGGCACTAGCAGCACCTTTGACATGGCTCAGGTCTTCGGTGGCAGCACCAACAGCCTCTTCTTGGAGAAGTCTCCCTTCGTGGAAGGACTCAGCTACAACCTGAACACCATGCAGTACCCCAGCCAGTCCTTCCAGCCTGTTGTCCTGGCCAACTGAACGTGAGGAAGGCAGGAGGGTACCCGGGGCGGGAAGGGAGGGGGGAACAAAAACTAAAAAGAAAAAAAAAGGAAAAAAAAAAAAGGGAGGGAGAGAAAAGAAAAATAGAAATTACAGAAAATATTCAAATCTTATAAATATAGCTTCTTGGAAAAAGAGAGCCCAGTGTTATTGCGCTGTGCTGGCAACGCTCCTGAAGCACTGACTTGTTTTTTAACTCAGTCCCTGTGCTTTTTTCCTACTCACTTTTTTACTCCTTTACTGAGTCTAGGGCTTTTTTTGGTTTGCGTTCACATTTGCCCTGCCCCGACTGGGGAGCGGCGCAGATGCAGGTCGTGATGTGGCTGCCGCCCGTCTCCCCGCCCCACGCTGGCCATGCAATCCCTCTCCTCGGGCGAGCTGAGAGGCGCCTCTGTCCTGGGCCACATGCTGGGCGCTGCCGCCCCGCTGGGGCAGGGAGCAGGTGAGCAGGAGCCAGCACACAGGTTTGGCTGTAGCTCTGTGCAGGTGTCGCTTGCTGGGCTGGGCAGCCTGGAGCATGGCTGTGAATTGGTGTTGAAATGGCTCCTTCCTGCACCCACTCTGTACAGGGTGCGGATGCAGAGCTGAGTGACTGGTGACAGCCACCTTGCACACACAAACTAAGGGGGCCTTTTTGGGCCCTTGGTCTCATCTGGGCCCTTGATTGGCCCAGATGAGAGCCCTGTGGGGTAAAAACACTATGTGCGTAGGAGGTGGTGCTGAGCCCGGCAGCTGCGCGGGGATCCTGCCCCACTTTGTACTTCCTCCCCACCAGCAAGGGCCATACCCGCTGGTGGTTGGTTGTTTGGAGCAGTCTCCTAGGTTGGGTTTTCCTTCCCTGCTGTGAATTTATCTTTCCAATCTTAGAGAGGGAACTCCTTTCCTTTTAAGTTAGAGAGGTAGCACTGCATTTTGGGGAGAGAAAGGACGAAGCTATTGAAACTGCTCTCATGAATGGTGGCCAAGAGCTTGTGCTTTCAGGCAGAGCTGAATCCCGTCCTGCGTCCCTGTGGCGGAGTGGGAGGAGGTAGCAGCCATGGCGCACAAGGGAAGCACCTTGTGCCGGCCGGTCCAAGCAGGGTTCGTGGCTGGGACAGCTGTGACCTCCCTGTGGAACAGGGCAGGGACCCCCACAGTCACTGTGGGGGGTGCCCAAGGGCCTTGGAGTGGCGTGTGCAGGTCCCCTGTTGCCCAGGGCAAGAAGGAGGCCTCCTCAGAGGCCTTGGTGAGAGCGCAGAGGAGTGAGGCAGAGATCAGGCTCTGGGAAGTTGTTGTTACTTTTGAAAAGTTTCTGCTGCCTCTCGAGTGCAGGGGTCTGGTTTTCTCTGAGCATCTTGGAGCCCCTTCTGAAAGCTGCTTCTGCAGCGCCCGTTGAGAACCAGCGAACTCTTCCAGCTACCCATCGCGGGGGAGAAGGGCTTGAGCTTGCGCTTTCAGTGTCTCTTCCCTCTAGCCCAGACAGAGACGCTCCAGTGCTCCTGCTGCCAATGAGCCTATGCAGGGAAAATGGGGCAGATGGCGGAGACTGCCCATGAGTGCCTGAGCCACCGCTTTTTGCCCCCTCTCTGGTGAAGCGCCTCACCCGCGTTTCCACTGCCACCCCATCCTTCCCCCAGGAACGCGCTGCCAATGGTCGGCATCCCAGCCGGGAAGCAGTGGGAGCAACCTGTGCGCACAGAGCTTGGGCGCTGCGCTCTCCCATGTAGCGAGGAGCGAGAGCGGAGGGACCAACCTCTCTGTATCCTCATGGGGAAAAAAGTGTGTGCTTCAGGAGCGTTCCGCCAGTGCCAGGCAGCAGCGGGAGCCAGCGGCCTGCCGGGCCCTTTCCCAGGCTTGGATGTAGACGTTCAGCTTCAGTTTTATTTTTTAAAACCTGCACTAATTTACCTGGTTTCTTAGGAAGAGAAGAGAGTTTTGTTTTTTTTTTTTTTTTTTAACTTTTATTTTTTATGGGTTTGTGTTTTTTTTTTTTTGTTGATGTCCGTTTGTATTGAATAATTTGCTACATTTGTAAAATGTAAGAGGTATATATAATATATGTATATTTCTAACGTAAAAAAATTGTAATTTTTTTCTTTTCAAGATTTTTTCTTAAAAAGAGGAGAGAAAAATATTTTTTCAGGAAAAAAACTTTTAAAAAAAAAAGAAGCAAGTGAAGATTCCTTTCTCCCCACTCAGCCTCCTTCCTTTCCCTCCCAGCCCTCTCTGGGGAGTGAGTTGGCGGTCACCTGGCTGAGGGAGCGCGCACGAGAGGACAGTGGCTCTGAGGGTCTCTGAGCGTGCTCTGCTTGGGTTCCTTTCCAAGGAGGGGGCTGCTGCGATGGGGAGCCAGAGGGTTGCTGTCTTTTTTTCTTTCTTTCTTTCTTTTTTTTTCTTTTTTTTTTTTCTTTAGCGAAGGAGGAATACAATCAGAGTTTTGTATTCAGAATGTTGTGCAATATTTTGGAATGGGACATTGGTGTGTCTAGAGATTTAGTTAAAAAACAAAAAACAAAAAAGGTTGATCAAATCTGTACAGTTTCTATTGTTCCAGATTTTTTTAAGTTTGTATTAAAAGCATGATATAATAAGCGGTTGCCGTGTGCTCTGTGCTCGGCAAGGAGCGAAGCGCCTTGGGGGCCTCCTCTCCCAGCGCGGGACAGGGATGCCGTCCCAGCCTGCCCTGAAGTGAACCGGTCCTTGGTGCCCCTCTTTCCTCTGCCTGGAGGGAAGCAGAGTCTGTGCCAGCAGCACTGCGGGACTGGGGTGCCGTTTGAGGCTGGTTTTCCTTTCGCACCCCACTCTCCTCCAGGGGTTGAAAAGCCTTTGGGGTTTGTTTAATCCTGGGCTATTTGGGTTTGCTTGTAAGTGAAAGAAGCTGCCAAGCGCTGCATGCAGATCTCGTGTTCCCTGTTTTGTCCTTTTAGGTGGCTTCTCCTAGCAGGGTGACCTTGAGCCTGGCTGCGAGAACAAATGAATGGTGATGGGGGCCCTGGTGCCTCGCTCTGCTTTTATTCCCCACTGCTTACATTTCATAAGAATTTCTCTACAGGGTGCTTCTCCTTTCTAGGGAAGAGGGCTGAACACAGTTCTTCCATGCGAGGAAGGTGCTTACACGCCTCAGCCCAGAAAACATCATCACTTCCCTGTGTTTGACAAGCGACCCAGCTTCCCCAAACTGTAGCCTGGCTGTGCTCCTGCCTGCCTTGGGCTCCAGAGCCGCCTCACACATCTCTGCTGCCTTCTTACAAAGCAGTCTGAAGCAGCTTGTCACGATGCATCTGAGGAACACAAACATGGAGCTGGCTCCTGCATCCTTGCCTGCACCCATGCAGCCTGCATCCCCCTGGCAGAGCTGGTGCTGCTGGGCTTGCCCTTGGCTCTGCAGGTGCCGCTGGCAGCTGGGCTCCTGCGTGCTGTGGCCCACATGACTGCCACACTCTGCTAAGCAGCGGAGCTGTTTTTTCCCCTTTGTGTCTTGAACCCCCTGGAATTGTTTATCTGGAGCACATACAGTGTTCACCCTCGGGCACACTTCTGGAAATGGAAAGTCAAGGTGGTGCATGCGTGTGTCTTGCAGCTCCTTGCCCCATGTTCACTTGGCTTTGGCGCAGCACGGAGCCTTTCCCTTTCTGGGCACAGGTACCTGAGTTGCCTTAGTTTACATCTGAGAACTGCACAGCCAGGGCAGGGATTAGCAAAAAACCTCAGCAAAGCTGTAATTTCAGGCAGATGTGCTCCTGCCATGTCTCTGTGAGACAGCGGGGAGGCCAAGTGCCCTTTTGCACCTTGCAGCAGCTGTTTTGTTCAGCAGGAGGGCTGGGAGCAGTGGCCACCAGGAAGACAAAGAAGGGGCTGAACATCGGTGTGTGCCCAGAGCTGGATGTGTGAACAGTCACTGCGTGTTTGACACTGGGTCTGGACCAAGCTGGTCCTTATAACAAGATGGGACTCATCTCCTGGAACCACTGGGTGATCCCCTCAAAGCAAGGGCAAGGGGAGTTTTTGAGATACTCCTCATGGAGGACTCCGCTATTAAGATAGAAACTTGTGACTTGAGTCACTGAGCAGGTGGGCGGGCTCCCACCTGGAAGGAGGAGACACTCTGGGAAAAAAGCACCGGGCTTCATCCTTCGGCTTTTGTCTGTGAAAGCTGCAATTTCTGACATGAATCAGGCTGTTCTGGGAGATGGAGGGGGCTGGGGTTTGGCGGAAAGCCTTATGCAAGCATGAAACGTAGGCCCAAAGATAGCAGTGCTGCAGGTTCCCTTGTAACCAGATCCAGCAAAACAACCCAGGTTTGCTCTGGCGGGAGCGAGCATCTTGCTGCCATGGAGCCTCACAGAGATTTGGGTTATCGGCCCTGCGTCCTGCACAGGCGGTGTTAACAGCAGGTGCCTCCTACATGCCAGCTCTCACCTCCGTGCCAGAACCTGGACGTGGTGGAAAAACACCGCTCGGGGGGGAGCGGTGCCCAATGAGCCCTTGGCTTCCTCGGGGGCCGCGGCACTCCCACAGATGCCACCTGCTTCCCGCTCACACCAGGGCAAGAGGGTAAGACTGCGCCGTGGGACCTTGGCCCTTCCTGCCCCTTGCTCCCCTGCGTGTGCACCATCCCAAGGGCAGCCTGTTCACCTCAATAAACTGCTGAAGAATTCGGCTTTTATTCCTCCTCCTCTCCCCTGCAAATATCTGAGGCTTAATGTGCTACTAGCTTGAATGCTGCTTTTTATCTCCCCTGGTCAAGGAAGGGCCCCTGTGGAATAGCCCATTTGTGCAGAGCGGTAGCAAGCAGCAGAAGTACTTTTCCATGGCAAGGGTGCGTGTTGGGGAGGGACATGTTGTTTCTGTCCAAGGAGCCTGTCACCCACAGAGGTGCAGAAGAGGATTTGAGAAATGGGATCTCTGTGAAGAAGGTTCAGGTCCAGGTTCCACTTTGTGTTTGGGTGGAGGGAAGACAGGCCCAGCGCACTGAAGGTGGCAGGGCACCCATCCCTTCCCCGCGCAGCACTAATGGAGCAAGGCCTGTCCATGTGCTGCTCTACGTGAGATGCAGACCCTGCTCTACATGGGACATCTTAAGATGCAGCTGGAGTGATTTGGGGGTGGTTTTGTTGGTCTTGCTCAGCCTGCGGTGCTCATAGCGCAGGGTTCCTGCTGAGGGAAGCAGGTGCTGCAAGGGAGTGTCCCTCTATCTGCAAGCTGTTCCACCAAGGACAACGTTCCTGACAGGCCGGTCTGGCTCCAGGCACCGCGGCCATTCCTGCGAGCGGCTTTGGCGCAGGCGGAGGGCAGTTCTGCGTGTTCTCCCAGCTCCGCTCCCCTCCTGCGGGCAGCAGCCCCAGCGGTGGCGCTGGCTGGGCGAGAAGGAACAGGGCTCCCCGAGGCCAGGTCGGAACAGGACCCAGCCAAAGCCAGCAAGGGAGCCAATGGGACACGCGACTCCGAGGAGCTGCCAAAGGGGTCCAGTGCTGAGGAGCTGCAGCCATAATGCAGACAGCACGAAACCAAACTAGAAAGAGTATTTTGGGAAGGGAAGGGAACTCTGCTTTTAACTCGAGGGGGGATATTCTGCTCTCTAAAGTGCTCCCCTCTCCCCCGAAAATACCCGTATCGGGGATTTTTGGTCGCCCCGTCGGGGTGGGGGTGGGGCGGCCTCACGGAGCGGGGGGAGGGCCGCGTGACGTCACGCGACCGGCAGCCGAGGGGGCAGGGCGGGCGCGCCCTCGGACAGGCCTATAAATAGCGCGATGACGTCCGCACGGCAGGTTGGCCGTTGGTGGCCGTTAACCGTTGCCGTGCCGGGGGCGGGCAGCGACAAGTGGGGGCCGCGGGCGACCGATCCCGCTCCCGCCTGGGCAGTGGCGGCTCCTCTCGTGCGGCCCCGGCTCGGCGCGGTCTCTGTCCCCACTCTCTCTGTCCCCACTGTGCGACCATCACCGAGGCTCCCTCCTTAGCCCCTACGTGACGAAACTCCGCCTCTGCCTTTTGCCACTGTCTCTCCCTTAGCTCCTTCTGCCTTGTCTCCTTTGCACTATCTACTCACAACCTGCGTTTTGCAGCCACTTCTGAGTGTTTGCAGCTGTAGCCAGAAATCTAAAACGGAACAAACTTCAGCGCTGCTGGGTGTCAGCAGGGAGGTCTTGAGTGGTGGCCTGCCCTTACCTCCCTCCAGTTCTTTCTAGTGGGGCATCTGTATGGCGAGAGCAAAAGGATAAGCTGCTTCCCTGGCCTGTGCCTGCCTCTGAGGCACTTTGGCAATGACAGATGGTTGTGGAGTCCCAAGCATTCATCCCAAAGTTCCCGGCATGCCAATCTCCCACTTCCCTTTCCTAGGGCATTCTCTGCGTTATGTTTCCAGAGCTTCTCTGAGCTGTTCTGTGAATTGGCTTTGAACAGCTAGTGACCTGCCTTTGGGGTGGAAGAGAATGAGCAGCCAGTTGTTTGACTGACTCAGGCAAAAAAAACAGCAACCTCAGGGTGTCTCAGTGACCTTCGCCCAAGTATTTTGTACCTTGGGATGCCTGAGACAGAAAAATGGACTCTGAGCACATAGAGTGCCTGGCAAGAACTGCTGCTGCTGCTGGAATCTCTGTCTTTCTGCAATGCCTGATTTATCTCTGTCCCTGTGTCACTAAGCTTTCTTGGAAAGCAGGATAAACCTGTCAAACAAGGTCATCTGAGGACCACAACAGTAATCTGCAAAGCATTATCTAGGAAATAAAGACCTCTATTAGCAACTGTGTGCTGACCCTTCCCTTGCCCATCCAGTAGAACTTCATAGTCCAGAACCAGTTGGGGCTGGACATCTTTGTTTAAAATGCCTGGAGCAATCCTGTAAAGTTACTCAGCTGTCTTGCCCAGAGCATGCTCTGCGCAACTAAGGCTGTGAGAGCTGGTGGGACTGCCCTTTACCGCGATGGTGTTTTACCGTGTAGCCTGAGTGGTGCAGGGAACTTCCCATAAAAGACTGGCAGTTGTTTTTCACATCCTGGTAGGTAAAAGGAGGTTCCTCGTATCTCATGAAACAACTCCCTCACTGATGGTGCTCAAAAAGGGAGGCTTCATGACCTCCACGGAGCCAGCAAGGTCTGCAGGCCGAAAAAGGGTGTACTTTCCTGCAGCCCATGTTGCTGCCCCATCAGCCACATGAACGTACAGCTGCTGGGCTCCTTCCGTGCCCAACTAGCCTGTCGGTCACAGCTCTCTGCCCGCTGCTCCACCTCACCCTAAGGGTTAAAATGGTACCCACCGCTCTAGGCACTTCTCCACTGGCCACCACCTCCCAAATATGGGCTGTTGCCTCCTCAGCTGGGCAGTGTCCTGCCCCAGGTCCCATGGTTACCACTGGCTGCACATGGTGCTGGCCTGCCTGTCTTGGCTCAGCACACAGCCCCAAATCTGGGCTCCCCAAGCACAACAGGCTGTAGCCTACCTAGGCAGGTGCTGCTGGAGAGCTGAGTTTCCCATGTTTGCGGAAGATCTGGGAGGAGGAATTAGCAACTGCTGCTCCTTGAAGGAGCCAGGCTTCCTCTTGGAGGTAACCATCAGCTGGCAGGATGTTCCTCAACCTATGGTGTAGCGGCTGAGTGAGGCTGACACGGGCCACAGCTTTGCACCTCCCAGCAACTCTGTAGCTTCCTGCCCTCTGCCATGGCCTGCTTTGCTCATGCCTCAAGCCTGCCCTGCAGAACCACTTGCTTCAGCTCTTACCAGGTGAACGATGCCTTGATGCTTCACACTTTGCCAAGTAGGGCAGGTTGCACCTCAAGGGGTTTAACCCTCGTGCTGGTCCATAGCTGCAGCTTTCTGCTCTCACTTGCTTTTCGCTGGCCGAACTGGGCGGGAGGGTGAAGGGCTGCAGTTTCATCTCTAGACTCTTCTCCATTAGATGTACCTGCTGCCAGAAGATACAGGAGACCTCCAGGGTATGAAGAAGTTTCTTGGGTTTCTAGCTATGAGACCAAAAATGCCACTATAGGTACCAGGATTTATCAAGTGGGATTACCCACCTCAGGAACTTCATTCTCTAGTACGCATATTCTCTTACTTGCATCCTCCT
Organism: Crypturellus tataupa; assembly: GCA_034781795.1. Classification (NCBI taxonomy): domain Eukaryota; kingdom Metazoa; phylum Chordata; class Aves; order Tinamiformes; family Tinamidae; genus Crypturellus; species Crypturellus tataupa. The sequence goes on from JAWLRI010000653.1 coordinate 1,546,181, forward strand.
CTTTTTTATTATTATTATTATTATTTATTTATTTTTTTGGTCTGTCATAGGTTGCTCAGCACCAGCCATGAAGAAGGGAAAGTTTGACTCTAGTCTGCACCAACATCTGTGCACCATCCTTACCACTCTGTGCCTGGCCTCTGAAAGGAGCTGTGTAGCTCGCTCCCCTGGCACATCCCTAGCGGCCTGGCTGACAGAGACCTCCCAGCCCTGCTGGCGCTGCTGCAATAGTCCAGTTACTAGCTCAGGTGTTGCCACTGTCACTGGCTCTGGCCCAGGAGTTAATGACAGAGCAGGTGGCAGATGTGAGGATTGCAGAAGCATAGTTGGAGGTGAGGGGAGCTGGTTCTGAACAGCCTGTTCAGACCAGTCTCTGCTGGCCAGCTGGGAGGATAGATTTTGCAAGGTGAATTATTTCCCTGGGACGCCAGCAGCCTGGCTTGCTTCGTGGAAGCCTCCTAAACACCCCTCAGCCTTTGGGGGACCTGCGCCTGTGTTTAGTTCTGCCGCCCCTCCCAGGATGTCCAAAATTATCCAGGCAGCACAGGAGTGACGAGGCCTGTGACCACTGTCTTAAGGCACAAGGAGGACTCATTAAACTCCGAGGTGCTTAATCAGAAGCAAAATGGCAACATAGCATTGACACATCCTGGGTGTTCATGCAACATGATGATAGAGGGGCGTAAATATTATTAGCTGATGAAATACAGCACTGTTTTAACAGGCTCCTGCACTCTGTCCTACCGCAAATGGCCTGAGGCACTTGGGAATCACAGACCCTAAAGCAAAGCTACAGAATGAGGCTGAGGGGAAAGGAGCGGCTATGCTATAGGAAAAACTGTAGAAATGTTCATGAAATGCAGCACAGAACATGTAACATGACACACAGAAAAACTAGGAGAGATTTTTTTCTGAGCAGATTAAAGAACTGGTTAAAAGAGGCTTAGAACTATGACCACAGAAGCAGGAGTTGCAGTTGGACTCCTGCTGTGCTTACAGGAGAAGGAGTTTGTATGTTCTTTGTAGGCAAACAGGATTATGTTGAAGTACCTAATGCCATCACTCAGTTCTCTTACTAATGGAAACCTTGAATATGGGCTAATTGCTCAAGTCGAAAGGGAGGCAGGTTTCTATACTCACTTTGCCTTGTTAGCTATGAATACAAACTATATATGGTCTGCTTCTGCTGCATTGCCCGCATTCAATGGGAGCGCTATGTGTACCAGGATGTCAATCCCCATGTGAAGAGAAGGAAGCAGAAAGTCTGCTCCTGGTTCTGTTTATGTCACATGGATGCTTTTCCCCCTAGTGGCTCCAAAACCACCTTCAAAATTGCCCCTTACTGCTGCCAGCCCCATCTTGGAAAGAGCTGCGTAGAAGTGGGGAGGAGGCAGAGAAGGTCGCTGGTTTGTGCTAATAATGAGCGTCACTGTAGGGAAGGCAAAAATGACTAATAAAATGTTGAGGAGATAGTCAAGTCATGAGAGCATTACTCAAGTGCAATTTAGCCGGGAAGCTACAATTCACAACTCTACTATTACAAAAATACCACTACTATAATTCACCAGATTTCGTCGTCAAGGCATCAGGTAAATATCTTACCTGCAAGCAGCTCCAGGATGCACATCACTCTGCCTGGATATTGGCCCACAGCAACCCGCAGAGCAGGGCTCCATCTCCTGAGTTGCTGGTACCATTTCCAGCAACAATAATTTTTCTAGCCCATGTCAGACAGGTTCAGGATGTCTCAGCTTGCAAAAAAGATCATGGCTCAGCCTGGCACTACTCCAGATCTCTGTGTGAAAGCACTATCCCCAAATCTACTGTACTTCCCCATGTCCTAACTCCTCTGCAAAAGCCTCAGTCCATCCTGAGCCCCATCTAGGTGTTTTAATGATAAAGCTGATGGGGAAACTGCTGAGTGAGGCACAAGGCCAGAGAAAACAAGTGGTGCTTGTTAACGGGAGGTTAAGCCAGGCTCAGAGTGGACCCCACATAGCTCCTAAGTGCATCCCATCACTGCAGTGACGGTCACTGCCAGGGTCCCAGCGCGTGGGGGGCCCTGTGGCACGTGGACTTCAGGCGGTGGAGAGAACAGATGCAATAAACATCACCCTGCAAGAGTTTGATGTGGATTAACCCAGAGAGCTGGTGCCTGAAGCTCTCTGCAAATATTTCTAGCAGCTGTGATCCCTCCCCTACTGTGGCTGTCCCTGCTTTTACAGCTGTAGCAACAAGTAGGGGAGGTCTAATGTAGTGGAGCTGCGTAGGAGAAGGGCTTAGCTGAGAGAGATCTGAGCTGCAGATGGACTTGGAGCCCAAGGTCTCAGGCTCAGTATAGAAACAGTGTTTGGAGCTACAGTACAGTTTGTAGGAGCTGGAAGGCTCTTTCAGAGATAGCTCGGGCATTGCTTGGGATAGTGGTCACTGCTGACTGGTGAATGAAGTGGGGGAGGTAGAAGGCAATGTGGGGAAAGGAAAAGGGATAAAATCAGGGAGAATCCTTTCCTTTCACATGAATCAAGGTCTAGCCAAGAGGAAAACCTAAACGTAGAAAGCAAAGGAGATGGCAATAGACTAAATTGTGGAATAAGAGAGATGGAAGAGAGAGAACAGCTCTCTGCTGCTGGCCAGAGAAGGGAGACAGGAAGGAGAAGGGTCTGGAGAGGACAACAGCCCCCATGCACATTGCTTTCCTGCTGTTAGCACTTCTTGGAAAACACAAACTTGGCTTGAAAACCAAGCAAGGTGTGTATGGTTATGGAAGAGAAAACTAGGGATCCTCTGCGGAGGCTCTAGGAGGCACTGAGTGCCTGTGGCAAGACCATCCTTGCGAGCTAACACTAGGCTTGTACGAGAGGCATCGCAGTGCTCTGCAAAGGGCTGTTTCAGCACAGTGGGTCCTGTCCTGGTAGAGGGGAAAGCTATGCATGGATCCATCAGCTCCAGGTCCTACTGTCACTGAGAGCAGTGCTGTCTCTCACTCTCCCAGATCTGGAGATTGCAGGTGCTTCCTGCTCTGGGCCAAGGAAAAGCCCTTGGACCGGGAAACACAACCAAGATCTCCAAGTCTGACTGATCTGCATGTGATCCCCGTGCAAGCCTCTTCTCTGCCCTCTCAGCACCTCTCAGCTTCCAGCCCATGAAGCTGTCGTACCCCGTGCGAGTCTGTCTTTTCTATACCCTAGACATGCCTGGCCCCACCCCAGCTTGTTTTGCAGCCACGCCTCCCAGAGGGAACTCCCAAGGCTCCTGCTGGGGCGGGAGGGAAAGGCGTGCAGGCTGTTACCACCTCTCCTTAACAGGGCAGGGTGGCGGTGGCAGGGGCAAGGCTCAGCGGGACGTCCTCTTTCTGACATCTCTGGAAGTGCTGCCATGGGGTTTGTGCAGTGCAGTCCTGCCTCCGGGGGAGCCAGCAGGATGCGCGGTAAAAAGGAACTTCCCCGAGCTGGGACTCATTCATAAACCTCTCGAGAGTAATGACAAGCCAGGAAGGCCAGCGATGGGACTTACTCATTGCCCTGAGGTGTCAGTCCTAACAGAAAATAGCAGGGACTAGTTAGAATGTACCATAAATATTTACTAGGCAAGGCATGCATCTCCCCAACAGTTTTTAGAAGTCTGTAGCTGCCTGAAGTTTCAGGATTAGATGCTAGCTCCTGCTGCAGCACCAGGAGACTCCAAGATAGCCCTAGGGCCATCTTGGTGGCTTTGGGTCACACCTCCCCTAAATCGGGTGGCTGTATGACTGAGAAATCATGTGCAGCTCCCAACCAGCCCTGGACCTGCTGAACCCCTGGACGACAAGTTCTGAGGCAGCATGGCTGGTTTGTCCTTATGGAAATGGCTTGACTTTGTGTGAGACTGGGTTGAACTGCTTTGCTCTCTTTGCTGAGGCTGCTGTGGTCCAGGAGCACAGGACTCGGTTCTTCCCCCAGTGGCTGTCCCTACGCATGCAAACTCCAGGGTCCAACTGTGCTCTCCTGCGCGCCTGCACAGCAAGGCACGTGGCTAGCACTCAGAAGACACACTTTAAATAACCGCACCACGATGACTCATGCGTTACCCAAGGCAGTCTGGCTACTGGCATCGAGCGTGAAAGCCGGTGATCTTTGGAAGAAGAGAGGATCCTGCAGCGAGCAGACATATGGCTCAGTTCCTGGGCAGAAGGCGGGAGGGGTGGAAGTGTTTTCTAGATGAGATAGGCTGAGATAGGCTGGGAGGCTCACAGGCAGCACAGCAGCCTCCCCACCACTGCCCAGCTCTGTCCTTCTGACCTGCTGCTGCACGCAGAGCCCCGTTTGCCCTGGAATTTGCTGAAGTCAGCAGTATTCCTTGCTCTGGACAGCCTGGGAAAAGACATGTGGGAGCAGCATCTACGCCCAGGCATGGCGGACACAGTAGGGATGTGGAATGCTGCTCTGCTCCTGCACCATGCTTGGCCTGTAAGCCTTGGAATATGCAGGAGGAGGACAAGAACAGGAAGTCAAGTTCCCTCTGGAGCCTGCGGGCCATTCCTGCAGGCATCCATCCCCTCAGGAAGCACCCCGGTGGTGGTGGCAGCTGTGGGCTGCTTTCTGGTTGTCCCGTGAGGCCAGCCCCTGTCTTGTGTGTGCCCTGTTCGCCCTCAGCTGCTCCTGGCCCAGTGTGGCAGCAATGGTGCCCCCACTCGCCGCACGCCTGCCGCCTCGCTCCCAGCACCTGGGAGCTGCTCAGCATTCATCGACTGTGGCAGGGCTGGGGCGCTGGCTGTGCTGCGTAAATGTCACGTCTCTCCCTGTTCCCAGCCTGAAGTGATGGCTGCACGGTGCCCGTTATGTAACACGCAGCATGCGCGGCAGCAGGCAGGCCTCCGGCTTGCTTATGCACACTGAGTGACAGCTGCACAAATGAGAAGGGGCTATTTTTAAATCCCTGCCTCCCTCTGCAGTGTTCCCCTCATCCCAGCCAGGGTGAGCAGCTGACTGGACCAGGCCCCCTGCCACCAGCTAGAACCCCAGCCCCCTCTTCCTGCGTGGTGCTTCGTAGAGGGGCAGGGACCCTGTAGCCTCTCCATCCCAGGCAGTGCCTCAGCCTGGGACTGGTGTTGTTCTGTGTACCAGCAGTCCTCACCTATCCCCTCCTCTCTTGCCTCTCTCGGCTTTTGCAAACACCTTCCTGCCTTTCCACCTTCCCCTTCACATCCTCTCCTTCACCTCTCCCTGTCCCGCTGCCTGTAGGCTAGGCTGTTGCCCTTGCCTCTTCCCATCTCTCCCTGTAACTTTAGAAAGGTCAGTCCTTCCCCCTGAGCCGTGAGGTTATCGCAATTCTGTGGAGCAGAGCGGAAGAGATCTCAAGGGGAAAAACTACCTTCTTGTGGGAATGTGATACCCTGGCACCATCACCTCTGGCAGAGTAAGGGCAAGGGACACACAGTGCCTGCCAGGAGAGGGCCAGGGTTCCTCTTGCTGCATCGAGGTGCAGAGCCCTTGGCCCAGGCTGGCAGAGAGAGCTCCCAGCGCATGGTGAGGTGAAGCAGGGCAGGAGCTGCCCAAAAGAGGTACAGTGGGCTCACACAGAAAAGATGGGCAGCAGCTCAGCAGTATTTCTCAGGCACAAGTACTGTGTCCGAGGCTCGTCCATTTACTCTTCACTTGATCACAGTTTTTATGAATGTAGCAGCTCACTCTGACCTGGCTGGTGTCGGCGAGGTTGGGGAGACCTCTCAGTCATGGAGATCTGGATAACCTTGTAGACTACATAGTAATAATAGCATAGTAATAATGATAAACATATATATAACATAATAGTAATAATAAAAATATAAAACTATAGAATAAATATATAAATATATTATTTATAAATACATACATACATATATATATACACATATACTAGTGATGAAAATGACAGAGTGATCAGAATGACAGAGGGGGATCCATCAGCCAAGAGCTATGGAAGAGAACCGAAACTGGATGGATGCTGACTGCACACTGCACCTTTGGCTCTGGGTAAAGTCTGACCTAGGTCAAGCTCATACTCAGCAAGGAATGGTCTTCAGAAAAAACGAGGGTTAGATATCGCTTCACATAGCATGTAAATGCTGGACTAGGCATCCCTTTTCAGAAGCAATGGATTTAAACTCCAACAGGGACCGAGGACAGCCATTAGGGGAAAGGAGAATTTAGCTTGTGAGCGCTTTGCTTGCTTAATCTAAACCAGGAGAGCCAAAGGCTGGATTTACACATTAAACATGCGTCCTAGGGCAAAAGTCTAATTCATACTGGTAGAAGGTCACCTGAATCACAAATACATTTAGACTTGGAGTTAAAAAGCAGTTTCTAGCCAGGCATAGTGTAAATCATGACAGCCTCCCAAGCTGAAAACTGAGTAGAAGTAGCCAAATTTGGTGAGACTAAGCTGGCTGGTAGGGACTGCATGGTAGAAGCCCAGAATGAGTTCACACAGGCCTATCAAATAAAGTTTGCAATCGTGCCTCCAAGTTGGTGCTCCCCAGAGAGACTTGCAGAGATGTAACCTGTGCGTTGCACCCTGACGAGGTTACATGCCGTTAGTCTCCCGCTTTAGAAGCCTCCAGAATTTGAAGGAGCAAGGAGAAGGTCACCTCTTTTCCTGTCTTGATTGTGATGCCCAACCTGGGTTTTGAGAAAATTCTTTCATTTTCTTTAACTCGGTGGCCTCTGTGACCACGGCTAGCCATGGGGCTGGGGTGGGGCAGGGAGGAGGAATGGGGCCCTCCTGTTGCTATTAGTCAGGCTTTGGGTGTGTTGGTTTGTTTTGTTCACTGACTCAAGATGCAACCAGCTGCTGGGTCAGGCTGGCATTTCCCTCAGGTTTGGTGTGCCGGGGCTGCCTGGGGGAGGGTTTAGATGGCAGTGTTGTTCACTGAGGGACTCGTTTTCCTTCTGGAACTCTTTGGCTACACTTCCCTTCTTGCAGGAAACAAAAGTCACCAGAGACACCTTTGCTCTCTCCTACTTGTTCCTTGTTCATATCTTTAGACTTGGGCAGCAACTGAGCTCTGCCATGGGATGTAACAGGGTGCTTTTGTGTTAAGGTGGTCTGGGGGCCTGGGGAAATGATGTTCCCTGGATGTTGCCTACGTGTTTGGACTTGGTCACTCTGCTACAGAGTGTGCAGAGCTGAAGGATAAGGTGACAAAATCCTGGGCCTATGTTTCCATGTGGCATAGCGCCCATATTACCCACGGAGGCTGTCCTCACAAGTGTGACCAGAGAGAGGTTGTGCGCCAGCTATTTTTTGCCTGCTCTCATTACATCTCAGTGCCACAGATAGCTGGGTAAAATCCTAGACAGAGCTATCATGAAGCAAGATCCCAGATTAGAACTGCAGAAGGGCCAATTCAAAAGGCTGTGGAAAGGTGTCAGAGGACAACAGGTCGCATAGGACATTAGATGCTGCCTCTTGCAGCCTCAGATCTTCTAAAAGTCAAGGTGAGATCCAGACCATGAGTGCATGCCGTCCAGATGCCTTGGTGAGTTCTCATCTCTACCTCACATATGGCCCTCCCCAATCCTATTTTCCTCCTCTGTCATGCCATATATCCCTATCACAGAAGCCACCTGGTTCGCTCTCAGGCTGCACAGATCAGTGGGGAGTAGCTATCTCAAGCTGGACAGAGAGCTGAGGGGCTGCCCTAGCATCAGCAGCACCCATTTAGCCACCCACGTGCCTGCAATGTCCCCTCAGAGCTTCAGAAGGCTCTTGGCTCAGCCCTCTAGTCCTTGTAAGGGCTCGGGGAGCATGACACCCGCCTGGAGGTTTGGCTGCCCGGGGCTCAGGGCCAACACGGGGATAGTGTACCTGGCAACTGCTCCTCCTTTCTGCTGGTGACCTTGGAGAGAGCTCTCCTAGCACAAGGATTGCTCAGCCAGGGCCGGCCCCACTTCCCACAGCAGCTGCTTTTAAGCCAAGGCTCTGGGGTTTGGCCCCCTGCCCAGACTCCAGCCCCAGCTACGTCACAGATGTGCTTGTGCCTGGTCATGAAACCCGCTGAGTCTGACCCCATACCCTGACCCACGGACCGATGCCCCAACCTGATCTCAGACCTGCCCTGTCACTGCAGATTTGCGTGGTGATCATTGGGCTAGTCTGACCCTGCTTACGCTTACCTTGCTGAGACAAATCCTGACCCTGGCTTGCTCCTTTGCCTTCCCAGCAAGCCCATCCAGCTTGACCTCGCACCTCTCATCACCATGGACTCGCCTGGTGAGCTGGACTCTTGGTTGAAGCTGGCTGCAGTGCTGGGCTTGCCCTGCTCATCTCACTAGGGTACCGTGGGCTGCGTGCTGGCTCTGTTGCTGCCACACACAGCTCCCAGCTGCCCATCCCTTAGGGCACAGCCAGCCCGTGCTGCACCCTGGCAGTCCTGGCTTGGACATGGCGAGGCGCAATGTCAAGGCCACTGACTGCCTCCCTGCCAAGTCATTAGGCAAGTCTGCCCCAGCTGCTGTGCCTCAGCCACAAAGCAGGGGTGACAACACTTCCCCAATGGCCGGGGTGACAACACTTCCCCGATGGCCAAGGGCACTAGTGGAATTTTTTTTTTTTACAGTGGAGAAAGAACTAGGCACTGTAAAACAGCAGGAGCAGAAGATGGTGGAGTACTGTGAATGTCCTGGTTCACCCCCGCCCTTTCCCAGGTTCTCCAAGATCAAGAAGGTGCTGAGTGCTGTGATGGGCCTGAGCTTGTCCATGTGAACAGTGACAGGCTGTGAAACTTGCACATTTGCTGGGTGGATCCAGCTCATGCTCTGTATAGACACTTGCCAGAGCAAATATAAAATAAAACAAATGGCATTAAGGTGTCAACTACAGCCGCACCCCAGGCAGCTGCTGGGGAAGAGGTGACCATGCCACCCAGGCGGCTGCCAGAGCAGGGGGTAACAAGTCCCTGGCGGGACAGCGATCCGCATGGCTCTGAGGTGGGAAGAAACCGCCTCTCAGGCCCGGTTGTGAGGAGGGACGGAGGGAGCAAGGGGCTTGTCCCTGCAGGCTCTGTTGCTGTCCGTCTCCCTCTGCGACTGCCCCATCGCTGCGGGCTAAGGCGGCACCACCCCGCCTACCCAGTCCTCCGAGCTGCCCGCCCGGCCCCCATCAAACTCATGGGGCCGCCAAAGGGACCCGGGAGACCTCGAGGCGCGGGGAGCGGAGGGGGCTGAGGGGAAACCGCCTGCGCCTGCCTGCCCCGTGGCCGTTGCGGCCGTTGCAACCGCTGCGGCGCTCCGGGCGCGCTGCCGCAGCGCCACCGCGCGGGCGGCCGTGGGGAGGGCGCCGCCCGCTGCCCAACTGCCATTTGGGGCGCCTGCAGCGGGGGCAGCGCTCTCTGCGCGGCCATTTGGGGTTCCCCGCGGGGTGTGTGGGTGCCTGCGGCTCGCTGCGGTGGCGGTGGCGAGGGCAGCGCAGGGCACGAGGTGGCCCGGCGGGGCAGCCCTGGTTTCCGTGCCTGCGGGCAGCTCCCCTGCGCTGTGGGGACGCAGGGAGCCAGGTGGGGTGGACATGCAACGCCAGGTCTCCAACAGCCGGCTAGGGATAAAAAGCAGAGGCCAGGGGCTGGGCTCAGGCCCTTGGCCCTGGTGCGGCTTCACAAACACTGGTGGAGCTCAGGCGGCGGTTGCGTGCGAGATCACACCACGTGCTCAGAGATGCAGCTCTTCCTGCTTCAGCATTTCTGCTGCCTTCTGCTAGAGTCAATTCAGGTCACAGCACGCGGGCGCGAGCAGGCAGGTGGCAGGATTGGGCTCTTGTGGTGGCGGCTGTGAGGCTGCCCCCAAGCCTCCACTTTCCTGCTGTGGGGGGTGAATACTTAACACTTCTGCAGTTGCTAACAAAGAGTAATTCAAATTTACCGTAAATATGAAAAATGTGTGCATGTAGGTGTGTGCACAGATGGACAAATATCCATCTCCACCAAAATCTTTTGTGCCCTTCACCCTACAGTATCGTGGGAATAAGTGGGGAATGTGTACTCTTCCCCAGGACCCTTGGGCCTGCTTTCATGGAAAGCACAGTTAAACCCCTGAGAGGTATTAGCTCAGTGAGAGAAGGGCAGTTTTGGTGGGCAGAGTTCCTTTGTGCTGTGCTTGCAGAGGAAGGTGTGAAGGTGCACACAGGGGGAGCGCGCGGCCCAATACGCCCTGGCAGGGGGACAGGCTCCCGGGGTCAACTCTGCCACCAACAGCAATGAGTCACTGTGAGCAACCACACGTTTCTTCACAGCTGCACATAAACAGTGAGGCTAGGATTACAAGGGGAGTAAAGCTAAAAGGATTTGAAACTTCTCTCCTTCCTCATTAGTGCGCCATGTATGTTTCATGCATATACCCTTAGGTCTCAAGACACGAGTGAACTGGGGCAGTCCGGGGCCACGTGCCCCTACGGGAGCTGCAGCTAGCAAACAGCTGTGTTGCACCTGCACTGACAGGAGGACAGGCCTCCAGCTGCTGAGGCCACAGCTTTTCATTGTGTTTTTAACACACTCAGGACTCAAAGACGGTGTTTCCTCAAGACCTCTGGCCCTAGGAAGAAGCAATCAAGGGACTCCTTTGTTGTTGTGACAGCGTAAATACAAAATATTTTTTCCTCAAAGACTTACCGACTGCAAAGGGCCTAACCTTCCAGCAGAGCTCCTCAAAGCAGCTCCTCCCCCTCCCCCCCCCCCCCCCCCCCCGACATGCATTTTCCAGACAGTTTGGAGGCCTGAGCCAGAGACTAGTGGGTCAAGTCTTTGGGGTAGTGACTGTTACCTGTTGCACTCTGCCAGTAGAGCCCCAGTTTAGCGAAGCAGTTTGGTAACTGGCACGTTGGGCCCTGAACAGATCGCTTCTCTCCCAGGCAGCAGGGCACCCAGGGGGGCCATCATGCCAGGGTTGCTTCTATAGGCAAATACTAGGAGTGTCTTAATCTCTGAGGTCATGGTATGGCTATGCTGTCACCTCTGCCAGAAAGGGTAACACAAGAGAATCTTGAAATGTGGCTCAGGTCTGGCCTTTTGTGCTAACTGTTTAGGAGATGCCCGAGGGACTGATTCTTCCAAGCTCTGCTCTGAAGCTGCATCTCCACCTGCAGCGTGGAGTTCGCAGCGCACACATGAACTCTGCTGGCTCCGTCGTTGAAGGGTCTTGTGCCGTGGCACAGGCAACAGGCTTGGCTGCCACATGGATCTCACACATCCACTCCATAGGCGAGGGGCCCAGCAAGCCTGGGTTGCTGAGCTTGCTCTCGCAAGCTGGAGCAAAGTTCAGCACTCAAGGGCCAGTTTTGACCTTAAATGTGACCAAGTACAAGAGGAAAAAGGTGCATGAACTCACTTCTTGCCACATCCAGAATAGTGCCAGCTTCTGTCTCCTCCCCTTTTGGGGGAAGGAAGGTTGAGTCTTTATTAACCTTTCACTGAAATTTCCCTGCTTCACCATGTCCACACCTACACACCTCTCCCCCAGCTAAACTGCAGACTGCTGGCTTGAATTTAGCAGGAACTGCCCACATTTAGTTCCCTCTCGGTTTCCTCCCCTTGCCCTTTCATCCCCTCAGAAGGCTGCTCAATGTTGGCACAGCACCGGAACGTGACATGCTTGGGTCCCCTTCCTACCTTGCCCCCCAGCATCACAGGCTGGGCTCCTGGGGCAGAGCAAGAGACTTGCTCTTGCTCCAAGGCCTCTAGGCAGCTGTAGCTCTACAGACCCCCGTGTCTGGTGTTCTGGGGCAGGAGAAGCTTCAGTGTCATATTGCAGGCAGAGATTGTGCTGCTGGTGCATACAGGATATATACACAGGGCCCAATGACGGCAGGAGTTGGGACTCCCCTGGCGCTTCCCTGGACATGTACTAGGCTTCCTCCTAGCTCTGCATCTCAGGAGAGAAGGTACTCACCTGCTGCTCAGGTGTCTCTGCTCCTTCTTCTTGACCAGTCACACAGAGCTATGGGGCTATAGGACAGCCGAAGGGGAACTCAGGCTCGATCAAAATGTAAAATAATTTCTGCAAAGCAGTCACCCCACGGATTTGACCTCTCCCCAAGCTGTAAGAAAACTCTTATCATTGGAAAGCCCCATGAGATACTTGAAATGTTTTCTCTCAATGGCAAAAAAGGGATCTGGGAGTGTTGGTTGACAGTTGGCTGAGCATGAGCTGGCAGCATGCCCAGGTGGCCAACAGCCTTCTGGCTGGTGTCAGGAACAGTGTAGCCAGCAGGACCAAGGAAGGGATCATCCCCCTGTACTTGGTGCTTGTGAGGTCACCCCTCAAACGCTGGGTTCAGTTTTGGGCTCCCAGCAATGTTCAAGAAACACGTAGATGAGGCACTCAGGGATGTGGTTTAGCAGACAAGGTCTTGAAGGATTTACAGTTGAACTCAATGATCTTGTTGAGGTCTTTTCCAACTGTAATGATTCTATGTGCTGCCAACCACCAGAACCAAAACAGAACCCCTGAGAAAAGCTTGGTGGATACAACTCTTTTGTATATCTTAACAAAGAGTTTCTAGTAGACACTACAAATCACAACCCCACCTGTTGGCAAAGCTAGCAGAGACAAGAGGAACAAGAAGTACAAATGTATTTAAGGTCTGAAAGTCAGTGGAGTACCCCTGCAACAGGAAGGACATTGAGTAAGAGGATGTTATTTTCTCCATTGCCACTCTTTGAATCGCTACTGCCTGAGTAAGAGAATGCACTTGCATTTCCTTAATGAAACTAGTAATGCAGAGAGCATAGCTGGCACATTTATAAATTCCCTCTCCATCCCCAAAAGCAAACATTATCTCCTAAAAAGGAGGAGATGTATAATAAATATTCATGCTGCTGCCAGCTGCTATGGCAGTGAAAACAGGTACCAAATATACTCCACTCCAATTCCAGTGCCCCAGTTCTTCTATAGCCACTCAGTTTCTATTGCAATTCCTTGTTTTGGCCATGGCACATCCTTTGCTGTCAGTACAAAGTGTAAGTCGGGCCTTTCCCTATAAACAGGCAGTTATCTAGCTTAGATACATACATTGCCTGGGTCACTGTCCCTCAGAATCAGAAACTCATTTTTTCCTCCTCTTCCTCCTACTTAGGATTTAACTTCTTATCTTTTTCCCCTCTATCATTATCATACATGACACCCCTGCAAAAACAAAGAGCCAAACCTTACTTTAGTTTGTAGATACACTAAAACATCAGTGATCTCTTTTGAGAGCATGCATCACATATTGAAATATTTTGAATCACAAGAGGTCTAGGAAAGCCAACTCATTTTTCCTGAAAAGATGCCCTTTCAAGTCAGACACTGTCAGTATAGGAGAGACATTTCTTACCACTCCTTTCTAATCGGCCTGATCTAGCCTGGGATCCTCACTAACCAGCAATTAGGGGGAAAAACATCTAGATTAAGAAGGATGGAAAGGGAGGGATAAAGCTGTCCTCATGATATAAACTTACATGCTCTAAATTCTGTTTTCCCCCCCCCCCAAAAAGAGCAACTGCACAATTCTGATAATTCTGATTATTTTGCAGCTGTCAGGCCTGAAGCAACAGGCAGAACAAGAACTGAATGTCTAGTGCAGACCATTAATTTCCTATCTCTCTTTGAAAGAGCTTGCCCTAGAGTCACTGCAGGACATTAACAATGCAAAAGCCTGCAATGTTTTTCAAATCAGTTGATTCAGAAAGTAAAAGCCCAAGAAACTGTGCACTTGTTACCTGCGCAGTGAGTTACCACCCAGGAAGTGCCCAGGAAGCGTCCAAGTGTAGGAACTGCAACAGCTGGTCACCTGCTGCCAACCTGAATGCAAAATGCAGGTATAACGTTGGTAGGGATGGAGAGAGCACACAGGGTGCTGTCTGGAGAATAAAATTACTGAATCTCAGCATAGTGGAATATAAATTTTATTTCTTAAAAAGAAAGGGTACTAACAGAATTTAATACACTAAAAACTTTACATTTTAAACAAAAGCTTTTCTTTAAAAAAAAAAAGTTACGAGCAAAGAAGTGAGAGGATTTAAACTACTCACAAAATCCAAGCTGTTTCTGAAGACACTAAGAATTCAAATCCATGGTTTATACATTTGAAAAAGTGTAAGAAATGGAAATATAAAATAATACCAATTCTGCAGCCGTGAAATGCCCTTTCCCCATTAGATTGCTGTTTAAGCACCTTTATTTTTAACCATCAGCTGCCTGGAGTGTGTAGGCATATGTGCAAAATGAGCTGTTTGGGATAAAGGATTTATATATACACACTAAAATCATTTATGGCAATACAGTTTTTATCTAGCTCTTTTACAGACATGGTTATTATTCATTTCTACAGAATCCTGCAATCAGGATGATCTCAAATGCACTCTATTAGGCTGCCTCAAAAATCAGATGCACAGGAATTATCTAAACAACCTCAAGGTGCAGATACTCAACAGATTAAATAATTTATCAGGTAATGAAACCAGGATCAGCTTTATATTTCATATAAATATTGTGCAGATTATCACCCATACCACTGAATGAATGGGTCACATGTCACATATGACTCCAAATAAAGTATTTTTATCCCAGAGGCAAAAGAATTTCAAGGCAAATATAGCAAATAAGAATTCCTTCCAACTATTTGGTTCAAAACCGACAGTCTCTGGAAAAAAGGCTTTACAGGAACTTTCAGGACTTTCTTAATAATCTGCACATCTGTTTAGCTGTATCATAGCTATTATATTCCCTAGATATACCAAGGACTGGGGTGGGGAGGTATATGTCACCATCTCTGCCCACTACAAAAGAGGCTGCTGCAATTCTGTTGTTTCTGGAACACTGCAGAAGCAGCTGATTTTGGAGAAGACACTGCTGCAGTACAGCATTAAGGATAAAGAAGTGATGTTATGGCTAGAAAAGGTGTTATCACAGGATAATGCCCCTAGCTGAAGGCTGCTGGGCCAATCTCCTCACCTTCTCCTCAAAGAAAAAGAAGTGTTCGTGTTTCCTAGCAGGCTGCTCACGATTCTCATACCACAGAGACAGAAAAGGTCATGAAAGCTGATGACAGTTGCACTGTGCAGCATCCAGTGAACACGTATTCAGCAAAGAAAATGAAGTTACCAATCACTCTCTCCACACCAAGGCAGAACACCTGTGTCACCTAAGTACACAACAGGACTAATCAAGCTGTAGACTACCTAGGTTAGGAATGAGCTTCAGTAACAGTCACTCAGTTTCATTGCAACTTGCTGCAGTCTGGCTGAAGAATGGAGACAGATCTGTTTAAGCCAAAAGAGAAAACAGTTTAAATAAATTAAATTCACTTTCCATTTCCCTCAATCACTAAGCTTTATGAGCTATTTAATATTGCCACTTTCCAGATACAGCTGATGTCCAGAAGATGGGATGGGAAGAATAGGACAGTGAAAGTCACATCAGTGACTACTCTTCAAGAAAGGCTGAAAGAGATTCAGTTCCCTCAAATGATCGGCTTCTCTGCCTAAGTGTAGCTCACTTCTGAAAACTTTTTTTTTGGATGATAGAAAGCATCACGACTAAACTAGAATTCGACAACATCAATCTTTGTTTTGATTTCTGTAGTTCTCTAGGGAAAAGGTCCCCAAATCAAGCTACATGAAGCAGTAACAATATTCAGATATTACAATGGAAGCACTTATTTATTACTTCATAGAACAGATTAATTTTAAAAGTATATTTACATATTCTACGTTATACAAAATACAGTATTCCAATAATCATGTTAATCACCATATTTTAGACAATTTCACATAAAAGTGCAGAAGATGCATCCTTCCATGATCCTGACCAGTAGTGAGCAGCCCCCTGCGCTGGAACAGGTAAGCAGCGCTACTCCGTTTGCTCAGGTAAACGAATCCCACCGTACCTTCATACTGAGACATGACTGCGGATCTCGGAAAACATTCAGGCAGGTACATGAGCAAAGTCTGTTGAGACCCACGACCCAAAAATCACATGCCTTAAGTTACTAGACAAATATGAAATACATTTTTTTTTTTTTTAAACAGATGTTGTACAGCAAAGAGCTTCTGTTCATGCTTTAGTTGGGAGAAGTGAAATTAACAAGGTTTTGGCTACATAATAGGCACCCAAATGACAGTTACTATAAACAGCCATGTAACTACAACTGATCACACGTTAAGGGCACAATTCTGCAGCCGACTGACTGGGCAGAGCTTCACATTCAGGAACAGATCCTGTCAAGTCCTCGTGATTTTGTACAGGTACAAGGCTTATCCCATGCAGAACTGGCAGCAGAATTGAGGCCTTAAAATATTGGGGCCTCAGATACATTTCCCCATAACACAACACTATCCTATACAGCTTCATACAGGCAGGACAGGTCTTAGTGGGACAGCACACTGCTACAGCAACACCTATTTGTCATGCCTTTCTGCAGTAACCCTCCTCCTTGGCCCTAGGGCCCTTTTAATTTCTTCTGAACTGTGCAAATAAGAACACAGAGATTCTCAAAATCTAATCAAGGGCCTGTCTTCTCCATGATGCCAAACTGAGGGGATCCAAAGTGTCCTAAAACTGGAAATGGTGAAACTTCAGTTTTAGCAGTCAGGTACCTTGCTTTACTCTTTATGTTTCTCCTTTCATTCTTTGCCATCCTTGACAAGTATTTGTATTTTTTCTTATCAGTATCTCCCCTGAGGGCTTTGCATTCCAACAGTGATCTACTGTAAGGAATAACAGACTACCAAACTAAAAGTTACATTCTTTATCACAAAACTGCATTACCAAATATTAATGCATTTTAATTTCTCAGCGTTGTGGTAACATCTCCACAGGAGTTTAGTTAGGCTTATTTTTATCTACTCTTTCCCAACCTTTCACTGAGGGTTTATCATGTTACACTGGTAGGTATACAGATAAGAGGAATTACATGTATGTATGTGTATATATATTTACATATATATATAGAAAAACAAGACACACACACACACACACACACCCCACAGATAGAAAGCTAGCTGGAATCTTGTAGTGCTGCAAAGGCATAACACTAGCATTAACAAAAATAATTCGCTGTTTATGAACCTAGATGTAGGTTACCAAAAAGTGTTAGATTTAATATATTAATATAACTTTGCATTTTTTATCTTCAGCTTAACTCAAGCTCTAAGGACAAGCACAAGCCCATCTGGTCTGAAATACCTCCACTCACTAAAAATGAGTGCATCTGATCACAAGGAACAGAACCCTGTGAAGCTGAAAAAGATTTACAAGACTGAAGCAGCAGTGCTTTTTTCTGTGTCTTCTTTTTTCCCCCTGGTATCTACACAACTGTTTTTCCATAGCAAGTAATTATACTATGATATTCCCAAGGCTGCTTGTTTTCCACTGCACCTCCCAACTTGAAGTGAATTTGCAGTCAACTGTAGCAATTCTACAGATAATGCTGGAAATAATTTTTACAGCTATACCACCTTGGGCTTTCAAACAGAATAGCAGAGAAATAGAGAACTGCTAACACAAAATATTACTGAAGAACTGTAGAAAGCCAAACTTAAGGTTCATTTTTTTTAAAAAAAAAAAAAAAACATTCTTCTCCCAAGCAGAAGTTCACTGCACACCTTTTTCACACATATCAAACAGCAAGAAAAAAAATAAAGGAGAAAAGAGTCAAATTAATCAGATTGTCTGAGCATCAGAAGTGTATCACTATCTTGTGTAAATGAGTAGAAGATGGGAAGGGGTCAATTCACAAACATTACACTTGTGCTCTGAGATGCATCCACCTGGTCCCAACAGAGAGCGCTCCAGAGGAGTGCACAGACACCTATGACTCCAGTGCTTCCTAACTCTTAAGATCACCATGTCAGAAAGCAAAGACCTTCTCCTGAGGCAGTTGGAGATCTTTGTTATTGGCTTTGGTGGGAGCAGAACTTGGCAACAGGCAGAGAAAACAAGAAAATAAAAAGAACTTCTGGGAATTTTTAAATACAACAGTGCATTTATAAGGAGATGTTGCTACATTAAGATTAAAAGACCATATACGAAAGTAATTCTGTTTAAATTTTTGTGCATCATTTATTCCTGGATTATTTCTGATGCAGCATAAGACAACGCACTCACCACAGACATGATGACTGTTGTTCATGTATTTTGAAAGTGAGTGCTGTGCAAAGGACAGTCTGTGTGGAACAACCACTGCCTTCAGTCCCTTCCTTAATGGACACATAGCTCTGTCAAATACTGCTCCCTTTTCTGGCAACCGCTGCAGCGATGCTGAAGGGTGAACTCCCTTTACTCTTTCCTCTTAGAGATGGTCCCTTTACAGCTGGAATGGGGTATGCTGGCATTAGGCACCATTACAGTCTATACAGAGCTTGTTCCATGGTTACAGCTTTACATGTCAGCAGTGTGGACTCAGCAGCTTTTAACACTCAAACTCAGTTAAAATAATATTGGTGGTCTCAAGACCCCTATGGAAAATGTATTAAAGTTATAAATTACAAAGGATAATAATCACGTTTCTTTGACTAGGATGAAATAGTTAATCATTCTGAAAAGAGTGGAGAGCTCTGAGGCTGCAAGCCTAGCTTCCTGAGACTGCAAACACTGAAAGAGGAATTCAGCTTTGCACAGATAGGTATTGCCCTGCAAAAACTATATTCCTTTGAAGAGTTACTACCATCTCAGCTATCTTTGAAGATTCTGTTTCTTAGCCCCAACTCCCCCCCAAAAAAAAATTTCCAACTTAATTCTCACCCTAAAGTGTGATTTTTCCAGTTTTGCAACCTGTAAACAGAATCACAGAATGTGTACCTCTGCACTGTTCTACAGGGAAGCACAAGAGTTTGCTAACAGTCTTCTCTGAAAGAAATATTTAAAACATTCATGGTTATTTCCCATTGTATAAAGTTTTGATGTAATACAAAAAGCAGATAGAATTGCACAGACTATTCTTACTGACTAAATATTTTGCTATTGATATAGCATGACACACTGCAAAAAAATCCTGTACACAATACTTGACTACTTAAAGGATATTCCTAAGGAGTAAGACAGCGAGACCTGAATGAAGAACTAGTGACTCCTTGTCCAGTTATAACACCCATTAGGATTGCAACTTGAACAAAAAGCATGTCTTTCAAGAACAGCCATTCCAAGCTAACCAAAAAAACCCAAATAATGGAAAAAGAGAGTTGCTATATTTACATGCTGTCAGTATGTTTTAAAAAGAATCATAGCAAGGCCTTTAGCACCAAAATAAAGCCACAAAAAACAGTACCTACCAAAAATACCAGTCCAAATCTGTAATATTTGATACAAGTAGTGATACAAGCTGACATTGCAGCAACATGGAGCTCCAAATTATGAAAGTATATTCATTAATATATTTCTAAAGCCAGGAGGAAAAAAGAAAAAAAAAAAAGCACTTTCACATCACAACATGGTCCATTAAAGCACAAAAAGAAGTCAAGAAGTACATTTCATGTACACACTCCTTACAGTGGTTATGCTTTCCAAAATGCTTATGCCTTCTGGAGTTGTTTTGCTTTTTTTTTTTGTTGTTGTTGTTTGTTTGTTTGTTTTGAATTCTCAACATTTTCCACTGTTTTGCTTCTTTTTCTCTTCACTTTTCCACTATGAAATTAAGGGTAGAATCTCTCAGGTAAGTGCCAAAAAAAAAAAAAAAAAAAAAAAAACCCAAAAACCACAATTATTTTATTGCATGTCAAAATTTGATGGTATCTAACTGTGCCTCCTCTTTAGGCACTTGTGCTTCTTAAAAATGCTCAGGAATATTTTTCCTCAAAGTGCATGCTGCTTGTTACTCTCCAGGCAAAAGCTCATTGATCATCTTTCACTCCTGGTTGCCAAGCTCCATCTTGGCTCTAAGCATGGCCCTATGCTACTTTCCAAGAAATTAAATACTCTTTTGTCCCATATGAATTTAGTTGTTGAGCTTCCTCAGAATTAACGTAGACTCTTGTTATGCTGATGACTCTCAAAGGAACTTGCAGGTCCTTCCTCCATATTCTACACACAACAGGCATCCCCACAATCTGTCCCAGCTTTCACCTACTCCCCTATACCAGTAGAAAGGTTTTGATAGTGTAAGCAGCCCATAGCACCTCCCAAATCATTGGCTGTTTCAGATTTATAAAACAGATGAACAAAATATTCACTCCCCACATTCGTTTGAGGACTAGGTCATTGTTCTGATGATCAACTCCTTGGGTAGAGCTGGGCTGCTGAAAGGCATGGAGATCAGCAGTTCAGACCAACACCCTTTTCTTGACAGCTGAACAGTAAAGGGAGAACTTGTTTCAGTCAGATACCATAGAAGAAAGTCAGCCTTGTAAGAAGGTGGGAAAAACAAAAGAAAAGGTAGGTTACAGGTAACTATGGGACAGGAAAGCAAATGAAGTGTTTTGCTGTTACATGAGTCATCTGCTAGGAGCTTATTACTTCTCTTCACATGGCACACTGTGGTGCTTTCTAGTCTGCTTCAAATATATCTGTTGTACTTTCCTGCACTGAAAGACTTACACCTTATAGATTGCTGTTTCCCTGATGCCTTCAGTTCTGCATCAGCAATACAGGATGCTACACTATACCAGAAGTGAGCTGCAGTATTTACTGCAGGGAAAAGAAACATCTACATATAGCACTTCTCAATACATAGAGCCACTTCCATGTAAAGCGCTTCCCCTTTTTCCTCCACTCAAGTGCCAGAACAAAGAATCACTATTCACACAGGTTGTCAACAGACTTGGAGAAATGAACTTTGAGTGTCTTGACAAAACTCCAGTAAGCAAGCTTATTGTAGTTCATAGTTACAGTGAGAGAGACAGATAAGAAAGCCATATACAGAATTAAGGAGACTTTGCACTTGTCATCATGCCCAGCCCTGGGTAGTTCAGATGGGGTACTTGCAGGCAAGCAGGCAGGCAGGGTCATCGTCAGTTGTTTGTGTTGGGACACCTCACAGATTTCACGCTCACTCTGAAGACTGGCGATTCATGTGTGCTTTTTAGTTTCTTTGTTTTTATAAGTCTTTAAAGTTGCATCACTCGGAATCAGATAAGTCACTTTAAACAAAGCAAAGTGTTAAGTGTGACTATTTATTTATAACATACATCCCACCATTACCACCACATACCACCCTGGGAGAGAAAACCCCTGCTGAAAGGGTGACAATCTTTCCTATGTTTGAAGGAAATTAGACCAATACTGCAGGAAGAGCCACTCTGATCAAATTAGAACATAAAAGAAAGGGGAAAATAGTTCAAAGTATATGTTTACTTAAACATTCTCAATAAGCCTCTTCCTCCACTTGCTTAACAAGTCAACGTACAATTAGTCTCCAATTTCCATGTTGCATTTAAAAGACAAGCTAGGCAAGAAATCTTTAGTATTAACATATATATATATATGTGGATCTCAGGAGGGGAGCTGGAAGTTAGCCTAAATATTATCTGCCCTACATATACACCCTAATGTAAGTTCAAATCCAGGAAGCATAGCCTAGGAAACCTAACATAGCCACTATGTTAGGATGGTTTCTAGACAAATAGTTCTGCTAAAGTTTCTGGTTCTTGCAGTTGGAGGTCACAGAGAAGGTCCCAACGTCACACAGAACAGTTTTCTTTTAACATCATACATTGCTGAAGCACCGCCTAGCACTCAAAATGAATTACTTCCATGAGGACAATTTTAGGTGATAATTTTGTAGCAGGAAGCTTGCTGGAGAGAGAGTCACCAGGCATGGAGAGAGGAGATAGGCAGCTACATGGAATAAGTTGTTCTAGTTTAGAGGGGCTGGGGCTTGTCCTTAGCACATTCACAAGGCAAAGGACCACGAGTCCTTTGCAAGCTCTAGTACAATGGGGAAGATGCAGTAAAGTGATGGTGTCTGGTTTACCTGTTACTTTAAAATGACACAAATCCCTCTCCTTCTAAGCCATAATGTTTTGGCAGTTCCCAAACAAATTGGCCACAAGTCCTGCCTAAGTGAGCCAGACTTCCTCCCCCCGACCTTTTCTTTACATGGCACTATCTCCCTTACTTCCCAGTTAGGTTATCTTATTCCTCTCTCCCCCCAACTCTCCAAAGAGAGACTTCCCTATTCTTGCATTGCTGATGGTGCAGCATGTGACATCTAAAAGCCAAATTATTTTGGCCCTGTCTGCAAAAAGGGCAAACTCTACTGCTCTCTATTCTGCATTTCCAGAAGTTAGATCCTACTAAGATGCTTATGCTGTATTATATCAACAATGCATTGGCATAAACACATGTTCCTTAACCTAATGCCACCTTGATTTCTATAGGATATTGAATATTCTCTATATTAAAGGTTGCCCTACTCCTTTTGAACAGGAGCAGAGTCCTTCTCTGGAAAAGGTGAAAGCACTCAGGTGCTTTCTAGTGTCCCTAAACAGGAGAGAAAAATATTTCATAATGCTGCCCAACAACAACTATTTACATGTTGAAATTGTTTTACTGTTCAACTGGGGCAGTGAAAAGGGACAGGGAAAAAAATTAAAAACAAACAAGCAAACAAAAGCCCCCCACCCACAAGAACTAGAGTTGTGGGCTCTTTCTCCACTAAAATGGAGATCAGAAGAGAAAGCAAGAGTCCTGTCCAGGCAGGAAAGATCCACTCCTACTCTTTTAGACGGGTCAATCTGCTCTCTCATACAACATTAGAAAGTGCTCTATCTGGTTAATAACAAAGATGTATACTGACACTTTTTAAAATTTTGGCAACACAAGATCAGGACAGGGCCCGAACAAGTTCTGCCAACAGATTTTTTTTTTTGTATAGATGCAAAATGGCAAAGCCTCCACAAACTTTATTTCTGGGAGTCTCTATAGAAGGCAGAGAAGTCTAAGAGGCTAAAACATGGAGCCCTAACACAGAAAAGGGGTGTGCTTACAAGGGTCCGTATCTGGTCTCGTATTTAGAAACTATGTTCTTGCATCGCCCCACTTCCTTGCGCAGCTCTGCGACCTCCGTCCTCAGGGCCGTGTTCTCTTTCTCAAGGAAGGCTGCCCGAATTGTGATTTGATTCTCCTTTAATCGCCGAGCATCACGGGAGCGCTTTGCTGCCACGTTGTTCTTCTTTCGCCTCGTCCAGTATTTTTCATCCTGCAGGGAAAAAAAAATAGAAAAAAAAAAAAAAAAAGATTCCAGTCCATCAATCTGGCATCTTGTATCAAACAGACATTTTAGGTGTACAATGGCAGTCACACTAACTGCTACACTGAAGAAGAATCTTCTTTGTGTTTCAAGCCTCAGACACTAGAACAGAGGTTACACAGTACTGCAAGGTTTCATCCTTACGTGAGGCTTCTCTCAGGGTGAACCGAGGGCAAGGCTACAACCAAGAAGATTAAAAAATCTGGCTACTAAGAAGCTGTCCATTTGAAATGCCCTCTTCACTTGGTTTTAATTCAAGAATCAACTTTCACGGAAAGCTTAAGACTGAATCAGACCAGGCCTTCAAAAATTTCATGAACGAGAATGTGACTTGATAGATTTTCTAATTTCCATGTATAACGCCTAGTTGCTGCTGCTCAGTGATTAGCCCATAATATAAAACGAACTAAACAGCAAGTGACTTGCTGCTTCTGCTCTTGGCAGCATTTCAGCCCGACCACATAGGCACAGCACATCAGCTTTGGGCAGACTCGAAAGCTTTGCTGAGACCCTAAAAGTCTCAGCAGTAATAAACAGTAATAAACTGTTACCTTTTGCTCATCCGGGACAAAAACCTTCTTGGCCTTTTTGATCATAGGCTGTGGTTTCAGGTCCTCTTCAGTAAACTTGTGCTTGCGAGGATTGAAGAGCTCACCACCAGGCACGCTGGACAGCACTAAATCAGCAGGGTCAGGGTTAAAATTCACCTCAACTTCTACACAGTCAGGATCAATGGGGCTGGGAGTATTTCTCTCATTTTGTGGAGGGGACTCTAGCAAAAACAGGAAAAGTTATAATATATTGAGCAGGATAAAATAAAATATTTCTGAAGCCAACTTGGTACCTCTATTGTCCTACAGGAGGCAATGGTAAATAGCAGTATTGTTTCTCTAAGGTGTGCTTACCTATAATAATACAAGCTCTAGGAAGATATGCCAGGCTAACAGACAGAAGCAGATAGGTGTGGCACAGAGTTGAAACTTCTTCAGCAAAAAACTCGTACACATGGATTGCAAATGCTAATGCAGTCTGAAGCAGAGACCATCAAACAAGTGTTTTCATACACTACTAGCTAAAAATAAGATTTAAAAAATGGAGGGAAAGAAACTGCACGTTATATTTCTCTCTCTGATTCAAAAAGGAAGAATCGCCAAGAAAAATACTTCCAGTGAAGCCTGCTCATAAAATAGCCACTAAATTTAAAGGTGGGGGGGGGGGGGGGGGGGGCCGGGG
>JAWLRI010000653.1:1583309-1616074 GCA_034781795.1 Crypturellus tataupa
GCTTTTTCTGTGTTGTTCGTAACCAGGGTGCCCATCCCATTCACTAGGGGACCCACGTTTCCCCTAATCTTCCTTTTCCCTTGTGTGGTTTGCTTCCTCCGCGCATCTCAGAACATAAGCAAAGAGCGAGTCCGTGCTAACAACCAGCGGTTAAACCATTTTGGGGTGAATACTCCCGTGCAGCCTCCTTTGCTTGCCCAGAGCTGGAGAGAGCAGAGTGTCTTGAAGATGGGTGCGCTCTGGCTGCTTGAAAGGAGGGAAGCACAGCCACGTCTCCTGCTCCTGCACTCATCCTGCTTCCAGGAGACTCCTGGGCTTTCCTGGCATCTTCTTGGCAAAAGGAGTGGTGTTATTCCATGCTGCCAAACACTGCTACCACTTTGGAGAGCAGCTACTGCCTTCAAGTATCCCCATGCCTGCTCCCTATCAAAGGCTGGTGGCTGGCAGCCTTTGCCAAGGCTCGCTTGCTCACTGGCAAGGCGAAGGGAATGGGAATACGGTACTGCCCAGCGCCAGGTGCAGCATCACTGCTGCCTTGATTCCAAGGCCAGGGGAAGCAGAAACCAGGCTATCAAGTAGAGTCACAGTGGTGGGGAGTGTCCGTCTTCCCTTGTGTCCCTGCCAATGACGGGCACTTGAGCAGGTTTAGTGACTGGAGTTGAAGTGTTGGCCCTGTGTCAGCACGGAAAACTGCAGGCACGGCCACAGACTGCATCGTTTGTGCCACCTGCACTGTTATCAGATCAGATCATTATTTATCAGTATGGTAATCCTATGTTGGCTTCACTTCATCACTCACAACCCCACTCAGCCCTCAAGAGCACATTTTTTAACATACTCGACCAGCCATAATCCACTTCAACTGGCCCTAAATTGGTTGCAAACAGAAAGGTGCTACAATCCAGGAATACCCATTTAAATGCTAGAGACCAGGGCTGTGTTCACTGGCTTTTCTTTGAGTCCCCTGTGTGGCTACCTGTGCCAGCCAGCAGTGCTGGGACACTCAGACTTCTCCAGCACCACTCCACTTGTTGCTGGCAGTGGGCAAGACCTGGAGACGCTTTCAGTCCCAGGCCTGCTCCCTCAGCTCCTTTTTTTTTTTTCCAGTCACTTTGGCTGCACAGCCATTATTTGGAAATTTCCATATTGCCTCATACAGGAACATCTTTTGCTGCAGATCCAGCAAATCAGACTTGCTCCTCATGGTCTCTCTGAAGGTGCCAGGCACGGTTCTCACTCTAAACCTGGAGAGATAGGTGCTTTCTTCTTCCTCCTGTTATCCACTCAGTCCCTTTGCTGGAGGTTAGGCACTGCCTCGTTCCCCACATCCATAATTTTACTTGTTCTTTTACAAACTCCTTGGACAAATAAAAACAGACTCCAGTGACAGATTCCAGGAGAGGATTCACCAGTTTATTTGCCTGGACACTCAGGCTTGATCGGGTCTTGCACCAAGCCCTCTTCCCGCCTCTGCAAGCGCTGACTTTCTCCCAGGGCAGAGTACAGCATGCACATGCATGGATATGTATATTTTGAAGCATGCACATATGCTATGGAGAGGAGGGCCAGCGTGTGCCTCTCGTATCTGGAGAAGAGACAGGGAGGGTGACCACTAATCTGCACTTGCGTGTCCCTTTCACTGCCATTAAATTAAGGTTTAAGTAAGAATAAAGGTGTGGGAGGAGAGCGGCCTCCTCCTCTGCAGTTCTGCCCAGCAGAAAAGGCCAAGGCTGAACTGATTACTCCTGTCACAACAGGCACGGGCCAGACCCAGGTTTAATGCTGAGAGAGAAGCAAGTATTAATCCCCGCTGACAGGCCGCTGACAGGAACCGCAAGGCAGGGGCACGTGCTGCCCGCGTCAGGAGCAGACCCGCTGCCCTCTTGCAATCGTTTGAGAGCTCGTCAGGGTGCCCCAGGGGGGGTCGGGGTCAGCCCCGCACAGCCGAGAAGGAAGGACAGGCAGGAAGGGGGCTCAGCCCTCGCGCCCTGGGCTCTGCACCCCTGCGCCAGCCCCACCGCAGCAGCAGGGCCGGCCCTGGCCCCGGCAGAGCTCCCGCAGCGCCCACGGGCTCCTGCTCCCGCCCCGCGCGCCTTCCCGCTGAGGCAGCTGCCATCTTGCCCCGCTGCAAACAAGCCCTGGCAGCCAGGCCTGGCAGCCAGGCCGGGCGGCCACGAGCAGGGCCCGCTCGCAGTGCCTGGGATGCCCCGGGCAGCAGAGCTCCGTGGAAAGAGCTGCCTGCACCTTCCCCTGAGGCCAAAGGCTTTCTAAAAGTAAATTCCCCCAAACGGGTGCCAAAAGCTAATGAACTTTCCCTCTCCCTGCACCCCAACACCTTCCCCCCTCCCTCTCGGGGTGCTCACGTGGCAGCCGGGCTCACTGCAGCTCTGCTCTGCACGTGGCCTTCCCCTGTGAGGTGCCTTTTGCCAAAAATCTAGGTGGTAGGCAGGGAGGTAATGTGAGAGGCTCGCTTGCTGGAAGCTGCCCTGGGCAGGAAGGACACCTAGGGCTGCCTCTGTGCATT
The DNA here is from genome assembly GCA_034781795.1 of Crypturellus tataupa. Classification (NCBI taxonomy): domain Eukaryota; kingdom Metazoa; phylum Chordata; class Aves; order Tinamiformes; family Tinamidae; genus Crypturellus; species Crypturellus tataupa. The sequence continues at coordinate 1,585,834 of JAWLRI010000653.1, forward strand.
TCCCTGCTCTCAAGACAGTGGGACCTTGGGCATAGCCACTTCGGGAGCCCTCTGGACAAGCTTTACTAGACCCCGGCAAGCGGCAGAGCCCAGAAGTGCAAAGTCTAGCAGTAAACTAAGAAACCCAAGAAGAGCAATTGCTGGACATCTGCCAGAGTCCATGGGACAGCCTTGGACAGGTCAGCAAGGAGCCCCAGTGAAGGAAGATACGCACTTCTCCGGACAGCCAGAGTCTCTAGACAGCCAGTCTTCTCTGAAACACTGTGTTGGAAGTCAATTCCCTACACAGTCCATCCTCAAGCCACTCAGCTGAGGAAAGCTGAGGCCACCACATCCCTGAGGAAGAGAGGACTTTCCCGCTGTCCCTTTGAACTTTGCTGAAATACTGACAAGGGGAATGTCTTGGTATTCAAAGAAACTATGCAGCTCTCTATCCTTCCAGACCATATGCCCGAAGGGCCCCAGCACTACTGAAAGCCCACAGTTAAGGCAGACAGAGGAAATCCACAGAGAACAAAATACACTAAAGAGCCTCCCACAGCAAACTTTTCTCTGGTTCCAAGAAAGCCAAGTCTACCCTGGAGTCTGGGTTTGGAGGTTTCCATCCCAACTGTGGGTAAAAATCATTTTGGGAGGATCAATCCGCATGACAACAACAAAGCCTACTCCCTGGGACTCTGCTGTCCAGGACCTACAAGAGCTCTCAGGAAAAAGTGGAGCTTTTTTGAAGTGCTTCCATTCATAGGCCAAACTGCAGAGAGGAGCATCTGTGAAAGGGGACAGTCCCAAGAGCAACCAGGGCTGGGACTGCTGCAGCAGGAGAAGGAGTCAATTGAGGCTGCCATCACATCTGATCCCTCCTCTGATTCCTTCTCTCATCCTTATTGTGTTTGGATCTGAACTGGGGAAACACTCTGCCCTGAGGGGCACTGGGACCTGTTGTTCCTGCCCCGAGGAACTGCAGAGTAACAAGAGGCAAGAATTCAGCTGGAGAGGAAGAGACTACCAGGAAATGATGGGACTACCAGCCACTTCCACTCCCACCCACTCCTGTCCCTCTGTATTATTACAATTTAATACTCCAATGAAGAAATACCTGTGAAGGGTTTGCAGCTGAGGCTCAGACCTGCACCGACACCAGCAGCGTTGCCACTGTTTTTCTGCCCCTGGTTTGTGTGCAAGTGTCTTTAGTCTCCAAGTGTGCTCTTGCTCACTAACACTGCAGAGGGCAAAACTAAGGCCTCTCAAGTTGTATGTACAAAGCGCTCAGTAGAAATTGGATCCTGCTCCGCATTCCCTTTGTGCTACAAACTTGTATTCAGGCCTCTCTCCTTAGACCAGAAGGACCCAAGTTGCTTGTAGCCAGCCAGGCTCAGCAGGGAGCTGTGTAACAAATCTCCCCTCCTCAGGTCTCACTCAGTATGAAAGACAGTCTGGTCACTGTCGCAATGTCTACAGCAGCAGTAGTGTCCTCATGGGACTTCTTTTGACACATTTTGGCTTCACTGGAAATCCCGGACTAATCTGCATCAGGATGGATTAGGGAAAGAAGTGTTATTAATAAAAGTGTTTTCATGCTGCACTCTTGTCCCAAGTGTGATCCCACTGCACAGCATTCTCTCCAGGCTTCTGCAGATAGTTCTCATGGAAGTATGAGCAGTATGGGATGTGTTGGCTAAGACTAAGGGCATTGTCCCTGGCAGAGCACACTCTCAGGCAAAAGAACTGCCTGACCTTGTTGAACAGACAGGTCAGCGCAGCCGAACATGCTTGAGATTGAGGTGATTACAAGACCGCTTCCCAGAGGTTTCAAAACACAAAAGTTACCCAAATGCCTGGATCTGTGTGTTAATTCAGAGCCTGTATGTTGCTGGTGTCTGGGGGATAGAAACAAAGATCTTAAACTCTTTTAAATTCACCAAAGTTGTGGGGTTAATGAAGAACTACAGCATATCTGTTTATACACACACACAATTTTCCATCCAACAAGGGGAGTAGCAGATGATACTCAAGGATGGTGCCAAGAGTAATCAATTCAGTGCCTGAAACCTCCCTTTCTTCCTTATTCGAGCAGGTAAAATCTGAAGCCATTGCAGGTTATTTGAAAAACACAAACACACACTGGGTCAGGAGAGGGTTTAAAGTGCACACTTTAATTTTCTATTACAAAGGCTAAAAGAAGCAGGTTTGTTTTTTATTTAAGAACAAAACCAAAAGTGTTGTTAAAACATCTACATTATTATCCCGATACTAGACCTTATGAAAGATACTATTATTTTTTTTTAATAGTAAAGCGTGGTATTCTTAAATTATATTAATACAAAGACATATTAAAGGACTCGAAATCATTACTACCTAGCTCAGAACTGCAGCATCCCCTTGCTAGCTTTTCTGTTCACTTGCTAAAACCCATCCATTTTTGACATACACTTTCACACAAGCCGAGTAGGGTATTTTTTGGTTTTATTCTTCCCACCATAAAGGTCAGGTCAACTCCAACACCAGCATCACATAAATCCCTCCCGGGATATGGGAAAGGATTTTTACTATAAGTCCTTCAGCTTTTAACAAGCTGAGCTAAATCAAAGTCACTATTTTGCGTAAGCGTACGTGTGGTTATTTTAAGGAATAGGAGATTTTCTTCTAAAGCTATAAAGTGAAAACATGACTCTGTTGTTAATTGTCCTCAGATTTGGTTCTGCGTTGCAAAATTTTACTCTTCCCTTACATGAATATGGAAAAGGGAGAGCTATTGCAGGATCTCACGAATGCACCACTAAAGCAGCCCTACAATTTACTTTTGGTTTAATTGCTGTAGAGCTGTTAGCACTGCGCATTTCTGGTGAGAGCACATAACATGCCAAAGAAAATCCCCTTGACTTGATAAAGCGAGTCTAGTGAGTCAAGCGTGAAGCTTCCTGCCTTCCACAATGTCCTTTAAAATAATATAAGCGAAGACTTACCATTAAAACTTTATTCACAAGCTTAGCAGTATAATAATACTCTTTCATTGAGATGGGACTGCAAGAACATCTCAGAGGGCTTTCACAAGTATTAACAGGGAAACCTGTCCCATCTCAAAATTTATACCTATCTATATAAAACCCTCCCCTATTGAATAACTCCCTTTCCCTAACCCAAATAAAAGTATTCATATTTAAAATGGAGATGCTGCGTTTCCTTGCCTGAGTCCTTTTCCTTTACCCTCATTAAAAAGATTCCTTCGATACCACACACATATAATATTAGATAGAGAAATATATTTAATACCTGTGTATATATGCTTTATGGGAGGGGTCACATATATACACACTAAAACAAGTCTGGTGACAAAGTACTGCAACACCACAGACCAGGTTATCATACCAGGAAAAAGAGAAATGAGATACTCGATGCAACAGCCGTGACCGTGGGCCCCCCTCGCCTCAACCCCACTGCTCGTCGGCCGGGGGGCCCCAGGAGCGCCTCAGCCCTCTGGGAGACAAGGAGAGGGGAGAGCAAATCGCTTCGTAACCTACACAAGCTACCGTGTGGGAAACCATGGCGCAGCAAACGCCAGAGTGATGCTAGAGATGCTTGAAAATAAAAGCACATTCCACCATTCCCTGATAGGGATTCGCTTCCTCGGCATCTCTGTCCAAGAACAGCAGAATGAGGTGATCCCCACAGCTGCTGCCGACTCCCTCCTCGCATCTCTCAGAGCTAACAACGTTGGCCACGTCAGCACAAGTGGGTCAGAGCACCAGTGGAAGGGATGATCCAGACAGCTACAGCAAAGGGCAGAGGAGAAAATGCAGCACCCGCACACTCCTGAACTGGCAGGCCCAGCAGCGCTGTGAGCAAGGGGGATCCTTCCACATCTCTTCCTTCTCCTGCACACTGCCAGGACCGGGAATAGCCGCTTCCCTCTCCTCATGCATCAATCTATCAAGGGCCACCAGGATATCAACAGATGTGCCAGGCCTGGCTCCTTCCAGGCCTGACCCCAAAGTGTTGTACAGCCCAGGGAAGCCCAGACCACACCAGAAAACATCATCCATGCTTTACCAGAGAGGAAACAAGCTCAAAGGCATCGGCTGACCGGGAGCACATAACAACGCTGCGAAGAGCCTGGAGCAGACTGCAGCTCACCCTCTCCTGGGCTGTCACTGTCTGGTGGGCAGAGGCAGCTCTGCTGGAGCCAGTTTAGAAGCTGCCACCACAGCACCTGCATGTTTCCATGTCTGCTCTCTCTTGAAGCTGGGGATCCCAAAGATATTGGAGTAGGGAAGAAGAAAAGGAGAAAAGGGACCCAACAATGCCAAACCACCTCACAATATATGGCCAGATTTCATTTACTATGGATACAGCCTGGCCAGCCCCGAGGGCTCTGAGCTCACAGTCCTGGGAGACTCCACACAAAAGACATCACCCACAAAGGCAGAGGGGAAACATGTTGGTGTTTGAGGGGACAGCGCCATCCCCGCAAGCACAACTGCAGAGCACCTTCGGGCTGCAGTCAGACAGGGGAGGGAAGCTCAAGACAGGACACGCATTTACTGCTTGCAGGATCGGGGGCGGAAAGAACAAGGCTGGCGTTCAGAGAAGCACTGTCTCTCACCCTGGCCTTCACTACCTCTCTCTCAGCCCAGGCCCTGGTGCCGTGTTCCCCATCAGCCTCTTTCTGCACAGCCTCTTTCCAGGGCAGGTGGCCGGGTGCAGGCGTGGGGCCGGGTCCTACCCTGCTGCCTGCCCTCTGCCTGTGCCCGGGCCTTGCCCAGGGCCCCCATCCTGGCTCCCTCTCTCCAGCACCGCCATGGCACCTCCTGCTGGATTCCCTGCAGCAAAGCGCTGCCGCAGGCAAGCACTCCATGGCACAGCCCCTTTAAATGGGCTCCTACCCAGTTCCTCTGGCAGTGCAGGAAACAACGCAGCTCCAAATAACCAGTTAAAACGCACATCATTAAAAGAACAAGAAGGGAACTCCATTACCTCCCTCCTGATAACCAGTTAAAACACACATCATTAAAAGAACAAGAAGGGAACTCCATTACCTCCCTCTCTCTCTTCAGGACAGAAGCTGACAGAGAAATACAGGCTCCTTTTGGTTACAGCCTTTTCTTTCTGACTGATATGCCAGCATGGAAGGTAGTGCCACAGCATTCCGCAGTATCCATGACACCTTCTAGATGACTTCAGTCTTATTTGGACTGGTTGCATCAGCCAAAAAGAAAAAGGCAAATCAAAACTACCAACCTCAAATAGCTGTTACTCATTTGGTGGTCACCTGTTACATGATGCCCTCATCAGTTTGCTTTCTAGGTACAACTCATCAAAACAAGGCCCCTGCCAGCCCACTGCTGCCACGCTGCAGCACGCTGCTGCTGTTAGCTGCACTCTACACCAAAGGCCAGAACCTTCCTCAGCTCCAGCTGATGCCTTGAGGGAACAGACACAGTAAGGCGTTAAGCCCAGAAGTTTTAAGCCAGATCTAGTGGCTTCCCTGCTCTGCATATCAGTGCCCTAATCTTCTGGTACTGACCTCCCGGGGGAGTGGGCCAGCTGTAGCCATGAAGTAGGGCTGGCTGTGCAGCTCTGAAAAAGAAAGCAGCATTTCAACATCATGGTTGCTCTTTCCCCAGATGTCGAGCCCTTTCTTTCAACTTTCCCTCCCCGTTTGTCCTCTTGGCCTCTGCAGCGCACTCTGAATTGAAGGGCAATGGAATGACAAGGAAAAATTTTCTAATTCACACCCCAGTACAAACAGAATTCACTCCTTAAATAAAGGTCAGAGAAAGATGGGAGAGGAAGAATAACTACGGGGGGCAAGAGAGAGAAGACAGAACATGAACTCAGTGAGCATGGCATTTGCTGGCCAAGGAGAATCAAATTCATAATTTCATTCATCACTAATAAATCATCATCTCGTAATCTTAAAACGAAAGAAAAGAAAAAGTTTTCTTTGCGAGATATGGATCTCACTCTCTCTGCTCCCAATGCTCCCGGAAAACCCGCCCCGTGTTTCTCCAGCCAACAGGCTCCTGCCACCCTCATTATACGCCATCCCGCAATAGGAAGTTGTATTTCCCGAAGTCATCATCCCTGGGGCAGAGCAGCATGTCCTTGCGGGCCTTGGCCAGCTTCTGTTTCAGCACCTCCCTCCGGTCAAGCCATTCGGTCAGCTCGTCCTGGCCGTGAGCATAGCGACACTCTTCTCCCTCAGGACAGGCCTTGCTCTTCTGAAACCTGCCAGCACAGGGAGAGCCATTCAGGATGCTGCCCCTGCTAGGGACAGGGCTCTGATCTCCCCGTGTGTGATAGTGGAGTATCTAATGGTATTTAGGCGCATCTAGAATACAGTCTGATACTGGAGTGTATTGTGCCAAATCGTGCTGCACACCCTCCCTTTTAAGGGAGAGAGAAGTCTCCTATAATCAGAGTGCAGCTAAGGGGAGGCAGTATGGAAGGCAGGCACAGAAGCAGAGGGGATTTAGTGATGTGAGCTAGAACTGGACCAGCAGGTATGAGAAGAAACATGTACAGAGGAGAGGAAATGCTGTGTGAGCCTAAACAGCCATGAGGGACATAGCCTTCTCTCTAAACAAAATGGCATTTCTAGCCATATGAAGCCACCTCAAGGCACTGATTCAGAGGGCGTGAGATGTCCGAACCTTTAATAAAGCACCTGGGATTCCCCCAAGAATTGGGCCAAACAGACGCTGTTTAGACAGAGAGCTGAGAGTATCCTGGCTACAGAGGGCACAGGTGCAGACATGAAGTTCTCTCTCATTTTCTAAAGACACATGCTAAGGAATTTGTTTTTTTTTACTTTCAAATGGTTGAGCAGTGTGGCAGAGCAACTTTGGGAACCAACAGCCTCACCAGCACCCCAAACTGGCAGTGTGTCCAACCGCTGCTCCAAGCTGAAGTCCCTAAGAACTTCATGAGAGAGGGAAGAAGAGAAGGAACAGGAGAGGGAGGAGAAGGAATGACAGAGACTTTGGGCCTGTCCCTTCCCGGCAGCAAGAGCGTGCAAGGAACACGAGGCAGCTCGTGTGGTACCTTTCGCAGAGCCGGAACTCGCCCATTGGGAAGCGGTAGCTCCAGCAGCTGGAGTCACTGTCTGAGGTGAAGACCTTCTCCTTGTGCTTCTCTGACTGGATGTGCTGCTGCCACTGCTTCTTGCTGTTGCTGTTCTTCCCACAGAGCCAGCAATGGTAGCCCATCTAATGGAGGCAGACATGCCAGAGCATCAGGCAGTGCCTTAATAATCATGTCTGTCAGCCTCCCCAATGTTGGCCTTCCCTCTCCCTCCTTCCTCCCATAGTTCAACCTATGGCCTCACATGCTTCCCCGCAGTGAAACCTTCAGGGGCATCATGCTGCTGCTACGGAGAGCACAAGAGGTGCTCTGTTTAGGCCCATCTACAGCTCAAATTAAGCTTCAGAGGACAGGACAGTTCAATAAAGTGACATGGCCCAAGAGGACAGCTACAAGGCCCCTGTGTGGTACCACAGAGCTCTTCAGAAGCATGGCTCCTCACACTGGCCACTGTCTGGCTCAGGAACAGACTAGCAATAGCTGTGCCAGCTTTCTCAAGGGTGAGCAGGAAGCCTGGCAAGAAGCTGGGCCCACGCTAATGGCAATCTAAGGTGCGACTATGACTGCAGGATTAACAGAAAAGCTGCAGCAGAACCTTGCTGAGTGGGTCAATCCCTTCCCACCTCATCCATGCCGCCCTCTCTGTGCTGCTCCCAGCTGTCAGTTTAACCTACATTAGTACAAGCTCTTTCCCAGGAGAGGATCTCAGCCCCCGGCACTAGCACAAGAGAGGTACAGGCTGACAGCACTGAAGGAGAGGGAGGAAGGGCAAAAGATGAGCTCTTACCATAATGTCAGCATAGTCAGTGGGCATCTGGATTTGTTTCTCCCCTTCTCGAGACGTGAGCGGTGTCCCCTCTCCAGGCTTCCCAGGATTGTGTTTCTTCAGCCACATCTCGTAGGTCTGCTGCATATCTAGAACTACACAGAGGCACCCTGTGAAGTCATGCAGACAACCTCTGCGCTGAGCACAAATCATGAGCAAAGGACGAGCACCGGGGCAGCCCTCCCCTCCGCACCTTGGTGCGGTAGCACCTGCAGTCAGAGCCAAGGCCTGGGCTCAGGAAGCCCCATGTCACCTCCTCAGGCAAGGGCTAGGGAGAAAGGAACCACATTCGCCCAGCCTGGCCAGGGGAGCCATCATATGTGACTTGAGGGGCAACCATAAGAGCAGCTCACACAAGGTATTCAGAAAGGAGGGAACGTGCTTCAAAAACTCCACAGAGGTTTTCAGTCCACAAGGTGATTCTCAGTCAAGCCTGGCTCCACTTGACCTCAGTGGACATCTCCCTCTAGCCACAGCAACGACAATGGGGTGGATCTGGACCCATCCCTTTCCTCCAAGCCTATGGTTCCTCCACAGCATGCAAGAGCAAGGAGAGCTCATAAGCAAGCTGCCCACAGAAACTGTTAAGGAGGGGAGAAAGACCTAATGTTAGTCCGTCCTAAGTTCACAGAGTGCCCAGAAGAGGCACTCTGGAGTGGGTTTAAAACCCACTCCAAATGCTACTGGGAAGGGAAATTTTGGTTGGAAGCTTTGACTACATGCTTGTTTTTCCAAGATCAACTTGTGAGAAAGGCTAGGGAAACACAAGAGTCTGCAGACAGCAGTGTGACACTAAGCGCAATGCGTTAGTGACTTACTCCTCACTAAATGGGCAGTGGAGGAACTCAAGGCAATGGAACATAATTAATGCAAATTCCCCCCAGTGGCAACATTGACATTTGAAGATTCACCCTTCTCCTTCAGTAAAACACCTAGACTGGTCTGAGGTGCTTGAAGGGCTCCAGTAGCAGCAGGACTTGCAATGTACCATACAGGAGCACATGGAAGGATATCCTCCACCTGAGCACAGACCACCTTGGTGCAAGTCTGAGATACTTTGGGCTTTCAGGATCTTCCAACAGAGATTAGATGATCACCCGCACAACTGTGTAGTAGCCAAAACGCGTTTTTTTTCTCCCCAGCTTGCTGTTGGCCTAAATAAATAATGGTTGTGGCCAGAGAGCCGGTGGTTCCTCCACCAGCCCCACCAGCCATGACTGCCTGAACAGGGAATGCAAGGAAAATGAGGCAGCTCGTGTGGTACCTTTTGCAGGACCTGCACAGGCACAGAGCTCTGTGGGGCCAGCTGATGTTGGTGCAAGTGAAGCAAGTTCAGAGTACTGCCAGGGCAACAGCTTCAGGCCTTGCCACATGAGGAGCGGGAATGTGGGATGCTTAAGAGCATGACTGTGGCCTCCCCTCAGCTTTCTCCGATAGGTAAGTCGAGGCCCTACGTAATCAATTTCAGAGAGGCTTCTTCACAAAGGCACCACCCAAAGATGTTCTCACTCAGGATTTCAAATTCACTCCATTTTATATAGTATCTCGAGCAGGGAGTACTGCAGCCCAGAAGCAAGGGCTATGAGCAAAATTGGGCAAGAAAGCCAAGACAGATACAAGCCAGATAAGACAGAGGAGCAGCAACAGGTCAGGACTAGTGCTTTGGCGGAGCTCCAGATGCATCCAGGCCTGGGACAGGCACCAGGAGAGATGGCACAGAGTGGATCTGCAGAGTTGCAGGGAGTGGGGGCAGTGATGGCACAGTGCAAGGCCTAGCACTCGCATGCACCAGACCAATGTATGGCACTGAACATACACACAAGCATGTTTGAGAGAGCAGCAGCTCTCAACTACTGCAGACCTACCTAAGTCTAGGGTACCAGGAGCTCTGTCCAGCTCTGTTGTGGACAGGGTGCCTTAACAGACCCTGTAATATTCCAATATTCCACTGCCCAAATATTCCCTTTCCTTCTCCCCAAGCCCCTTGGCACATTTCCCCCACTCACTTTTATTTTCCTTCATGAAGGTCCACATGTCTCTCTCCTCAGGGCTGTGGGCAAAGGAGCAGTTACCCACATACTGGCATTTCCTGCCATTTTGTGCATGGATACACAACTGCCAAAAGACAAAAGACAAAAATAAATAAATAAATAACAGTTCCCAACAGCTTCACTGCTAGGGAGAACAAGTAGCTTTCCAGGCATCCTCTTTAGTTACCAATCCTTCGCCTCCACTTCTCTCATCAGACACCAGCTGTCCACAGCAGCTGGGAAGAAGAAACAACCCTGTTCCTCTGCCTGGGGCTGGGGGGGAGCTCCAGCAACCTGCCTCGACTATGTGATCTAAGACTCACCTGCCGGCCTTATTTCCTACTTCAACAGTGATTAGTAACTTCTGTCTCCTGCTCAGATCTGCTCTCTCCACTTCACAGCTCCTACCAAAGCCTGCAACTGGACAGCCTCAAGGCTTCGTATATGCGGCCTTGTGCCTGCACATGGATTAAGTGACAGCAGCAGATCCCATGTGGTAGCTTTCTCCTTTTAAGGAGAAAGGAAAGGAGAGGGTGAGATAAATTATCAGTTACCATATTCTGGGCTGGAGTTGGATATCTGTAGTTTTCCTCACAGCATGTGGCGTTTTTGATGAGTTCACAATCTTGCTTTCAAAATACACTGCGAGGAGGTTTCACAATTAACAGCAGAACAGCCACACCAAAGGCAGGGATTGGCTTCTCTTAGGCACCCTGCCTCTCACCCACATTGAGAAACCTTGACCTGAGGCGAGACTTAAATCTCATTCCCAAACCCTATGCCAGCTCCTGAGATGCTGGCTGTGTTATCAGCAGTGTGAGAAACTCATATGTGGGCACAGAGTGGTTTAAACGAGTGCTGCTCCTTTCTGTGCTCCACCCCTGTCACTGGATGTGGATGCAACCTTGCTCCTTTCAGTTTGCTTTGCCTCCCACCTCGGTCAACGCCTGCCTGCTTCTCCAACAGATGCACAAGAAACCTGTCCTCAAGGTGCTGTACCCTGCTGGGAGGGAAAGGAAAGAGGCACCCGGACATGAAGGATGAGGGTCTTACATCGTATTGCTGCGGGAAGTTGCGTATGGAAGGCAGTGGTCGGACAGACACCCACTTCTTCTTTGCTTTGGACATCACCAGCAGAACACGACGTTCCTTTGTCCAGCTAAAGGAGAGAGAATAAACTGAGAAAGGAAAAGTAAGGGTAGAACAAGGTTCTGTTTTCCTCAGGGACCCCTGAATATTAAGATGACCAAATTTTCCAGGCCAGCTTGTCCACACCACTCTTGGGCTGCTCCTAAGCATTCACATGTACAGCAGAAAAGCCAGTACAAGGGTGTTTTAGGAGGATTTCTGCCACTATTTGTTGCCTATTTCCTGAAATATCTCTTCCCATAAAGCCATAAAAAGATTCCTCCGACTGTTGCATGACAATGCTTTAGGGTACAAAACAACTGCATTCCACTCTCCAACACGGCCAATTCTTGTGCAAACCAGTCCACAAGAAACATTTGGGAATATTTGCTGCTTGAAAGGTGCAGGCTATGACAAGCACTGTCTTATAAACAGGTGCCAACAAGTACTAATTCTCCTGCAGCACTAGCAAGGGATCAAAAGGAGATACTCTGGCCAAAAATCCCAGCTCTATTCAGCTGCTGCACAGAGAGGTATTATTTTTCCTTTCCAGGAAGAGATCCATCCCTACTCACTTCCTCCAGCAACTGCTGCTTCTCTCTCTTTTGGATTACAGGTCTTATATTTGCAATAAGACTCTGGACAGCCTAAGTCTTGTACCCTTAGGAAACTAATTTAAAAGGAAGCAGAATGCCTTGAATCATCGCTAACAGCAACATGATAGACATCTTCAAACAGCACGGCTTATAAACAAGAGCAGAGGAGAACCATCTGAGTGATCTTGCTGAGAAGAAATGATAGGGCTGGAAAAAAAAAAAAAAAGAAAAGAAAAAAAGGGAATGGTGGGAGTCAGACAGGAAGTGCCAGGAGTAACAGTCTAGCTGTAATGTACCACGCACAAAGCTGGCAACAAGTATCACCCTGGGCATAGAAGGGCAACTAGAAAGCCTCACAGGCTCTTCCAAGGCAGCCAGATGAAACCCTGAAGAACATATGGAGAGAAATTCCCAACCTTCAGGAGGGTGGAGGTAAGGGAAGGCTGCATCACTCACCAGTGGCGGGCTTTGGCACTACAGTACTTGAGGTCTTTATCTGGCTCCACCAGCTGCCCGTTCCTCCAGCACTGGCCACACACGAATTTCATCTGCAGGTCGAAGGTGCTCGATGTGGGCACCCGGGTGGAAGCCTGTGAAAGAGAACCCCCCATGCAGCCCCTCAGTGAACAGAGCCCCACAGAGCAGCTCCCACCACACGCGCTGTAGTACCAGACCAGAGCAAAAACGCTCCTCGTTTCGTCAGCATTTCTTGGGTTTTTACATTTGGCCAATGATGCAGGCGGTCTGGCAGCTTCCAACACTGACCAGGCCTGGCAGCAAAACCTCTGTCGTGGATCCCCATGCACAGACAAGCCCTGTGGACCTGCTCCAATGCTTCCCTGCTGTTCCGCATAGAGAGCCATCCATGTTCCCCTCTGTCTGCATGTGAAGCGCCCAAGGGATGGAGGAAGCCAGGTCGTGCCACAGCACAGGACTTAGCTCTCCTGCTTTTGAAGGAAGAGGTTCATGTTGCATCTAGAAGCTGACAGCTACATATTTAAGTCCGAGTTGGGTCCTCAGAGCTGGCTCCTCAAAGCCCTTTCTGGGCTGCACAGTTCTCCTGCACTGTGTTACCCTGTTGCAGCTAAGCCACCATCTCTGCACAGATGTGCAAGCTGCAACTCACACCCCCATTGCTTCACTGGCCTTCTCCCTGCCCTCATGAAAAGGCTGCACTGGGATGAACAGCAATAGACTGAGGAAAAAGGAGCCTCTGTCTTGCATTTTGTGGGCGAATCTCTGGAAAGTCGTTTATATTTTGCACCACTACCAGAAAACGGGAGAGTCTAAAGCTGCCACAAGGCTGGTAAGTCCAGATCATTTCCAAACCAAATAGCTATAGTGACTGGAAGCTATTGGCCCCGCGCACAGGCATATGGAAGGATATAAGCCAGAAACCATAGCCTAAAAGAACATCCTGGTTTCTGAGCAGACTGCAAAACACAGAGGCTACGTACCAGTAAAACAGCCTTCTGCCTTCCAAGAGGTAAGCAGCCCCCACCAGCTGCCCTGCCTTAGCTTCTCACCCTATGCACCTAATGAGGAGCAGACAGGCAAACCACGTCCCCGAGGAGCCGGCTTCTGCCACGTGCTGATAGCAGTGGCCTCAATCCTGCGGACATCATCTGGCCAAGGAAAACCAGCCGGCACAGGATGCTGCACAATATAATCATCTCACACATGGAAGATCCTCCATCATGGTAAAAAACTAGCTTATCTGTGTGGACTACATTGCTCCAGCTGTCCCAGCAAAAAGACAGTTCTAGACAACCATCATCTCCCTTAAAAAGTACCAGCAATTCTGTTCTATTCATCTGCCAGGCCATCCTTCTGATGGCAAAAGATACATGATCCAGTTCATCTGTCACCTTTCACCAATGCTGGTGACCAATAAAAAAAAATACATCAAAGCTGCAGGTTGAGCAGGGTTGAGACCGGGGATATTGCAGAAGGCAGTGAGCCTCACCACAAGAATATTCACACTTCCAAACATGTGGCTTTCGAAAAGTGGTTTTAATATCCACTTAGTCTGCGCAGAAAATTATTCTACAACTCAGTGGACTCCAGAAGACACTGCAGGTCAAAGATCAAGAAAGTGTTTCTCAGGTAATCCTGGTGATTGGACTGTTTTTTGTTGGTGGTGTTTTTTTGTTTGTTTGTTTTTTTCCCCTAATTCTGGCACAAATAGCCCCACGCAGATCTTTCTGAGAGTCATACAAACGGCTGGTCTCCTCAGAGCACACAAGCATGTAGGGAGCTGGGAGTAAAGTGAAAAATCAAAGCTGCCATCGTTGCAGCTGCGTGACTCTATTTGCACAAGCAGGACACGTACCTGGCAGGCTGCTGCTAACCAGCAGTGTGGAAAGCAGGGATCACATGAGGCTCTGGCAGGCCACGCCAGGCGAAAGAGCCCCAGGCTGTGGCACCACCCCTTGCTAGGAAGCCAGACAATTTGGTGCTAGCTGTGTACCAAGGCAACCAAATAAATACACATCTTTGGCATGGCAGTTCTCCCCTTCATGTGTCGCTGAAAGCAACAGCCTCAGCACAGCCACTCGCAGCTCCTGACTTCAAGAACCCTTCTCAGATACTCTAAAAAAACTTCCTGGAGGAGCCACGCGTCCTTGGGCGCCTACTTGAGGAGCCTGAGCTACCTGGCCACCTAAGTGAGTGAACTGCACTTGGGTACAGGGATCCCACATTACAGAGCAGAGCTTCTTTTAACTCTCTATGCTTAAATTGCTAACTCTGAGGCTAATTCTGAGGAGAGGTCAGCAGCTGGCTAGTAAGGCGAAACAGAACAGCCCCTAGCAGCTCTTGGAAGTCAGCTGAGGGATGAAAGCCCTTCATTCCCAGGATGTGGTGGAGCTGAGGGCACCCAGCTGCCTACAGCAGTCTCTTGATGCCTGCCTCTTCCCTGCACAGCTACTGGGTTTGCTCCTATATTGCAGCACTTCTCTGAGAGCCCTGCAAGCGAGACCTGATGTGAAATTCGTGGCAGGTGCTTAGAAAGTGGAGTATCCTCATCTCCCTTTTCTTGGCCAGTCTCCTGGCCTGCACACTGGGGCAGGTGCATACCATACCTGTATGCTATCTGCCGCTTTTCCATCCTGCGAGCCCCAATCCACTGAGTGTGCCTGGCACCTATACCAGGGCACAGCAAAATCCCTGTGAGCAGCTTTGCTTTTGCTGACCAGAAGGTGCTAAGTCAAGCGCAGATCGCAGGGAACAGCAGGAAGGAGAGGGCCGCGTTTACAGCACTCCTAGGAAGCTGCCTCTGCCAGGCAGCCCACTTCAAAAGCTGGAGGGATGCTGAGAAAACTCGGGATCACATGAGCCCGCCTGGACTGCAGAACATAATGGCCAAAGCAAACTTATCTCAGCAGATCATGGCAGTCCTGCCTAAGGGCCGCGGCTGCAAGCCAGGGTCTCTGCAGGGGCCCAGTCTGTTGGCAGAGCACGGGCAGCACCAAAGCCACAGCCAGCAGGTGCCAACACCTGTGATTCTGGCCACTGCGGCCACCCCAGGGCTGCTGCTCTGCCTCGGCACAACCATAGAGCCGTCCAGCTCCGGCTGGCGATTGTGAGGTGACTCTGCCAGGGGCCACAGACCCTGAATGCTGCCCAAGTGGTGGAGAAACCCCTGCCCACTCACACAATGGTTGAGGTTGGAAGGGACCTCTAGAGATCATCTAGTCTAACCCCCCTGCTCCAGCAGGGACACCCAGAGCACGTGGCACAGGGTGGCATCCAGGCGGGTTTGGAAGATCTCCAGAGAAGGAGACTCCTCAACCTCTCTGGGCAGCCTTTCCAGGGCTCTGTCACCCCTCACTCCCAATGGGCAGAAGCAGCAGGCACTGACATTTCTCTTCCTAATCCTCCACCCCCTGTAAGCCCCAACATTCAGAAAGGAAACCCTTATTCTTCCTGCGCTAATCTACTGAGGCCTCATCTGCTCCAGGGATGTGCTTGAGGGCCTGCTGTCTGAGATAGTTTTTTTTCCACCAAGACTCCAGTAAATATCAAGATATTCCAGATACTGCTAACATTACATATAAAGCAAACACAAAAATTTGGATGTATTTAAAAATCTGAATAGCAGTTGGCTTCCCCCCTGGAATAGAAAGAAACTCAGTGCTTTGTAACAACACTTTTCATGGAAGAGGACTGTAATGCTGAGGCACTAAACATTAATGACTTGTATTATTCACATTTAACTCATTTAAAGAGACTAGGTTCTCCCATCTCAGTTTTCCACCAGGAGCAATGGAAGGGAAACACTGACAATCCTCTCCCTTGTGCTTCCCTGGAAGCAAATATGCTGTGTGGGTCTAGCACAGCATCCTCACAGAAGCATGTCCCATATTTGAGATTTACAATGTAGACAGGCTATTCTGCTAAACGCCACTGCCCTTGCTGGGCTAGGCTCTGGTCTGTGTTAGGCAGGACGCTGTACCAACCACACAGCTCAGCTCCATAAGCTGCGTAAAAACAGGCAAGAGAAGGGAGAAAATGAGTGATATTGCAGCAATGCTGTGGATGGCACCATTGAGCACACCATCCTCACCCCTTGGGAAACCTCCAGCTTGGTGCTGACCACCTACCTACGGCTCACTCTCCCCTGTCCTTTGGTACACCTGGATCAATCCCAACAGGAACGTTCCTGGGGCTCTAGAGAACACTGAAAACCAGCCAAGAATGGTAGGTTCTCCAGTGCAGATGTGCTGCTTCCAGGCCTTTGCCTCACAGATTCCCCATCTCTGGGTTTTCATGGTATTACATAGAGTTAGATAGAATGGTAAAAGCCAGAAATAAGCAACAAATGAATAGGCTACCCCAGGGAACAGTTTATTCTTCCACTACCTCCAGACAAAGGTGAATTTGAACCTGCAAGGCTCCAAGGAAACCAACTGTCCACCTATCTTTTCTGCCCCCACACTACACACGGGGAATGACAAGACAGAGCTCTCCAGAAAAGGCAGGCAGATCCCTGGCAGGCAGGACAGTCACTAGACTCTGCTCTTTATGGGGAAGTGATGGCTGATACAAATCCAACTACTGTCACTAACTGTGGCAGATTAACACTAAAATTTTATTTACTGTGGAAACACAGACAGTTGCCTCTGTCCCTATGCCAGACTAGGAAGCTGTCCTAGCCAGCTCTGCCTGAAGGGACCACTCAGATCATCTGAGCTCACTTGTCATTTGACATAGGCAGTGGAAACCTGACCCACAACTTCAGGATCAATCCTACAGCTTCCTGAGAGGCTACAGTAAATTGCTTAGGAAGGCAGGCATAGAACTTGGTTGCTCTGGACAGCTGCTGCTTCCCACTCCCCAGGCAGCATCTTCTCCCCAGGCCATTTCAGACCGTGGGAGAAGTAATGGGATGTGGACATATGACACTGAGGCTTGCTTCAAAGTTGGCTCCACCTCATGCAGCATAACCAGTAGATAGGTCACGAGCCTACTGGGAACATCAGTGCAGGTCACCCAAGTCCTTCTCATTGGCCTAAGCCATGCTGACTGCACCTACTGTGCCCAGCCTCAGCCTTCTACAGCTTTCAGGATTAATCTGCTGGTATATTGCCAGGCCAGGAAAAGCTGCCACACATCATGTGGCAAAACATCTCTACATCCTGCAAAACACCTCTGTGTGGGTGCTCTTCCTCTGCAAAGGAAGCTCTTGGGTGAGAGCCCTCAAACACCAATGCACAACACTTTCCCTAATACTCCAGAGGACAGAGGATGCTCCTGTACCTCCGAGTTTACTGAGGAGGGCTGGAGATTCTCAACTCACTGCTCCTATCTTTTGAAGATGATTAAAGAACAGAAAACTTCTTGTTCTAATGACAAAGCAACTTTCATTGAACATAGGACTGGGTATCATCTGCATTAGGTTCTCCTCCTACACTACCTCCCTCAGTAAAAAAAGGTGGTAAAACAGCACCACCCATAGTGAATGGCATAGAAGAAAGCAAACAGAGAGATGTCCTTTGCTCACCTCTCCAGAGCAAGCTCTTGAGAGTGCGAGAAGGTGCAGCCAAGGCACATTCTCCCACGCTCAGAGGGGTGGCACAGAGCAGGCAAAGTTCTCGGCCTTCTCCTGGCAAAGAACTGCTAAGATCTTTGATCCGCCCTGAGTGCCCCCTGAGCTGCAAGTTCCACTCACTTCTGTGTTCAGATTAGTCCTGTATGTCATGAGTCATTCAACTGCTGTATTGTCCCTTGGCCACTGAAGGGCAACAGGACTTCTTTGATCTCCACACTGTGTGACCATGGTCCCCAAAGTCTCCTGATTTCACTATAAGACTTTGGCAGGAAGCATCATTCTCTGTGCCTTGCCCTCCCAAACCTGGCCGCTTGATCCTGTCACTGAAGAGAGAAGATAAAACACTGCTAAACAAGGTACAAAGCTCATCACTAGCACAGGAAACAGGAAAGCTCTCGGCCATCCTTCTTCTCAACGTCCAGCTTGGTCTGCCTGTGTCCGGTTAGGCTCAACAGCGAGAAGAAAGGGGAGGGGAAAGTGCTGGAATAGCAGGGAGGAAAAGTTGGCTGTAAGATTGGGTGCACCTTACCATGCTGTTGGCTGGTTTGCTAGCATGTGCCTCCATCTGCTGCCAATACTTCTTAGATTCCTGCACGATATCTTCATGGGTCATTCCTGGAAACAAGGCAAAGACACAAATGAGCTCCTCTACTTGGGTGAACGCAGGAGAGGGAGGAAAGAGTTGCAGAGATCCAGGCACGGAGGCTTGGAGCCCTTGGATGGCTGACAAGGACTGACAGTCCCACAAGTGCAACGCGCATATGAGTGGCCAGGGGACCAGCACCACCACAGAATGTGTTCAAGCACAGGTTAGGGAGTCTCCTAACTCCAGCATTCCTGTTTTTTACTGGAGTCAGGCAAGAGGGGAAGAGTTTAGCTGCCAGCGCGCCCTTAGATCTGTCCTGCTCAGGTTGCACGCAAAGGACACAGATGTTGCTGGATTATTGACTAGAACCTTAACCAAGGCTCTCCCCCCCAACCCAAATCAAGAGATCACACACAAGGCCATAAAGGCAATGGTTTGTTACTTCTGATCTACTGTATATCAGAGTTTTTGATCACTGGCATGGCAGATTACAGATATCCCACTGTTTGAGCCTTCCAGCCTCTCCAGGACCGCAGAAGTCTCATTCAGTCCCTGCTGGGATTAAAGTTGTGTGTGTAGGGGGGTTACCAATCAACAAGCAAAGAGAAAATCTGAAATTCAGTCAGAGCAGACAACAAAGTGCACCAAGCTAGTAAGGAAAGTTAAAATGTGCAAAACCAACCAAGAAACAACTGCTTGCATGTAACCCACAGGGCAAGATGTACAAGGTCTCATGAATCAGAAAGGTAACATCAAACTGTCAGACATAATCTAAGGAATTAGCTCTTGATTAAATCAAGTGCTGAGGGAACAGCCCCTGTCCACACAAACCCAGCTATATGAGCACTGGGATCATCAGAGCATTAAACAGGAGAAATTTAGAAGAGTAATAGAAACTCTGGCTGCTGATGGTGTGGACTGGTGCTCATAGAGAAAAGCCCTGTTATCCGAGTGCTATAAAGATCTGACACCGCAGGCAAAAGAAAATGAAAAGTATCCTATGACTGTCAGCTGATGGCAACAACGGGAGTGCTGAAGGCTGCCTTCATGTGGTTGCCCTGGCACAGAGAGGCTGTGAAGACACTGCTTTGCCTTTGCTAACAGCTTTTATTAAGCCCTATGGAGGCATGGCACACAGACACAGTTCCTGATGTGGAAGCCTGTATATTGCAGGCCGTGAGGGACATGCATGGACAGCCCTGGTTGTACTCAGGGGACAAAAACTACAAGTGTGGGAAACTATATTGAGAATCAAAACGTGGCACTGGATCTCAAAGGGAAAGGGCCAAAGTAACGACTGTCTTCTCTGTTTTACACGCCTGTGCTATGATCCTGGATCCAATGGCAGAACTTGCAAAGGAGTGAATTTCAAATTATGTCCTCAGACTGCTTTCTGCAGCTCCCAGAAAAACAAACTAACTCAACAAGGTCCAGAAATGTCATGGTTGGAAACAAACCAAACCAAAAACTCCTGAAGTTGAAAGGTTGTTTTCCAATACACCAGCTCATGAAGCATGAACTATCCCAAAGAGATGCTTTGAGGATCCAAAAGCTCATGTGTTGATTACTTGTCACGTTTTAGGATCTTTTGCAACATCACCAGTTAGGACAAAGACACTGGGATTCCCACTCAACTGGAAGAAAACAGCATGGTCTGCCTGTGAACAAATGCAGAGAACCAGGAAACAGTCCTGTGCTCCCACATGCTCAGATCTGAGAACATCTTCCCTGCTACTGCATTCCTTTATCACTAAGAACAACACAACGTACCTTGTAAAAGCTCGAGGGGTTGCCAAACACAGCAGTCCACTGGTTTAGCTGGAAGCTGGAACAAGTTATGAGTTTACTTCCCCTTTGGAAGTCACACATTCAAGGAAAGAAAGCAAGAACAAAAAATAAAATCTACCTATTTCTCCTACAGGCTGAAGAGGAAGGGAAAAGGAGGGAGGGAGAGAAGAAATTTCCTTTTCTGTGCACATGGGGAGAGGAAGAGAGCAAGGTACCTCCAAGTACTACAAGCAATCTCACAAGCACTCAGGGAAGCAGTCCTGGCCTCTTTAGCAAGAGGTTGCCTAAGAAACTGGTGCAACTTCTTAATTGCCTGTGGCTACAACAAGGTCAAACAGGACAAGTAGAAGATGGCATCTTCCACAACTTACTTGTTCATCACTGTCACACACAAGCCAAGCTAAGGCAGAGGACAGCACTGAGCTACAGCGGCAGGTACTTGAACAGCATTGAACAAAGCCGCCCCCATCAAAGCAAGGAATGGTGAAAAGCAGAATCACAGAATGGTTGAGGATGGCAGGGACCTCTAGAAATCATCTAGTCCAAGCCCACTGCTCCAGCAGGGACACCCAGAGCATGTGGCTCAGGGTGGCATCCAGGCGGGTTTGGAAGATCTTCAGAGAAGGAGACCTCCACCTCTCTGGGCAGCCTGTCCAGGGCTCCGACACCCTCACAGTAAAGAAGTTCTTCCTCACATGGAGGTGGAACTTCCTGTGTTTCAACTTGTACCTACTACCCCTTGTCCTGTCACTGGCCCCCACTAAAAAGAGTTTGGCTGCATTCTCCCTACATTCCCCGCTCAGGTACTTTTACATGTTGATCAGATCTCCTCTTAGTCTTCACTTCTCTAGGCCAAACAGGCCCAGTTTGCTTAGTCTTTCCTCATACAATAGATTTTCCAGTCCCTTAATCATCTTTTGTTGCTCTAAGCATGCCTACCTCCTTTTCTCCCAGGAGCTGGGTCCTTCACTAAAGACCACCTCATAGTGGAAAAAAAAAAAAGAAATCTGGGTAGCATTGTGGGTGGACCAAAAAAAAAAAAAAATCTACTCTGCCAACAGCAAGAAAAATTCTCAAGTCTGTCAAAGAAAGAGGACTGAAATTACTGGATACAGCAGTGTCAGTATGTGACCTCAGTATCATTTCTGTAACAGCCTCTTCAGAGGCAGTTTGTCAAAGGCTTTTGGGGAAAGGCCAAGTATCTTGTCATTTTCTACTCTTGCTCAGAGTAATTGGAGAGGCACAGTTTTCTTTTTATAACTGCTTTGTCACCTATGTGCGCTATGCTTCTCACTGGGCTGGACTTTCATACAGGGGCACAACTGCTACTTAGGACCTTCCACTTAAACACCAAAACACCTGTGGTCATTCAGCCCTACCTAACAATCACTTCAACGCATAAAGTTAGTCCCAAGGGAAAGGCTTTCCAGTTTGCAATTTGCAGCAGCACCAGTACAGGGACAAAGAGCAAACTGTCTCACTGAACACCCCAGCCCTGTCTTTGCATCTCAGAGGAGATGAATGAAGTTCATATAAATGTAAGTAACAGCTTCTCTGGCTCCCAAATCACCTTGTTTCTCTCCCAACTAGTCCCATGCACATTCTGGAAGAAATCTGGGTATACACTCCATCAGCTCTGCATCCAGAGTCACACTCACCTGAATACTGCTGCAGCAGCCAGACCTTGAGCTCAATGAAACTATGAGCAAAGTGGCAACTGTCCTCCCGCAGGCAGCCATAACGCACCTCGTGTCGACACACATCGAACTGGAAGTGCTCCTGGAACTGGCGGATCTTGGAGTACTTCAGTGAGGTGGAACGTACAATGTGGACTAGACACCTGCAGCCAAGCCAGAGAAATACAAACCATCAGTGGACTGAATCTTCACCCTTTCCTCCTTACAACTCACTTCCATACATTCAAATGGGTAGGCAATGAATACAGAAAAATCAAGTGCTGGCAGAAGTGAACTCCCACTGCCAAATCAAACTCCTTCCTGTCCCCTCTGTAGCAACTCTAGATAGATATGGTTCATGTCCTGCTTGATTTTAAGCGATAAAGACACATTTTAAAATACACAGCCAAGATACCAACTCATTTGGCTCAAGAAGTCCCCAAGTCTCAAGTTGCCAGGAGGCCAGAACGGTTTGTATTACTGACTACTTGACATGTTATACTCATTTTTTCTAAACATTCATCACCAGCCAGTCAGAAGCAGGATCCACAGCTAAAGTATCTCTGGTTTGACCCTTATGTAAAGGCCAAACTCAACGCAAATTAAGTCAACGGAAAACTCAGACTGACTCCAAAGGGCTTTGCTCATGCCTCAAATCCCTCGGCATGAAGAGCAAACATGCAGAGCGAAGCATACCATGCTATTCATCATGCTTTGAGCTGGCCTATGGTGGGAACCCATGGTGGGGAAAGAAAGAAGGGAATCAGAGCCCCAGAGTTAGACTGCCTGGGCACGTGAGAGAGTGCTCCTATCACAACATAAGCAATGTTCACTCACTTGTTGTCATGGAAACTGTGTTTGGCAGAAAGGTTGGAGCAGACAGATGGCGTATCCTTGGTCCCTTTGCTGATAATCCGAGGTTTGCTGTCAAAGCAAATCTGAGAAGAGAAAAATTAGCAAGCTGGGAAAATCTTAAGAGAGAAGTGAGTCTGAGCCATTTTTTGCTTGAGATGGGAAGAACCACCAGAGCCAGCCTATTCTAATGCTCGAAGTTAGAACAAGCCTGTGAAAACTTAGTGGTAGGGCTTTAAAACATAGCAAGTATATTTTTGGAAGAGTTTCAGGACAACATTTTTGGCTTATTCTCAACAATATTTTCCACTGCAGTTGGAAAAAAAAAATGGTCAGATCCACATACTCTTTCCTAGTTGGCCATCAGAGTAAGAACAAGGAAAAGCATGGGGAAATGAAAAACAAACAAACAAACAAACAACAACAAAACAGTCTACAGCAAGAGAACATGTCCTTTTACACCTCGCTCTGCTAGCCTGCTGCAGGATCCAGAGCTAAAGGATCCTTGGTTGGACCCTTAAAGGATTCCCTTGTTTAACAATTGCTGTAGAGTGTTAAGAGAGAAAGAGGATCCTTCACCGATTCAGTCACTGGCTCTGCAGTTTACACTAGGTTTACACTAGGACAACAGCAACATACATCAGGTGAAAAGCTGTTTCCTTATGGCGTTCTGAATTTTTTTAATTTTACATTACAGTATCTCAAGATGGAAGAAAAGACAGGTAATTAAGCTCCATGTGGTGTGTGCACCCCCTTTAGCTGCAAGGATAAAGAGGGAAACTGTATCTCCTTCCTCTTCTACTACTGCATCCATCGCTCATTGCCCTTTTGGGAGCAGGGCACTGGCTGCAACCGTTATCACGAGTCCAGATGCCCTCTGAGGAGACAGTGCAAGGCAGGTGCCTGCTCCCTCCCGCTAGCTCTGTACCTCACAGAGGAAGGTGAAGATGCCCTGATGTTCCTTCAGAAGCTTGGCAATGGTGAGACTGCTCTGCTTGATCCCACCTAGCGGGTCAAAGAGGAGGTCACGGTTGAGGGTCCCCTTCCTCTCCTCCGTCCAAACGTCGATCTCCTCCTGGTGGTACGCGAAGGTGCAGTTATCCCCGTACTTACAGTCCTGCTTGTTAAGCATATCTACAAAGCAACAGACAGCACACACCACCACACAGGGAGGGCGGCCCAGTCAGAAACTACGCTCTCTCGCCTCTCCTCCCACTGCCCGCACCTCACCAGAAGCTGGAAGCAAGAAAACAGAGTGCAGTTTTTTGGTTTGGTTTGGGTTAAGATGCCCCTCACTCTCCCCGTCCCAAAACAGGGACAGTAAAGGCCCTATTATCTTGACTCTTGCATTCTCCCCACCTCATTAGGTGACAAGGGCTCACAGACCAGGTTGGTCACATCTCACACAAATACCAAGAGATGGGCTGGAGCAGAGGAGCATCCAGAGAGGGCTTCTCCCAAGGCAGAACCAAAGTCCTGCTGAGGATGCTGCTAGATGGGGCAGGACTAATGTGGGCGCATGTATACAGTGCCCACATACACATGTGTATACATGTATACATGCTGCCAGCAAAGCACATGACCACAGGACGGCTCAGAGCCTTCCTCTGCACACAGCACCCCATTAAGTCTTCCTGATCCCACTGTAACTCCTCTACTCTACCATATTCAAAGCTCCCTCCCTCCTGCACAGGTATGGGAGCTCAGTTGTACCAGGCCTGCCAGCCCATGAGCTAATGATGGATGAGGAAAACCCCCAAGGCAGTAGTGGTCCTCACTGGAAGTTCCCTCCCAGCCTTCACTGGCATATGCCCTACAGCCCCTACCCCTACCCAGCCACCGACAGCCCTATCCCCTCCAGCTCACCTTTGCACAGGTAATAGGATCCTACAAAGTTGGTTTTGGTGGGACGGGGACGGATCCTCTTCCAGGTCTTGTCTTCAGAGTTCTTCAGCCTGCCCAGCAAGATGTCCCGTTTGCACTTGTGCTCCAAGCCTTCCCGGTAGGTATAATCACCAGCCTTGGGCCCTGCAGAAGAGAAGGACCCCATGAGCTTGGCCAAGGGCAAGCCAGGCCTAATGCTGTGGATGGCACAGCAAATACATTACCTGTTTTGGGGTAGCAGATATGACAGGCTTGTTTGAAGATGTGAGTGGATGCCAGGGGGTTCTTCACCAGTAGAGCTGTGTTAGGCATTACTGGTTCTGGCTGGGACAGCAGGTGCTCAGTGACTTTAGGCACAGCTGGGTGATTCACTCCACCTAGGCTGACCTGAGGAAAAACACATCCCCTCTCTCCTAAGATCTTTAACAACATGGGTAAGAAAGACCTCCTTTCTCATCCCACATCCCATCCCAACCTTCCGACAACCATCCTCATTTACATCCTCATCAGAATGTTCCCATCTGAGAAAACATCTCCAAAAGAGCTGCATTCATTTTTTTCAAAGATAACAACATGGGATATTAAGCTCAAAGAAGTGTTCCTTTCTTTCTCAGTAACGGACAACAATTTTCCACTGCCAGTCATGGAACAAAATGGTTCTCCCTTCCCATTCCTTCTGTTACAACTAGCTCTGCACTTGAAGACTCTCAGTCTAACCCTACTCCCACCTGAGTTAAAAAGAAGCACTTATCAAGTTCTTCATATCTTCACGAAGCAGATAAAACTGAGAAGAACAGAGACCTTGTTCTACAGTGACATAATGGGGATAGCAGAATGACAGAAAACTGAGAAGAGCAATTCTTGTCAGAAACTGGCTAGCCAGGGAATAGCCCTCTCCCTTACCACATAGATTGGAGAGAAACGACAGGGACAGAACACATCATGTGGAGAAGCCTTCTGATGGGAGTAGAGAGGAGCAAAGAATCTCGCAAGTCAGACGAAGCTGCCTTACAGCTCCTCATCCTTCGCAGCTATGTGGCTGTGAGGCATAAGAGGACACTGGCCTCCATGACCCTCTGTTGTTCCTGCACAACGCCCTGTTGATCCTACAACCAAGTTTATGTTGGCAATATGCTGAGGTTACAGACAAAATACGGAACAAGCGTCTTTCTGCTGTTCCCAGGGAAGCCTTTACTTGCCTTGCCTCAAGGTAGGAAGCAACACTAGGGCAAGTTAAGAAGAGGGGCTCAAATTACCTACATCACTCAAGTCACTACTACCTTGGCTCCTGGGCATCTTGGGACATCAGCATGAGGAAGCGGCTCACTCACCACGGGGGATGGTTTTTGGCTGCCAGGTGGGTGTCGCAGTTCCTGAGGGCTGCTTTCTTCTGGGCAAATGAAGAGAAAAAGAAAATGCCACAAAATAAGAGCAATCACTCCACTTCCACAAGTTGTTATAGTTACAGAAGAACCAACAACTGAAATCCATTTGCTTTATTTATAACCCTTTTTTCCTGTTTTTCCCCAAGCAACCCAAGTCTTGAAAGAGTTCAAGAAGAATCCTCTTGTCTTCCAAATCAACCTGAACCCAATTTCACACTGCCCAGCAGCAGTATTCCCAAGGCAGCAGCTATAAGGTTGCCCAATCCTAAGGCAAATCTGTGACTACTTCGAGGTGACTGGCCAGTCTCTGCTCCTTTCAAAATATTTTTGCTCGCAATATGTAATGTGGGACACAACCCAGCTGAGAAACAGACAAAATGGTACCATCTTCCCCTAGCCCCACACCTACCAATGGCAAAGGAATCCAAGGCATCCAGTGACCCTCTAGTCCCAAAGGAGTCCAGGGCATCAAGCCGTGACTCTGTGTAGGGGAGCAGATCCAGGGAATCCAGAGAATCTAAAGTGGAGCCTCCACTTCCCCCTGGCGGAGGCTCAAAGGTATCCAGGACAGAGGAGGAGGAGAGCTGCTTGGTGGGATCCATCACGAGGCCGAAGGAGGCAGGTGGCAGTGGGGAAGAGACGGGGATGCTGGCTGTCACAACTGGAGGCAGCAGTGGTGTTCCCCCCGGAAACACAGGAATCAGCTGGGGCATCTCTGTCGGCAGGTTGGTAGGAATGGTGCCTTGAACCAGAGACTTTAGGGAATCATGGAAGGGAAGGATAAACACATATTAAAAATGAGCAGCAGAAAATGAGTACAGAGAGCAAAGAGAGAGCAAGAGGCTCCGACTCAAAAGCATGCTACATTATCTAGAGAAATGGATGCCCAACAGCTACATCTGCCCACAAACTTCCCACAGATCTTCCAGTCTGTCTGTGCTGCAAACCACCTGCACCAAGGCCCTTGAGGTGCCAGACTACCTGAGCTACCCAGTCTGACAGGCAGAGCTCTGTGCTGGGCACCTGAAGCACACCCAGCACAGAGGTCACAGCAGCAACCTCAGAAGAGCTCTTTGGCTCAAGAGGCTTCCTACATGGATATGATTCTATTGCTTTCAGACCCAAGCTGGCTCACAGTACATCAGTAACACAGGCAACCAAAATCCAGCATAAACATCAACACAGATTATCTCTACAGACCTGCTTGAAGAGTTTAGGCTGAATGCAGCCTACATAAAACACAAGGAGATCAGCTCAGTTTTCCTGTGGCAGCACGCTCATTTCTACCTGCACAGCTGTTTCAAATCCAAAATCCACAGACATCAGGAGTCAGGGAGGAGGTGATAGCAGGAGAGGGTTATCTTGGGTACCTTTTGAGAGGCACCTCCATGTAGCTCTATATGCCACACAGCAAAACAGGTTTGGAGACATGGGAGGACCTCTTTAGATACATACAAGCCCACTGCAGCAATAAAGGAAGGAGTAAGTTTTGCCAGAGGAAGAGCTAAAAGGGAAGAGGATCAGAGAGACCAGCAGTACATATGCACACATGTTTCAAGAGCCCATTTGGAACAAGGAGCAAGAGACTCATACAGCGCCCACTCTTACTAGAGGGTACTGTGACCCCTCGGCCAGGGAGTCAAGGAGGGAGTCCAGTTCTTCCCCAATGATGTCACCATCCGTGAAGTCCTCCACGCTTTCAGGCACTGGCACGGACACGCAGTCTGATGAAGGGAGCAAGCTGGCAGCAGGCAGTGAGGTAGGCAGAGCCTTCGCATCAGAGTCGGAGGGCAAAGGGGCCAACCCTTCACTCACGGGGATGGAGGTGGCCATGGGAGCTGGGAGGCACTGCAGGTCCATAGAGCAGTCTGTGATGGGTGAAATAGACAGACAGTCATCCAAAAGAGCCTCTTGTAGGGGGCAAGCAGGGTGGCTAAGCAAAAACTGTGTTGCACAGCTCCGTCAAGTCACAAAACACCAAGAATGTCCAGCTTTCCAAGAGAAGGGATGTGGTTTCAAGAGTTCTTGCTCTTTGATTTTTGTTCCCAACCTCTAAAGGCTCATCAATAGCCATATTATGCTCTAAGCAATCACTGCCATGATCTGGCGACCAGGTACAACAACGAGAAGCCAGTTACTGAATTTCCTGTGGCCAGGACTGAAGGGCAGGGGCACAGAATCCAATTTCTCTGTAATCCTCCACCTGGTATTTTCCTTAATGTCCCTCACTGATGCACCTGGTGGCCACCACTGCGTCCTTTGCTCCTTGGAGCTTCAGTATCCCAACTGGAAGCTTGCCTACCCATGCACACTCTCTGAACTCTCAGCCATCCTAACTTGCAGAAGATAAAACACAAGGTACTGCTGAAAAGACAGGCCAAAATCAGGGGCTCAGACCAACTTGTGCTGTGTCCCCAACAAGCCCCAGCAGACTTGCAGAGCTGTCTAACGCAAGTGGATTCCCTGCTCTTGAGTGCCACCATATGTCTGCAAGCAGCAGGCTGCAACCCATACTACCCTCAACATCTCAATCAGCAAACAGCCCCTCCTGAACCATCTCATCAAAGTGGGAGGATTTATTCCTAATGCTTCCCTCTCTTGTGTATCACTATTGAAAAGCTGAGATATTCCCAACATGCAAAATAAATCTCTGCTAGGTAAAGTAAAGGTTACAGGCCCATACTCTTCACAGAAGAGCATTTTATTCTCAAAAAAAAAAAAAAAAAAAAAAAAAAAAAGCTTAAAAAAATTAAATGTTAGAAATTCCAGACACACAGTGTTATGTTTGCAGTTCTCAAACCAACACCCAAGCTACCTTAATTCTGCCCCTGTGCAGATGTCCTGCAATGAAAGAAGAGAAATCAGAAAAAGATGCTACCTTTTGCATTCAGATAAAGTGGTTGCACTGTAGCTATGACGGTCTAAGACTAAAGCAAAGCAAAAAACTTGGAGGAAGAGACAATAGCTTTTATGAGAGAAAATGGTTTAAAAATAAAAGGAAGAAAGAAACTAGACAAACTTCTGGGCACACAAATCTCAATTCAACAAGATATGCTGCTTCCCTGTCTATACAAACTCTGTTTTCTCAGCCACCATGGAGGCTTGGTTATTCTCTTCTAACCCAGCCTGAGTGAGCCACATGTTCACAGACTAGGGACTATGCTGATGCCACGCTCAGAGAGAACTCAGCAACCCACAGCTCTTGCAGATCTCCAGATCTGGCACAAAATGACAGCAGGAGCTGAGATAGATCTCATCTCCCACGCTGCTGCAAGCACCATGCAGCTCCCTTCAATCTTTCCTCCTGCCTTTGCTGCGACCAGGGCATGTGGGTGGGCAGAGGCACCAGAGGCCACACAGTGGCAAAAGGTGGGAGAAGTAGATGGAAAAGGCAAAGGACAAACACAGATTTCCTCTCCAGAATCTCATGAGTGTCATCAGGTGAAAGTGCATTTTGTACCTTAAGGGATCCAGCCCAGTTTTCTAGCACTGCAGCACGTTTTTCACAGGCAACAGCTCAAACAGCAGCCAGAAACCTTCTCAGTTACACAGGCCAGGCTCTCCCCAAGGCGAGGCTCAGCCCCAGCCCCATGCCCCCTTGCCAGGACTTGTGCTCAGCCCGCCTCCCTTTAGCGGGTTCCAGCTGGGCTCGGGCACCAACCATTCAGCTTCCCCTTGGTGCTCGCTTCATCACTGCTAGCTTAGCCAGATTTCCCTCTGCACAGAGGGACAGCTTGTACCTTCCCATTTTTTTCAGATGTTTAAATCTGTCAAGATCTCTCCAGGGGCCAGTAAGTAGTTTTGGACTTGGTAGCAGGGCCAGGGACACATGCAGGGAAGGAGCAAAACGCGCTCACAATGACACAGCCTCGAGGATCCAGAAGTTTGAAGCTTCTCTGAGGAACGAATGAGGCACTCCAGTTCCCAGTCACACTGCAAAGCAGAGAGAGGCCCTCACACACCCTAAGAGGCTAAAAGCCCTGAACGCATGGTAGAAAGGCACAGATACACGGGATCCCCTGTGCACGTGAAGGGCAAAGAAAAGAGAGACACAACAGATTCTGTAAGGAACAAGGGGGAAAACAGGGTCAACTGGTTCCCTCTTGTGGCCCTTTCAGCCACTTCCTCTCCATTCCCACCTCCTCCACTATTCCTTTCCCACCCCGCCTTCCTCTGGACTCCTCCACCTACTGATCTCACCCACCTGCCACCATGCCCTCATGTTAGATACCCTCTTTTCCAAAAAGCCTACACATCTGCTACACTCATGTAATGTTTGTTCCAACTGAAAACAAAACAAGCGGGGGGGGGGGGGGGGGGGGGGGGGGGGGGGGGGGGGGGGGGGGGGGGGGGGGGGG
>JAWLRI010000653.1:1616084-1632466 GCA_034781795.1 Crypturellus tataupa
CCCCCCCCCCCCCCCCCCCCCCCCCCCCCACACACACACACAAACAACAAAACAGCTTTCTTGAATGGGCAGGTTGAAGGCACACGCCTGCCTTCTGTCCTCACTGCCTCCTTCTGCCAGTGCTGGGACATACAAACCCCACATATTATTTTATAAGCTCAGTGAAGGACTTATCTATCCATTCCCCCTAAATCACTCAGCTCCTCCAAAACTAGCAGAAATCCTCTTGGTCCATGCCCACACTTTGTAGCTGGTCCAAACACTTACCAGCCTATTCCAGAGAGGCAAGTACAAGGCTTTTAAAGACCTTGTTTCCACCTCTGCTTCCCCAAATGACAGCGATTCTCCACTGCACTAGCTAACCAAGGCCACGCTGAGGCAGATTTGAGCATTCACCTGTGCAGGGCAAGGCTGACTGACTCATTCAACTTCAACCAAATCACGGGTGAAGGAACTTCGGAAATTTACATCTCAAAAAAAAACTCAAATACTTCTCAACATGGGACACTTGAGGTACCCTGAACCTACAGCCCTGATGAGCAGGATGAAGCATAAGAGAGTCTCCAGCATCTTTGAAAACATTTCCTAGTAGAAAAGGTTCTCTCTGCCTGAACTACCCAGGAGCTGGCACGCTGCTCTTGTACTAATCCCAGTTAGGCGAAGAGCTTACTGGAAAGAGTGATTTGTCACTCAGCAGTGAGAGTTCATCTTGGTACAGCAAGATGATGCGAAATACTCTCCTTGTTTCACCAAACTGGGTCTCAGGATTGAACTCATTTACTAAATTGGTATTCAAGGCAGAACTAACATGTTTTCTGAAACAGACATCAAAACATCCCGATTATGAAATTAGGATCTTTCTATAAAAAGAGCAATAGCTAATGTAGAGCTAAATATTCATATTTAACACTGCAGCTGTCTTTTAAAGGAGCACAGACTGACTCCAAGGCACCATTTAAATGCACCAGCACACAACAAAAGGCAAAACACTCGACTTTCTACAGGGGCAGAGTTAAGGTCACTTGTTTTCCGGCATGAGAAAAGCAACCAAGTATCTCCCATTCTGCTCCTCCTACTTTCCTAATAGAGGACATGGCTCTCCTTGGACGCCTCCCAACTCCCTTTGTTTTGATTTCCTCCATCTCAACTTCTTGGAGGACAATATGTACGCAGTGCACAAAGCGCAGTCCACAACCTTAACTTCACTTTATACAGTTCTGGTTGGGAGTTTAAAGCAGAATCTCACTTGCCCAAGACCAGCTTTAGGAAAGCACTGCTGGTGGGAGCTATACACCTCAGCAGACACTCTTAATTCCCAAAGGTGTCGCTCACCGGGCCTAGATGAAAAGCTCTTCTGTCAGAGGTGCTAATATGTAAGCATCTGCTTTGCCTCATTTTCCCCTCAGACGTAGTAGCTGACCGTGAATTTGTAAGAGGCAAGGAAAAAATATCTAATGACAAACCCATCCACATGAAAACAATGAACCTTTCAGGCACTGCAGCCTGGTCAGGTAGCTTCCTGAAGCATAAAAGTCAGAGGGGAGAAATGTCTTTACCTGTTTCGATATCATCTATCGAACTCAATCCATTGGAAGTGGTCTGCAAACAAGATATAGGGAAAGGGGAAAAATTATGACCAGAAGTTCCTCTTTCAAGAGATATTCACACCTCACAGATAACCCTTTACTACTCCCAAATTTCTTTTCCTTATGACTCTCTCAGTGGAAGATCCTTAAGACCAATAAGCCAAAAGGTCATTCATCCAAACAGCTTTTTTTTTTTTTTTTTTTTTTTAAACCTCCAGCAGTGGTCAAAATCTGTTGACGTGTAACAATGCTGCACAGGAATATCAACTCTCCATAACATCCAACCATGCAATCAAACCTAATCAAATCTGTACATAAAAGTGTTGTTTTTTTTTCCCCCACAAGTGGATGAAAATACTGTATCTCAAGTCCCAGGACAAATCAATCAGTCAGCCCCATGCAGTGCGAGATCTGATTAGCGTGATCTTATGCAATGTTCCTTTTCTTAGTTCACATAGTTTGCAATCTAATAACCACAAACTTTTAAAGCAAACTCAAAACAGGAAAAGGTTTTCGCCAAAGCAACTGCTGACTTAGAGCTCCAGGCAAGGAACAAAATAAGCCCATATTTTACAGAAACATAAACATGAGCAAGTATGCATGGTTTTCGCTTGAAATTGCAAAGGCCCTAGAAAAAGTATTACATTCAGGCTAATGCATCTACTGCAACAATTTTTGTAACTCTTAGTTTTTGCAGTATTTTCATTTCTTGTAAAAAGAAGAATTTTCAAATCAAAACTAGGTATAACTACAAAAAAAAAAGGTGACTTGTTCTGCTACAAAGATGCAAAGGCAGGTTACTGAACAGTGGCATGAAAATTGATTCACTGCTATCCCATCTTGAACCAAATGCTCATCTTTACGATTTTAGAGTCTGTCTACTCTAAGGAAAAATGTCAAATACCAAGTGAAAACATCAAAACTGTTTTTTTTTTGTCAGTTGCAAAGTATAGAAAACAGCTATTCTTTGTAATTTGGTTTAGCATTTGCACAGCAACCTGCCCAAGCTTCATCTTTGTGGTGACAGGACAATCCAAAGAATGCATAAATATTTATTCTATGTACCTTTCCCTCTTCTGTACAATGG
This sequence comes from Crypturellus tataupa, assembly GCA_034781795.1. Lineage (NCBI taxonomy): Eukaryota > Metazoa > Chordata > Aves > Tinamiformes > Tinamidae > Crypturellus > Crypturellus tataupa. Next base: position 1,618,758 of record JAWLRI010000653.1, read on the forward strand.
AACTGATTTCACATAGCTTCACTTTATATGTTTCTTCAGCAGTTATGCTTTCTGATTTTTACTTAATGTTGCCCTAACTATGCAAAAATTAAAAAAATGGAACTCATTTAAAATACAAAAGAAACAAAACACAGTAACTAAGATAAATAACATCTTGAATGACCTAATTGATGACCACAAAGTGTTTTGACTAGAAATATTTTTTCCTTGAAAATATTCCTTAAAAGGGAAACACTAATTCATATATTTGAATCTTAAAAGACAGCAATAAATTGGTAAGGAAATAAAACCCAGAAGTGTGCTAGCAGCATACTTCATGAACAGTGAGAATCACAGGATAGGAACTTTACCTGATTTGATAAATTGATTGACGTGCCATTACTGAGTAAAGAGAACGTTTCCAATTCCTGCTGCAAGGAAGAGAGAGGTCTTAGAACAGAGACATGCCCTGAATGATTGTAAACCAGGTAAAGCTGGGTTATAACATGGTTTCCTTTCAAGCATAATCCATAAATATTACAGAATGAGATTCCTTTTCATTTTAGAGGGTGAGGGAAAAGCCACCCCAAAATGCATACCGTGTGACACAAGGGTACAGTTTACCCAGTCCCCAAAGGGCACAATTATTTTGGGCACCTCAGTGCAAAACACACACCATTCAATACAGCTAAATCAAAATTCACCTCCAAGAAGAGATATTTTTGCCTTTTCATTAAAAAATGACTATTTCGGCAAGACACTAAAGCCTTGGAATGAAAGCTCCAAGTAAAGCAAGATATAGCAAGCTGCTATCAAAATACCAATTGCTACATTTCAAATAATAAAAAGCACTTTGGCCTTTTTGATATTTATTTTTTCTAGCACACAGCTGGTTTAAGCCCATCTCCACTGAGTAACATGACAGCAGCAAAAATTTTATAGGGCAAATGCAGTGAGCAGCTGCAGAAATATTTCTGAGTAAAACTTCCCTTTTCTGGAGACAGGATCATTTCAGAATGCTGAGAGTTGCTACAATGTCAAGGGTTTTTTTAGGGAGGCCAATCATCCACATGAGCTTTGTAACAGCCAGACATTAAGCTGTTACATATGCATAAGAAGCCACGGTTACCTCAAAAGCTCTCTGCAAATTGGGAGCACACAAATCACTTCACTCTGCTAAGGGGCTCTCCTGGAAAAGGAATGTGGTTTGGAAGGGCATGGTATCCGTATCCGGCGGAGGCTGCAGCCAGGTGGAGCCAGCTCCCGCACACAGGCTGCCAATCCCCCCAGGAACCCAAGCCAAGACTGCCAGCAAACACCCTTTCCTTCTGGAAATGCATCCCAGCATCTCCTGAGCAGAGTGCTAGCTGTGGCCTGACGCCCTCTAGCTCCATCCTTGGGTACATATTTAACAGAATACATTTTTACAAATTTATACAGATTTAAATACAAATTTAACAGAATTTTTTTCTGAAGTAAAAGAAGGGGGGAAGATTTCACATCCGGCCACTGAGGTCAATTCACCGGACTAATGACTCACTTCTCACTGTCGCCTTTCCTGGCATCTGGCCAGATGGGCACCTGTGAAACTAGCAAAGCAGAGGTCTTCTCCCCGTCATGAAGGTTTATGGGACAGTGACCACACGAGCCATCTCTGATGCAAAACCAGACTCCTCTCCAGGATGGCAGAGGATCCCTCCCTTCTGATCCATAACCGCAATGCAAAACCTCCTTTGGGATCAAGCCGCGTGGCCCTCTCCTCCCAGAAGCACATGCCCCTACTGCATCAGTGGCCTCTCTTCCAAAAGCAGCCAGGTTCTACCCTAAGTAGCTGGGCACACAGGAAACACTCTGGCAGTCATCACGGAGCAGCAAGGCAGTTAGAAATAGGTCCAGGCAGAAGCAAGCCAGAAGGTTGGGACAAGGAGGGTACACAGGGAGCACTGGAGAGGTGGCAGATTAGCATATGAGTGTGGGTAACTACAGAGTAGCACCTCCTGTTTTCATAAAAGTGAATCTGCTTGAGCCAAGGGATAGTTACGAAAGACAGACAGACAAAGACAGACAGAAAGACGGAAAGCCATACCTGAGGCCTCTTGTATGCTTTTCGGACTCTCAGTCCCAGCTTCTGGGCCAGCTCCTGTCCCAGCTGCGTGACGCTTTCATCCTGGGGGCAAACCCATTGGAAGAACGGTGTCAGCTTTGTCTCCATGGAGCACACAACGCAACAACAGAGAAGCACATGGCTACCCACGCTAGGCTGGGGCCAGAGGCCTTGCTTGTAGCCAGCAGCGGGCAGACAACTGCCAGAGGCAGCTCCAAGAGTCCATGCAGACCTGAGCATGCCTGTCATTCAGTGCGGCAGAGATCCTGAGTTTATCTCAGGAAGGACCTCTCCCCACATACTTGCAATGTTGCAGAAAATGAGAAGCAATTATCTGCCTCCAAGGAAGGACCCACTCTTCGAATGTAGGTTCAGGGTCCCCAACAGCAAGACAGGCCCTACAGGGGCTGTCACAGATTACCAGCAGTCCTCAAGCCAGGGGCTGATACAATTTCTACAAAGTCCCTGTATCTAGGGAGAAGAAGCTGCTTAGCACAGCCTGCTCTTCTCCTCTCTGCCCAACAGAGCTAGTCTAATCTAATAATCATCTAATAATCAAGTTTCTTTCTTTTTTTTCTTTTTTGTTTTAACGGATACCAAGTCTTAAGTTTCCAACTTAATTGTTACAAGGCATTTTTACTGACTTCAGCTCTGGTTAAATAGCCAAATCAGCTCCACTAAGCTGATTAACCAAACTCCCACTTCACCTCCCAGGCCTGCTCCCACATCACCTGGAGCTTTGGAGAAAGTTTTGGGCCAAACTCTATTCCTCTGCTCAGTCCCCTCCTCTACAGTTTTAGCTGAACTAACCAACTGCCTTAACCCTATTGCAATAGCCTTACTTGATGCCTCAACGCCTCCTCCCTTATTTGGAATCTTGAAGCTTGCCCTATTCTCTCTGCTTACCAATGTAATTCTTTTCAACCTCCTCCTCCATACAGATTTATCCTTTTGCTTTCAACCTCTCCTTGGCCTCTCACTCTTCCACCTCACACTATCAATGTATTTTCAATTTAGAGTGCCACCTTTTGACTGTACTTGCTCCCCCTCAACACTGGCCTGGCCACCATCTTCTCTGATCTCAGACTGGTCAAAATCTAAATTAGTTTATTCATATTCTCTTCTCCAGCTATTTTATACCCCCTAAAGGTCTACCATCTTCCTGTACTGATACCATCTCTGTACTCTCCAGAGACCTCTTATTTGCCAAATCTCATGGTCACTGCTCCCTCCTCACTCTCTTGCAAGTCTCAGATCTTACTAATACCATCAACACTCTATCTTTACTAACAACATACCCAGATCATATTTTCAATGCTCTGCTCTCTGATGGTTCTTCCAGTTTTCCAAACAATCCCTCCAATGTCTTCTGATGAGAACTGCCCTTTTCTTGCTCCCTATGGAAAGGGCAGGAGAGCCCTTCCCAAAAAGACCTCTAATACTATGACTTTTCCTTGATCTCCCATTCACAAATTACCAGATTCACCCTGTCTAACTCTGCAGGTCCACCTGACTCTGCAAAGTCCTCTCTGATTCCCAGTCAAGATCATGACAACACCAAGAATGCATCTTTCTCCAGACTGGCTCCAGTTTCTTTCTTGCCATCATCAAGCCTGGGGTTTGGAGATGGGTTGGTTATTTGTTCCCTGTCATCCCCCATATTTGTCTTGAGGTTTCCCTTTCCTCCAACCAATCCCACCTCACATTTTGACAAGAGACTGCTGAACAAGGGAATGCCACAAGTTCTCCTGCAACATCCCAAACAAATACGCTGCCTCCCTTTGTGCCATACCAAAAAGACAACAGAGGATTTGAACCTCACCATCCTGGCAACCTCTACAAACTAACAACACTAAACACCTGCACCCACAAACAAATTAGCTCTGCTAGATAGTGAGTCAACTGAGTGGCAGATCTTTCATCACTGGAAGTTTTAATGCACGCTCTGTATTGAACACAAGAAGTTCTCAGCGGTTAGAGCAGCATAAATGGGAAGTACCAAGGTGCTCCAGAGGTTTAGCAGCTGGTATGATGCAAATGGGAGTGAGGTGATGCCTCTGAGGCAGAAAAGGTACATGATTTCTGTTAGCTGGATAATAAGGCAAAGGTATATGTTCATTTACAAGAAGGGACTTTTATAATAGAGGATGCAGGTGTCTGTTTGATCAAGTATTTGTGAGGTTGAACTGTCTTGACAAGGGGAGTTCCATAAAAAGTTTGGACATCCCAGTGACTATAATGACATGAGAAATAAGTAAACACAACTGATTCGATGTCTTAACCATACAGTAAAGTGTCTCAGTGGAACTGCAGGATATATAGCAATATACAGCTTTACATGAACACGTACATTGGACCATTTTGGTTATAAATGAGTAATTAAAAAAAAAAAGTTCTTTGGAACGTCCCTAAATTGATCCCTTTAATATGTTTTGACCATATTGTTCTGCTAGACCAAGGAACTAAGAATTCGAAAGAGTAACTAATCATTGGAAGGGTTTATCTTTCAGAGACTGCTTTGTAATTAAAGTTAATATAGTTAACTTCCCTTGAGGAAGCAGATGCATTTTTCTAATAACAACATTAACATGATTTATCAGAATCAAATTTAGCAAAGACAACTAGTGATCACTAGAATCTATTTAATCACAATCTGGTTTCCTGCTCAGAAATATTGCTGGGAAAATACCTAGGGCTTGATACATGCCAAACATCTCCTCTGAACACAAAAATTTACACACATGTGAACATAAAAATAATAATCCTCAGGCCTCACCCTAAACATGTTACAGAGGAAGGAAGTGGTGAAGTGCCACAGAAGCCAGGATGAGCTGTGTGTCAAAAACTTACGTGTGGAAGGGACAGCAAACATCGGCTATTACACTCATAGGCTTCCTTGTGTCTTCCTAGCTCATTTAAGGAGCGGGCTTTCCGGAAAAGCGCTCGGATGTTCTCCTTGTCTAGACCCAAAGCCTTCTCACTGTCTTCCAGTGCCTTTTCATACAAACCCTGCATGGAAAAGAGAGCCTCAAGTCAGTTAAGGCAATGCAGATTCTAACTTCTTTCCCTGTCTGAATGTAAGCTTTTTGTCTCTCCACAGAAAACAAAATCACACAATGCAGTTGAAAACACATATATTACATCACACATAAACCAACACGCAGGCATACAGAACCTGCAATAAAAGAAACTTTTATTAAGGCTTGCAAAGTTGAACACAATTCAAAGTTAGCAAATACCAGAATTAAGGCAGCTTGAAAAACTTTACATAGCTTTCCCCTCTACCTTGGGGAAATGCTTGACAGTCTTTAATTATATGACTGCTTTCTAATTTTTTGTTCATGGTTCTCAGCCTCATATGAATAGGATGAACCTGCTCTGGGGTTTTGCCATAAAAGACAGCTTTTAGATTCCTAAAGAAAACAGAACATTGCAACCTTTAAGAGCTTGAATACTTCAGAATTCTTTTCCACATGTTTTTGGAGCCCTCTCCCCTTCACGGGGAGGCAGGCAAACTTTCAGAGCAATGCTTGAAAAGTCAATTCTGAAAATCCCTAGTGCTTTCCAACCTGATCTCTACATTATATTAACTCCTCTCAAACATGGCCCTAAACTGTATTCTCAGTACTTTGGCTTGATCAACACTAGTAGGCTTCCTCTCCCTCACCTTCTTCCTCTAACCTTGCAAAACACAGTGTTAGAGGGAGACAGCAAAGTTTTATCCATGTTGTTGTCTCCTCTGGTATCAGAGACTGGAGTCAGTTTAATCCCCTACTGACACGTGACATCACGTCTTCTTCCAATCACATGATACAGCAGCGACCTGGATGCCCTGACTAGTTTTTGGAGCTGCTTGAGAAAGCACTCACCATGGCGAAGTAGCAGGCAGCTCGATTGACGTGCAGCTTGCACAGGAGTTCCTTTGGGATGGTCACCTCATCAGAGGCTGCATAATCTGCCACGTTCAGCCCTTCCACATATTGCACCAGCGAAAGCTTGAAATCCTTCTCTCGGAACAAGTCGTTGCCCTCCACAAACAGATTTCGCACCAGCTTCTGCAAAAAAGCCTGGGCAGCAGGGTGAGGACAAATAATGAAGCAGATGCCCAAAGGCAGAAAGACCCATTTCCCAATTTCCCTTCCCTATGTTTTAGCACGCTTTCTGCCCTGTAAAATTCTCCTGCCTTCCCATTTCCCTGTAAAACACCATTTTTGGAGGTAGATAACAATGATTTAAACAAATCTTCTTCCTTAAAGCATTTAATTGCCTTCTCTTCTCCCTGTTGTTCTTCCCGGAATCCTTAATGTTTTAAATTATAGAAAAATTTCATGCTCTCAACTTCTGGTATGTAAACTAATGGCTGTGCAATATGAAAAATCTGCTCACCAAAGGGTACCTAACTTCAGAAAACACAATTTTGGTTACCTCATAATCTTCTTGGCTTAGGGGTAATGTGGACCTAAAAAAACAAAAATGAGGAAATGCTCATGAGACAGGCATCCATGAAAATATACACTTTTCAAGTGAAGAAACCATTTTTTCTGGTCCTATGTTGATCTAAGTGAGAGTTACTGAACATCTGAAGCACTGGGCTGGTCACTTCCAGACTGCCTCAAACCCTTAGTGTCGCCACAGAGAAGACATACAGTGATAAACATAATGACTTTCCTCTGTGTTTCCTCACCTACACATCTTCAGGCCTGTACCAACAAAAACAATGTCAAAGAAAGGAGAAAACCAAGCAAGTTCTAGAGGCTCTTTAATTCCAGCTGCTTTGGCCAGCACTGCCGGGCTGGAGACCCACAGAACTGGCAGTTCCTGTGTGGAGAATATTCATCCCGCAGGAGCACTGAGACTTAGGCAGAAGGCTCCATTCTCTAGCTCAGACTCAGACCACACAGGTCATCCAGGTTTGGCTCACAATGTATTTATTTTTTCCCCCTTCAGTAAAAAAACACATCAGTATCTAGAGAGTCCTTAGCACTTTTCACAGCTCTACTTATCTCTGAAACACCATCACATATATGATCTTACTTGTCAGAAAATAAGCTTCTCTGTATTTCATCAGTACTTAAAATTAACTAGAAGAAATGTCATGGCTTTGTAGGAAGTGTTTTGGCTGCAGATAAAATTGGGTTACCCCTCCTTCACATCAAAACAAGCTAACAAATGACAAACAAAACATAGTCTGATTCAGAATCTGAGATACACTCCACAAGCATGAAAAACAACCTGTGCTTCTACATCATTTTCTTTCCAAGGAGCTTGTGCATTTTTATAAATGATACCAAAAAACAAACAAACAAACAAACAAACAAACTCAAAACTGCCTCTCTGAAACTTGTCTTATTGGCCTCATCTAGTCTCAGATTAGAGTGAAAATATCACTGCCCCAATGCAGGATATAGATATATGACATAGAAGATCTGTTTTTTTTGTGTCTTATAGACACACACACTTTAGCAGACCTTAAAAAAAAAAAAAATCTTGCTGTAATTTTGCTCCTAACCACCATGGAACTCAGACCTGAATCTGAAGTTTTTAACCAACTCAACCATTGGAGGGGAAACACTATGATATTTATGAGCAGGAACTTGAGACTCCTAGCTACAATGTGAGTGCTCATCCTAAGCTCTAGAAAGCTACAAGACAGTCACAGAAGAGTGACCTGAAGCAACTACCAGCTTGGCAACTCTAAAAGAGCCCGGATCATCTATTTCTGCTATAGGTGCCATATGGGACATCTGGCAAGTAATTTACACTGTTCTCGCAACCTGGAAAGTTCCTCCTTTGTAGGAAAGTCAGGATAACCTTGTTGAGAGCAGAAGGCTTAGATCCTTGGGCTACAGAAAAGTACAATGTTAGCATTATGGTGACTATAAAGATTATCCTGGAACTGCAATAGAACGCAAAACCCAGTGAAATTAAATGACGCCATTCTGAGTTTAGAGAGCTGATAAGACAAAAAACATCTTAAAGAAACACAGTGAAAATGCTCGGGACCAATATATCTTTCACAAGCAGCAGCCACAGAGCAGTGAAAAGGACGAATTCAGTTCATACAACTCTCAATATGAAGATAAGCACCTCCAAAGCAGCAGGAAACAACGAGGTTATCCACTTACTGAATGAATTGAAGTCCCTTCTCTATTTCTTGTTTTCTCTTCTGTCTCTCCATTATAATCGCTGCAGAGGAAGAGGAAAAAAAATGATTATAGGTCTTGCTGGCAATTAAGCAGCACAGTATTTTGCGTGTGCTTGAATTTACGACTAACAAAATGTTCTAGACCAGATGCCCTGAACAGTGAAGTCCTTGATTTACACATACAGCAGACATGGGATGGCAAGCAACTCGCTATCCAGCATCTGCTTTTTCTCAGATGCCACTGACAGGACACAGGCAAAGAGAAATTACTTCAGTTTTTAGACTGCCAATAAATAAAGCAATGGGAACCAAAAGTATTTGTGACTGCTTTCTAGGGAAAAAAAAAAAAAAAAAAAAAAAAAAAAAGAATTACCCAAAAATGAAAATGGCTTTAGGAGTTTGTGTTGGGATTTTACCGTATTAAGCAGTTCTGACTACTTATCTGAGCCAGATTTAAACTGGTTTACAGCACAGCACACAAAACAACCTATATAGGGTGTCAGGAAGTGTATGATAGAGAGAAACAGTAAGTAAGGAAGGAGAAGGAATCGCTTATTAGATTCACACAGATGAACAGAGATGAATATAAGCCATGGGAATTTCAGGCTGCAGATGAGCAGTAAACCCTCTAGGCAAGGGCAGCTGAGACCTTTGAACGCTCTCCAGGAAAGCAGACAGCCCATGCTGCAGGCTTTAAAAATAAGGTGGGCAGTACTTGAAGAAGACCCAAAAGAAAGTAATCTTCCCCAACCAGGGGTACAAACAGGCAAAGTAAGTTGTCTGGGTCCAAACAGCTCCAGTGTGGTTCTCTGCAAGCGCAAGTAAGTTAGGAGTGTGATGGAGCAATAGCTCTGTTCTCAACCAAAATGAGTCTAAATCATGATACCACTAGATATGGGAGCTTCATCCCCTGCATTTTGGGACCAAACCTAGAACAGCTCTCTGTCCTCCCAACAAGAGATACAAGGCTGTCGTACAAAACAGGAATAGAAAGGGGAGAAGGGATGGCACTTTTTGTGGCAAGAAGGCCTTGCTGGAAGTGCTGGATGGCACTTTTTGTGGCAAGAAGAGCATAAATTTCCCAGGCTTGCCATCGACCAGCTGTGATGCTCAGCATTTGAGGAACAGTAACTCGGGCATCAAGACAGCAACCACAGACATACAGAGGTGAGACAGAGATGATGACACTGAGTTCCCAGTGGGTTATCATTTCTGAAGTGATTATGAGGAAAAAAAAAAGTGTCTTCTCAACCCTGGCTACAGCAGCTTGGAGAGAGCTACTGCCCAGCTCCCTTTTACATTAAGGCCATCCTTACCAGTCTCAAGTATCTTAAGATATCTAAGGGCTATTCAGACTGGAATAAATGGACCTTTAAATTATGTGTAAATCAATATTGACATCTCAGAAAGCCTTATGTATTGCAGTTCACATCCTACAAACTGTAGAAAAAAATGATGCCAGCCCTCTATCAAGGAGAGTTGGAAGGAAAAGATAGGAAAAAAAAAAAAGATAGGAGTGTGATAAAGAGCAGAAAGAAATCATAGCTGAGGTATGCAAGCATTTGAAAGTGACACTGTGCAGTCTAAGTTATTAGACAGTAAATTTTAGAGCAATCTGGTCCAAACAGCAGGTGGAAGATTTTAAACAGCTGCATTTGGAATGGGAAGGGCAGGCAGAGTAAGAAAGGGAACACCAGAATACCAACAGACAAGGTGAGTAACGATCCAGGTTTCCATAGAGGCTTTTAGCAGATGTGGTGAAGAGCAGGTAGACTTCAGTATAACACCACCAGAAGACCTGGAACAACTTATAAATAACCTGGATAATGAGCAATCAGGAAGAGGGGAGGAAATTTAACAAGGAGACCATGGTTAATACGATCACTAAAGCCACAGACAGAAAGGCTTAGGGAGTAGAAAAAGAGAGAGAGGGAGATTTGATTTGGCAGTATTTCTCTTTGAATGAAATTCTGCAAAGCCAGAAGAAATAAGATTGAACAGAGTGGAGAGAAGCAGTATGAACCATCTGCATGCAGATAGTAGTGATAGCCATAAAAGAGGACAGAGCTACCAAGAGCAGCGCAGATGAGAACTGAGGGACATCAGAGAAGGTGGGAAGACAGTCAACACAAGGAGAGACAAGAGATAAATTTGGAGATAGAGGGGGGGAATTAGAAGAGTCAAAGGGACACTAACAGAAAGCATAGGGAAGAAGGAAGAGTTTCAAGCTGTCTGGCTCTGAGGGTACCAAGAAGTCTTAAATGTGCTGACCAGCCTCACCTGGGGACCTCACCATCCTCGCATTGCCCATGCCTCAGGGGCTCTATTTAAACCCAGGCCCAGGCACACAGACCTTGTCTTAGCTACCCTGGGGCTTCATCTGTCTTCAGTTCTATCTCCTATAAAGTTCTTGGATCTGCACTCTGGGTAAGTTATCTCCAGTCTGTCTCTGGCACCACCTCCTACTACTGGACTCCCTTGAAGGACCAAATTCATCCATCCTTTTATCTCATCTGGGACTGCTAATAGATTCTCTTACAGGTACCTTGCTCTGCTCATCCTGTTCCAACACAGTCAGACTGTATCCCAGTTTGTGAGGGCACACTCACTGCCTGCCCTGCTCTGACACAGTCAGACCGTACTCTGGTTTGTGAGGGTACACTCACTGCTCAGGCTGCTGTCACCTTTGGCTCCTGGCTTAACCTGCCTTGAAGAGCAGCCTGGCTCTTGCAGCTCCCTGACACAAGCCACAGGGGAGACAGCAAAACATACAGAAGTGAAGCAGTGACCCACAGAGAAGTGACAGCAGGGAGTACAGTACCACACTGGCTGGTCATTGCAAAGCTGGGGGTTGCCCTCCAAAAATGTTGTGGTACACCTTCAAATTTTGTTTATCCACAAAGGAGGGACATCACCTTGGAGAGCCTCCAAAAGGTAGAGCTTACTCCAACCTCTCCTACTGAGCTCAGCTCTTTCCTTAAAATATTACCTTAAGGAGGGAAGCAGAGAAGATCAGTATCTGTTTTCATGGCTATTCCAACCCCACTGATAAAGCATCCTACACAGTAGGGTGTGGGTATGGGTTACAACCAGAACTGGTTACTGCTTCTTGGCCATGGAGAACAGCATTTAAATGCTACTGATCATAGGCTGTAGTGAAGCCAAAGATCTACAAGCCCAAGGCTGACAGTTATCTACGGTAAGACGTTGTCGTCTTGCATTCTGGAGCCCCCTCCCCCTTCAGCTTGTTTCGCCCTTATAGTAGTCTAGTCTATTCTGCTGAATCCAACATGCCTGTATGCATCTTTACTTCATTTTGGTGGCTGACCAACCTACTTCACCTCTGTAAGTCCCACAGTACCCAACTACAGCTTTGATCCTTGCTACAGCCCTTTCCCTGCCTCAAGACTTCTATTCCTTGCATGCTGTTTACACCCTCCTACAGGCCTGATCTCCCCTCCACACCATTGCACTCTGATACTCCCCTGCATTCCTACCCCCTTTAGGGCAGGCAAGCAGCTTCCCATGCAAAGCTCACTCATACCTTCACCTTTATGTCACAGCTTGACAGATAAGACACATCTTTTTGTTGCAACACCCTCAAAATGCATACCACGCATACCACTGCAAACCTAGTAACTTCATGTATCTCTGAGGAACAAACACCCTTCCCATTCAATCTGACCCCATACCACCACCCTGCACACACACTCAACAGGCTTCACTTCTACCTTCACCACCCCTGACCACCTTGACCACTCTTACCCCTTTCGCTCCTCATGTCTGGGCCACCCTATAGCAAACTTGGTCACTTCTATCTCCCTTTTTCATTCCAAACTCCTCACAGCGTCTCATTCTACCCTAGGATCAAACTACAAAGTTATTACACCAGTAACTCAAACACACAACTAATAACCAGTACATGTGACACTTCTGCTGGGCACTGTACCACAATGGATGTGTAATTAATTTTAAGTAAAAAAAAAAATATATATATAGTGACTTTTTTGTTGTTTTCCCCATATTTAATTATTTTTAGAAACAGTGGAAAACATTTCATGAAGTAATAAGCATTTTCTCCCCAAATCTGTCTGTCCAGATTCATCTGCTCAAAAATGTCATCCCAATTCGAATCCAGAACATATAACCCTGCCACCATGCTCCAGCTTTGAGTCACAGAACTAATGACTATCCCTCTCCTGTCCAGCACCTAGAGGACTTTATTCACAGTTTGTCAATGAGTTACAAACTATTTGCCAGACAGAAACAAAATATTGCACATCAGCAAAAGTGTTTCTTTGCCTTCGGAAGGAAGCACAAGCTACTAAGCAGGCTATCTAAATCACAGCCTTGATAGACTCATTCTATGAGACAACGCAAGACAAATGGAAAGACTTGAGTCAACCTTATTATGGACCCGGCTGTTATTCTCAACCCTGCCAGAGCTAAATTTGTGCAAAGTTTTTTTATAATATATTTGTGGCATGGCAATGAGTCCACGCTTGACTGATGTCCAGGCCTTGACTGTAATGTTTCAGTCAGAAATGACTGTGCTGAGACGAAAGTGGCAGGCGGTGGAGCCGAGACAGGAACAGCCCCAGGCTTTGTGCACACTCCTCTGGGCAAAGGGCTCCAGGGTCTGCTAATCTGCAATTTTGGAGCCTTTAACGGGCAGCTACCTGGCTGCCTTGGTGGAGCAGCAGAGCATGGAACTGGATTCGCATGAAGCAAAAGGCAGGCCACACTGCTCATTACAAACCGAGCTGGTGAGAGAGCTCGCTCTTGGCAGCTGGGTCTGAACACGGGGTTTGAACACCCCTCCAGCGTGACAACTCTCCAGGTCCCAAAGCTACGATCCACCATCACGTCCAACTACTGTCCCCATACACGCCACAGCACTGAGAGGAGCCGCTCTCCCCCCCGGCATCCTGCTAGTCCCACTCCTTCAGTCCCAGCACCCCCGCCACAGGGGCGGCCGGCAGCGGGGTGACACCAGCCGTGCGCATCCACACTCCCAACTAGCACAAGGACATTTCCAGTTAACAGGGGGCCATTCTGCCACTTGCACCGTCCCTTCTTCCCCCACCAAGCGGCGGTGCCTGGGGAAGGGGAGAGGCAGGCGCGTGAGGCCACAGGACAGCACCCCGGCCTGCACCATCTCGCCTTCGGCCACCCTCCCCTGCAGCTCCAGCCTCGCATGGGGAGGCCAAGAGGGCCAGCTGTGCTGCATCCCTTCCCCCGGCCACTTCCCCCCCCCCCAGCCATCCTTTTACCGAAAATAAAATTAAATAAGGTAAAACAAAACAAAATAAAACAAAGCCCCGGGTGGGTTTTCACACGTGTGAAGCAGCGTTCCCTCTGCCCTTCCCAAGGCCGGCGTAGGCCGCCGATCCCCGGCCTCGCCTGGCGGCCGCCGCGGGCAGCAACACCACCTCAGCCGGCCGCGGCCGAGAGGGGCCGGCGGCGCCTCCCCGGGCCGGG
>JAWLRI010000653.1:1637442-1652910 GCA_034781795.1 Crypturellus tataupa
CATGAACAGTAGCATGGATAAACCCTTATAAATAAAGCAATCTGCTAAAGTAACTTTTCCTGACCATCAGGAAATGTACTGCTTTATGTAGTGGTTAATTAATGAGGAAACCTCTCTTTGGACCCTACTTTCAAACCTTGCTTTCATTTGCCAATGGTGCTAACTTTTATTTATTTATTTTGGAGCTTTCCTTGTGGAAGAGCTGGCAGTGAAGACACCTCTGGTAGGTTTAACAGTTGGGTGTGGCTGATGTGTTTGCAATAAAACTGTACTTCAGGATGCAATGGAGAAATGGTGTGCTGAAATTGGGAAGTATTCCATGTGGAAGGTGAAAGAAAGAAGGGCTTTAAGGAAAAGAACCACAGAGAGAGGGCATATACCTGTATATTATGAAAGAGCAGTACAGTAGGCAGTGGAGTGCCTTTTTAAGCAGTTGGATGGCGAGATACTCAAAAGCAGAGCTGCAAACTCTTCTAGGTGAATAACCTGGCCTCTTTGGGTCCTTTTGAATTCTTGTACCTGTGTGGAAGCCTCCATGGGTTGGAGAACATCCTTGCCATTTTTTCCTTTTCTTTCCTGTTGAATTGGAAGAGGCTGGGGATATCTGTCAGCACAGTGCCCAAGTGGCCTGACTGGAATGATTTTGATTTACTTGAGCTTTTTTTTTTTTTTTTTTTTTTTTTTTTTTCCCCTGGCAACATCTATCTGAGAAGGATGGTAATTTTAAAATGGTGCTGTTGATGAACTTTGCACATTTCTCCCCCATTCCATGTTTCCAAAAGCAGTACTAAAGTTCATAAACATGAAGAGAAGGTAATAACTTGAGCCAAACTGGAGGCAGGTATGACCTTCAGCAGCCATGTAACAGAAGGAAAGGGTGTATGCACAGCTTTTGTTTAGAGGATGTCAAAAATCAGCCCTGTCAGAGGTGCTTAAAGAGCAGCGAGCTTTTGTGCCCACCTTGCAATCAGACGAGGATAGAAGAGGTCCAGTTCTCTGCTGTTGTGGAGATTAACTATCATACCTGTAAATATCTGAAATTTGTTTTAGTCTGCTTCTTCTAAGCACTTCCCTCTTAGCCCCTTAGAGTTGTAAAGAAGCCATGAGACACCAAAGAGATGTGCTCTATTTGCACTGTTTAATGATTGGTGGTTAGTTACTTCAGAGTGATTGATTGTCATCAGATAATTATGGATGTTACTAGCCATGGCTAGCATCAAATTCATGCCTAGAAATGTTTGCTAATCCATCATTATAGCATTGTTTAATGTGTTTGAGTACAACTCTGTGGACATCCAAAAAGAAAGCAAACCCACAAATCTGAGCGAAATCTTTGTAGCTAATACACGTGATGTTTTTCAGCAGCGCAGTGATTCTAGAACTGTGCTGACACGAGCATTACTGGGGACATAACTGAAAGAAGAAAACAATTGTGTTCATTCTAGCTGGGATTAGAGAAGAAGGGAAATGTGCAACATCTATAATTAAAGGATGAAGTTTGGATAGAAAAGAAGTTACGTCTTCATTGTGAAAGTGTTGTACACACAACACTGTCTTAATGTGGTCTTGGTAGGTGGTTTTAGCTATTGGTTGTTTATAAAGTGTAACAACTTTGACAAAACACAATCCTCTGCAGGACTTGAAGAAGCAGCAGCATCTGACTTTGAAATGCTAATCTGGCCAAGCTGTCATGAGTAAACCACGGGGAAAAACACTGATGACACTGAGAACTCAATTAGGTGTCTCAGGAACAAAAAATACATTAATGTTTAAATAGAAGACAATTAATATAAATTATGTGTTATAGTTTGCCTTTCTAATGTCAGTGACTTCTAATTCCCAGTTTGCAAAACTTGGGAAAGTGGAGAAGATGGCGTCAGAAGACATCACTAAACTTGCAGAGTCCCTTGCCAAAACCAAAGTGGCTGGAGGACAGTTGAGCTTTAAAGGCCAGAGCCTTAAACTCAATACAGCAGAAGATGGTAAGAGAAAATGTCTTTCTTATAATTCTAAAGTCTTGCAGTAAACCCCCAGCATGTCTGACCAAATTGTCATAATAGTTGTGGTGCAAAGGTTGGTTCGCAGACATTTAGTTACAGGTATCTCTGGCAGAGATGTTTCCTTCTCTTCTCCTAAGCTGTTTCAACCTGGTACTCTGGCAGTGCTACTTGCTGCGGCACTTGGAGTTTGGCTGTCCAACACGTAGTTCTTGTTTTCTTGACATTTCCATCAAGTGCTTTTGACAACTGCTGTATTAAATGTCAGTTCTCATTTTAAAAACACTAAGCAAAATCATAGTGCCTTAAGCAGCTGCATACTTTGGAAACCTGCATAGCAGAGTAATGAGTTGATATATTAGTCTGCTACTTTTGTAAATACAGAGATGGTTACCTGATAATAGAACTAGAAATAAATTATGAAAAAGGAGAATGGACAACAGAGAATCCATTTTCTCTAGTGATCTGATGCTTCAGCTCTGTTTCGGGACTTTCAGGTAATGTTTCTCCTCAGTTTTGACTGAGAATAGAGTTGAGCAAGTGCATCAGAGCTTTACTGTGGTAAAAAGGCCAACAAGACTGTCTGTTCTTCACAGCTGAAGAAGTGATCAAACAGATTGAGGAATTTGATGGCCTGGAAGCGTTGCGCTTGGAAGGCAACACAGTAGGTGTGGAGGCAGCAAAGGTCATTGCCAAAGCCTTGGAAAAGAAGTCGGAGCTCAAGGTGAGATCCTCAAGTAGGTGATGTGAAAAGGAAGAAGTACAGTAGAAATACTAAAGGTCCATCTGCAGTCTTCCCACAGCACCTTGTCTTGAGTTAGCCTCAAAACTCACTCACTTTGTTTTTCCAGTTGGAAGAACAAACCTAGGAAAATGTGGCAGAGTCTGGAGACTTGGGAATAGTGGGAATGCGGTGTATTCCAAACCAATCCTGTTTTAGGAGGCTTTCAATTTTAAAGCTTGAGAAGCTGCTCAAGAAAGAGCTTCTGGGATCAGACATGATCTGTAAATAAAGAAATGTAACAAAAGACCAAGAGAACTTCTGTTCTAATGGAAAAGCTGGGCTTTCTGACTCTTCAAGGAGTTGTCAAAAGATGCCTGAACATTGAAGAAATAATGAAGGAAATGCATGAGGAGATTTTTTTTGTCACTAATATGATTTCTGCTACCCTCTAGCTTAATATTAGAGGCCCTTTGCAGAAAAGGGATCAGAAAAGCTGATTGACATTAATTGCTCAAGTGTGGAGTGTGTCTGGATTGTTTGGCTCCATACTTTAAGAAAATCCATATTCCTATTATATCCTTCAGTCTCCTGCTATGTTTCTTGTATGGAAACTTTCTTAGCAGAAATGCAAGTTGAATGCAAGCTACAATTCCTGTGTAGTTTTACTTACAATATTCTTTTCAATGGATTTTCCCTTGAAATAGAATTAATTAAAATGTTAGTTCTTGCAGCTCTTCAGTATAATCAAATGCCAAGCCCAAGAGAATGCAGGCAGTACTAAGCTGTCCCTAGTGGTGCAATGCAGCTTATGTGTAAACCTCTGTACAACTGTGTCCTAAAAACCTTAATGGTTTCTCTTGTGTTTGTATCTGCTTCTTCTTTTAGAGGTGTCATTGGAGCGATATGTTCACAGGGAGGCTAAGGTCTGAGATCCCTCCTGCTTTGGTAAGTAAAAACTAGATGGGAGACTTCGGCTATAATATCTTTTCTCACCTGTCATGCTTTCTGGGGGAGTATTTTTCTAAGGCTTTGTTAGCAGAGAGATAACCTCCTCTCTGCTGCTGACACTGAGTGCCTCAGAATAGGTGAGTGGTTTTGTACTCCTTCTGTACAAGCTGATAAAAGGCCACACGGGTCCATGCTAATGAAGAAGTTTATTCTGGAGAGAAACACCATCTTGAAGCTCTAGCAGGTAGTGGGGGAAAAGAAGTCACTGCAGAGTTCTGCAGAGCAAGAACAGCAACTCAACTGCAGGACTATATGTTCCTTTGAGCAGTGTAGGGAGGAAAGTCACTTTGGGAAAAATATGTGTCTTTGACCCAAAGGGATCCGAAAGCTTCTGATAACTGTCTTGCAGTTATCCTTAGTAATTTTCTCATTCCTTTTCCATCTTTAGTTTCAAAGTTTTATTCCCCCCTGTAGCTTTGCAGAACGCCTTCAAAGCAGAAATTCCATTACTGTTCCATTACTCGCTAACTCTTGACTTTTTGCTATTACTAAAAAATTCATTCTCTCTCCCACCCATCCTCCCATCTCCTTCCTCATAGATCTCTTTAGGAGATGCCCTTATCACTGCTGGAGCGCAGCTGGTGGAGCTGGACCTGAGCGACAACGCCTTTGGGCCCGATGGTGTACGTGGCTTTGAGGCGCTGCTGAAGAGCCCGGCTTGCTACACCTTGCAAGAGCTGAAGCTCAACAACTGTGGCATGGGCATTGGAGGTGGGAAGGTAAGGGCTGTCGCTGCATTTACAGTGAGGTTAGGACCAGGACTTGGCTTCATACTGCCCTACACACAACCACTGCACTTAAAAGGTAACGCTATACTGTCCAGTCCCCCCTGCACGTGCTCAAAGAGCCCTAGACCAGATTGTTCAGCACCATGTACAGTCAACTTTGACCATATCAAAAGATGGAGACTTCACATCCTCTTTGGGAAACTGTTCCAGTTTTTAAGCACGCTCAGAATAAAAAAGGGGCTCTTGTTTAAATAGAATTTTAGTGTTTTGAAACATGCATTGAATTTAACATATTTCATATATTTCAGTGTGTCTCTTCCTTCTTGTCCTTGGGCACCTACTGAAAAAGGGTTTAGCTCTGTCATTTTTAGTTCCTCTTTCTGTTCCCCGTTGTCCATTTATACAGCTTGATGATATCCACCCTTAGCCGGACTGAACAATCTCAGCTCTCTCAGCCTCTCGCTGTAAAATTCTCCAATTCTTTTGTGGCTTTGTTGCACTCACTCCAATATATCCGTGTCTGCGGAGCCCAAAAGTGGATCCAGCACTCCAGGTGTGACCTCCTCAGTCCTGAGTAGGGTGGAAGAGTCACTCTTGACCTGCTGCTGAGTCTTTCCTAAAGCTATGCAGGAAGCTTTGCAGCAAGGTCACATTACTAGCTTATGGTCAACTTTTTGGCCTCAAGGGCGCTCAGGCCCTTCACTGCCAAGCTGCTTTCCAGCTGGTCAGCCTCTAGCTTATAGTTATTCCTACAGATGGAGTTACTCCTCCCTAGATGCAAGATGTTGCATTTCCCTTTGAACTTTGTAAGGTGTTTCTTGGCCTATTTCTCCAGTTCAAGGTCCATTCTATTTGCACAATTGCATTGATTACACTGCTTAAAAATATTCTGATCAATTTTTCCATATTAGAGAGAGATGTTCTATCTTAGACCCTAGATTCCCTTCTCAAGAGAGCTACTAACACTGAGTTTCAGGGAACAAGGCTGACACTTGTTGAAGGATGCCTATTGCATGTAATGGAAAACCAGGGCTAACTGTCATTGTCATTAAGACTCTATCTTTGCCTATTTGGGAATCAAATGTTGTTAATGGGAGCAATGCATTTTCAGTGCTGTAAAGTTATCATTTTGTTCCTAAGACTGTAGTTGATGAGTATTGTAGCAACCTATGGTTCTGCACACCCTTCTAGGAGCAGATGTCTTTCAGCAGTGACCCAAATGTTTTTTGAGAACTGAATATAAAAAAAAGTGTTTGGATTCCTGCAGAATGAGATGCTCAGGTGGTATAAATAGCTTGTGTTATCCTTAGATATTGGCAGCTGCCTTGAAAGAGTGTCACAAGAAATCCAGTGCCCAGGGCAAGCCTCTTGCTTTGAAAATATTTGTGGCTGGCAGGAACCGTCTAGAGAACGATGGTGCTACTGCTCTGGCAGAAGCTTTTGGGGTAAGTACCAAACCAGATCTCAAATGGGAGCAAAGTGTACTTAAGTGCAGATGCCAAGGGAATGTACGTATAGCTCCAACTTGGAGACAGGGCTGGTCAACAAAGACTTCCTGAATATTTCTTTACTTGTTCAATTGTCTGGCAAAAGCCATCTAGTGTTTTCTGATGGAATACTGTGTGATGGTTCATAGCTTTTTGCCAACTCTCTCTGATCAAACTGCATGCTTTTTTTGGAGGAGTGAAATTTAGTGTGGTTGAGGCCACCTGCTTTTTTCTGCTCTTGCTGTGGAAAATAATTTCTGAATTATATATTATCAAGTATATTGGCAAAGATACTGCAAGATTAGAGTATTCTTCTTGTGAAGAGCTGTCTGCATGTGATCTTGACTAATCGGAAATGATGGCAAAAGTAAGACTTCTTAGATATTTGGAAGTGTGCATAAAATTAATGAGGAATTTGGACTCAATGGTGCTGTCACAATGGGATTCTTCACTGTGTTGTGTGATATGCTGTTGAGATGCCAAAGAGTTTTCATCTTTTCTCTTTGTTGTTCTTTGCACCCCCTCCCACCTCCCTCCAATGTCTACTTTTGCAGTAAAGGCAAAATGTAGACCTTAAGTAGAGGAATGTCATGTTAAATGATACTGCTTGGTCTATTCTAGAGAACCCTTATTGTAAAGGAATCTGGGGCAGATATGTTAGGGGATGCTATCCATGGCCCTTAGAATCAGAGGTTAATCTGTCACTTGATACATACCTCCAGTTTTACTTAGGCTTATGACATGATTACTGATAAATAATTCTGTGCAGAAGAGCTCATTGACTTGAGTTGCAAGAAAACAGTTGTGAGCAAACTCTTCAGTGGGCACTGTATTCTTGAAGTAAGTTGAAGTATGTTTTTAACAGCTTTTTTTCATCTCTGACCTTTGTCAGATTATTGGGACTCTAGAAGAGGTTCATATGCCACAGAATGGAATCAACCACCCTGGCATCACAGCACTGGCCCAGGCCTTTGCTATCAACCCACTGCTTAAGGTTATAAACTTGAATGACAACACGTTCACAGAGAAAGGAGCTGTGGCCATGGCAGAGGTGAGTAGTTCCATGAGGCTGCTCTGGGTTTTGTCTTCTCCATTCTGGCTTTCTCCCAGGAATGGTTTGACATGGATTGACTTGTGTGTCTGTACTCTCAAAATTGTGCTGCCTTGCAGACTCTGAAGGCTCTTCGACAGATTGAAGTGATCAACTTTGGAGACTGCCTAGTGCGTTCAAAGGGGGCTGTTGCGATTGCAGAAGCTGTCAAGGAAGGGCTTCACAAATTAAAGGTATTGTATTCTGCTGTTCAGCTTTGAATCCCTGTTGAGGACAATTTCCCCACCCTCTCCTGCTTTCCCTGATGTTTTGTATATTCTTCTAGCCCTATTCATTTTTAAGTGGGGTTCACCTGAGTGCAGATTTGTCTGCACTAAAAGCAATGAACTATGCTGTAGATCACTGCAATAAGTAAGAGTATCCAAGTAAATTGGTGATCTGTTTAGGTTCCACGTGTTTTTTTTTAAAGCTGCTGGTTCTGCTCAAGTACTGTTCATGAATCTGATGACTGAAGGATCTGCTTTCAGAGCCTCTGAGGGTTATAAGACAAGGTCTGAGGTGTTTGTGAACAGCTTGTAATCTGTTTAACACTTCAGAGTGCATATGGTTAATGCTTTTTTTTAAGTGTATATCAAAGGTCCAAATATTTTTAGTTTCTTGGCAGTACCACAGCCTTCTGTATCTGTATTTGCATAGGGCTGGCATTTGACACCATTCAAGATGGGCCAAAGTCCAATCAGTAACAAAGTAAATTATGATCTCTAGAATCACCAGAAGATGCATAATTCCTACTCTTGCAAGTTTACAGTTAAAAAAAATCCTCTTGAGTGCTAACATTATTTACTAGTGTGTGAATCTGGCACACAAAGAAATAGCTGCTTTGTGATGTGAGCAGTGCAGGATCCCTTGCCTCAGACTTCTACTAATTCTTTATTTCTGAATCTCTCATGGAAACTTCTTAAATAGGATTTTAATCAAAGTATTGAGGTTAACAATGAATGCCCAGAAATAACTTTTTTTTCCTAGAGCAAAAACAGTTAAGAAAGGGTGTCATTAAGCAATAATAGCTGATTCATTCTGTTCAAGGACTGCTTCCCTCCTGTTGTTAATATTAAATCTCAGGAGTGGCTTGGTTGAGTACAGTGCAGGATGGGGGGATGGTCGCTGCAAGTTAAATAACTTTATTTTTACTAGTCCATATTTTTTTGATGGACATGTTTATCATAAATAACTGTACTCATAGCCTCTTCTTTTGGAGGCCTAAACTTGCACAATAGTGTTGAAAGGTAAATGTGCTATCCTATTCTTACACATTTCAGAATTTCTTCCCTTGATTTTGTAAAATGTCCATTGTCTTGTGCCTCTTGGTAATGTGAAGATACAAAGAGAAAGATACCAAGAGAGCTGATGAGAGCTGGAGTATTTGCTATCTTTTATATGAGCAGCCAGTGTTCTCTGTGGTGGCTGTTCTAAACAGGGTTGACTTCAGTACTGCTGCTCCTTATGATAGTTTTCAAATCACCCCCTTTAGATATATGAACAGAAGTAAGTATCTGTCAAGCTTCCCTTTCCCCTGGGTAAAAATACTCCTTTGCTGATAGTCTTTTCAAATTACTGCTTTACAGAAAGCTTGTGAGCATATGAAGCTAATGGGATAGTAGATGGTATAGGAATTCTGCAGATTAATGCTCTCCTGCTTTTAGGAACTGAATTTATCCTTCTGTGAGATCAAGCGAGATGCTGCTTTGACTGTTGCTGAGGCTATTGAAGACAAGGCGGACTTGGAGAAGTTGGATCTCAATGGTATGCAAGCTTGAATCAAAGCACGTCTAGCTTGACCATAACTAGGAGCTCTTAGGAAGAATGTTGGCAATATTATGTATTGCAATGGTCAGCATGTGAAAAATGGTGTCTGAGCATCGCTGGTCTCTGACCCTGGGACAGGAAACTACTTAGCTCTCAAAATTCTTAAGCCACAAATCTGGTCCATGGTTAATGGTCAGCAGTTTTAGTACATCTCATAAGGTGGGCAGATTGGAGTGTTACCCAGATCTGTTTCCAGGAACCCCCCTTTTAATGGTTCAGTATGATTTACAAGTATTTCATACTTGTAAATAAAAGCTTCCTTGCACATCTCTTCAGTAGAATGGAAATCTTTGACCAGTGTTGACTCTTGCCATTTATACCTTGAGTCACTTTTTCAGCGGTACTTGTTTCAGAATCACTGAGAACAAGAGCTGCTTATGGAACTAGCAGGAAGTCTCTTGAAGATGCTTGGACCAATTAACAATTTTTGTCCTTGTGTAGCATAGCTTAAAAACTGTATAGCAGCTGTTTGATTCTGAAATCTGCAGTGTTGCCTCTAAAATGTTGTGTAGAAATGGTTTTCAACTATTCACTTTCCAGAAATGAGATGGACTAGAATCCATAGGAATAGAATCCATAGGACAGTACTAAGAGCAAGCTTATGTTTGTGTGTCTTCTAATGTGCCTCTTGTTTCTCTATGCTTTCCACAATAAACCAGGTAATTCTCTTGGAGAAGAAGGATGTGAGCAACTTCAGGAGATCCTTGAAGGCTTCAATATGGCAGCAGTCCTGGGATCTTTGAGGTAGACAAGGCACCACAGTTTAAATCAGAAGTCTTTTTTTTTTTTTTTTTCTTCTCACAACTATCAATGCTTTCATTCATGTATCTGACCTAAAATAAAAGCAGCAATGTTGCAGATGGATGCCTGGCCTACATGTGCAATATGGGGATTTCATAAAGAAAAAGTGGTGTACCTCATTTTAATGTGGCCTTGTCTTGTGCCTTTAATCTCTGGCACTTCTGGCTCTTTCCCAGTGTCCCAGCATGAGTGACTTTATAACCTGTTGTAGACCAGTGGGTCTCTGAGATGTGCTTCTTCCAGTAACACTTTGGAGACAGCTGCTTTTCTGTGCTGTGAAAAACTTTCTGAATTCTATTGTATTAGAGCTGTGAGCATATAGTGAAGGCCTACTTCAACTAAAAATTTTCAAACCATAGTGATGATGAAGGGGAAGAGGAAGATGAAGAGGATGAAGAAGAGGAGGAAGAGGAAGAAGAAGAGGAGGAGGATGAGGAGGAGGAAGAACAGCAACAGTTGAAGGAGAGAGGACAGGGAGAGGAGGCAATGACTCCTAAGAAGATACTGGAATCACAAGTAAGCTTGCTTTGGGATGCAGTCCTATTTGTTCCTTTATTCTGCTCCATATGAGGAAATAAAAATGTGCAGTGAGCCTGAACTTGAAAAATTCTTTCAGGAATTCACTTTTTTATGCATTTTATCTCCCTGTCTGCTGCCAAAAACCTAGCCCACAGAAGAAAGTGAATGACTTTGGAAACAGGTTTAATGTGTGCATATGCTTAGAGAAAAAGACATTTGTAACAAGAAAGTCTCTCCAAATCTTGAAAGTGGTGGGAACCTTGTGCGTGCGATGTCATGCAGTTATGTTAAAATTCCATGGTTATGTCAGTTCTGGCCTCATCACAACATCAAATGGTTTTCATACCAAATTCAGACAAATTTTGACCTGGTCGCATCCACACAAGTTGGCTCTGTGTCTTTGCCATAGCAGTTTATTTGCTTACTTCCAAGAGTAAACTTGAGATGGATTTTTCTCTTTCAGGATTCAACTCCAGTGCCATCTCCTCCTGTGGATGTTGCCACATTCCTTGCTTTTCCCTCTCCAGAGAAGCTGCTACGGCTAGGACCAAAGTGTTCTGTGCTGATAGCTCAGCAGGTAGGAAAGCCTGTAGCTCCCAGTGCTTGGTTCTCTATCAGGGTCACTGAACACCAGAGGTGTGATTACCTTCTGTCTGAAGAGGAAGACTTGCTTTCATTCTAGTGTCCTTGAAGAATCTAGGAAGCAAATGGTTCAGCTGATGCTGATAGTGACACCAAAGGTTCTCCACAGAGTAGCTGTATACTGTATTTCTTATGCCTTATGCTATGGCCAAGGCAATGCTGACATCAGCTTTAGGCTGCTGCTGCCCTGACAGAGGGCTGCTTGCTGTGTCTGCTTAACAGTGAGCCATTAAACTCAGTTTTTCCTGTCTTTCAGACAGACGCATCTGATGTGGAGAAAGTAGTTACAACTCTCCTGAGGATATCCTCAGTCTTCAAAGATGAAGCCCCAGTGAAGACAGCAGTGCATGAAACAACAGGTGAGTGGGCCTCTCTTTTTCATGGTGTGACATGCTCCAATTTTGGGCCATCCAGTGCAATGCAGACGAATATCCATATGGCCTGGGTCAAGCCCAAGCTTCTTGTTTTTATCAGGATGCAAGATAACAAAATATGAGACAATGAGAAGCTATTGTGTTGAGGAAAAATCAGGACATATCTTGAAATTAGCAGTTCTTTGCTTCCAAAGCTTAAAGCCAAATATTCCATGTAGCTGCTGTCTTACTGGAACTGTGCTGTCCCTACTTGCATCTCTGATGCTGTGCTGTCAATAGCCAGGAGCACTGTGTTCTAAGGCCAGTTATTTTCACAAGACTTTTTTTTTTTTTTTTTTTTTTTTTTTTTTTTTAAAGAGGTATTTTGCAGAAAAGCCTCTTCAGCTTGGTACTGAGAAACTGTAAAGAGAAACATCTTATTTAGTATTTGTCTTATCTACCTGTTTAGTTTCTTCAGGCAGCAAAGATTGTGTTACAAGACAAGGCACAGAAGCAAATGTACAGGCAAGAGACTGTTTCTCACTATACAGTGTGGTGACTTGAGTTGGGCCTAACTTCTGCATAGATTAACATTATCCTTTCACTTTCTTCATTTGGAAAAAGGAATTTCCAGGCTTCTCTTTGGCATCTGGTCACTCCTTAGGGAGAAGGACTCATTTCTACCAAATCCTCTAACAGTATCATGTTCTCATGCACAAGCTACCTAGCAGAATAGTGCAAAAGAACTGGATCAACTATTTAAGACATTTAGTGTGATTTACTGCAAATAAAGTGCATTTTTCTAGTGTAGACATAATTAAAATAATAAATTGCTATGTATGCTGAGCTGTTAGCTGTTACCTGCGAAGAGAGAACCCAACTCTTGCTGCTTTGCTAGGATGTTAGCTCATCCAGTACTGTATTTGCTATAGTTAGCAGCAGTTGTTTCCAGGGCTGCCCCACAACTAAGTAAATAAGGTTTCTCCCTGTATTTTCACTCCTCTTCCATTTCAAATGAAAGGGAAATTCTTGCTGGCCTTAAAATTACAAGGCTTCAACTCTTGCTGGTTTGCTAGGATGTTAGTTCATCCAATGCATGCACGCTCAGACTACATGTGAAGCTAGGCCAAGGGTGAGGAGCTTCCTGTAGGACTTTGTATAGAACCCACGCTTTAAATTTAAGGCTTCATCTGGCTGTATTAGAGGTCTAATACAGAGGTGTCTGGGGTGTTCAGGCAGCCTGGAGAAGTAATATTCCTTAATAGCTGATACTCTGTGAGATCCTGTGTGGATCAGTTTTGATCTTAAAGTCTACCTTAAAAATAACAAGATCTCTTTCTGTCACTAGCTCCATAGTGTCACCTGAGGGACCTGAAATTACAAATCTGACTGTAGTTGCTGAGAAACAGAGCAAACAGGATAATATGGTGCTTAACATACATTTACTTCTTTTTAGATGCTTTGATGAAAAAAGCCTTTGCTTCTGCCACATTTAATTCTGATGCTTTCATCACAAGCCTCTTGATCCACATGGGACTGCTTAAGGTGAGGAAGCAGGAAAGAGTTAAGTTATGCTCTGGTTAGGTTGAAGACCAGACTGGCTGGATTGTGGGCAGTTATGTTGCCACAAAAGCATCTGGGTGCCTGTGTGTGCCTGATGCTGTGGATCTAGCAGAAATTGTGGATTGCAAGATCACATTGGGATGAAGTAGTTGTCAACAATCTGTATCTGTTCTCTTTGATGCACTCTGTGTTCTCAGTGTCATCTTCTGGAAATGAAGAGAGTCAGGCAAGTAAACTGAGCTGCTGCTGAAGAAATGTCTGTTTAAAAAAGCTGTATTCAGTAGTTTAATATATAGTATTTGCTATTAAATTGATCCTTTAGGATATTTTTTAATAGCAAGGGTTAGAAAAAAGCATCCAACTGCTCACAGTCAAGCAGATGCATTCAGCTTCATCTGCTGAAGTAACTTTGTAAAATACTAGTGTCAAATGAGGAAGAAAACTCCTCAGTGAGACAGGATGGAAGGGTTCTTAAAAAAATCAATTTATTCTGTCCCTGCATTGTTGGACATAGAACTAAATCTCACTTACACATAGAACCCAAGATACCTCTATTTTGCAGGATACTTATTTTATGGATTACCACTTACCCCTTATTCCATACAGAAAACATTAAATATCTGCAGTGAGGTCTACAGCCCCAATGTGTGCTCTACAGCAACTCATTTAAACCATGAAGCGTGTGAATGACAATGCTTTTGAAGATCAGCCAACAGGCTGCTTTTTTGTGGTATAGAAAGGGGATCCACTGATGAATTAGGCTTGTGTAGAGAGGGAGCAGCTTCCATAATTTTCTGCCCAACATAACGGGAGGCAGAAGAGCAACAGATTCTTAGCAATGTCAAATACAAGGTCACACTCAGAACAAGTCTGGACCCTCTCTACAGACTGAAGGGCTTTAGTTGGGGTGGTAGTGGACATGCATAGCACATAAGTTAGCATCATGTCAGGAACAAGAATTCCTCGGGTAAGCAGGGAAACAGCAATAGACATGGCTGCAGCTTTCCCTCATATACTTGTGCAGCCAGTGCTGGTAATGCACCATGCTCTGGAGGAAGCACTGGGGATGGTGTGAAAATTGACTAGAGTAATGCAAGACAAAATGCATAACTAAAACACTTGATTTTTGAGGAAATGAAATAGAGATGGATTCCCTAAGAGAACACTTGAATTAAGGGACATCTGAGAAGATGTGACCTTTACTGTTCCATGAATGTGATTCTCCATTGCTTCTGACTAGGCCTTAATTGACATGTGCTAGAATATTCCTCATGTTGCTGGCTCTGAGATGCTGCTGCTAGGAGGCCACAGGGTTGTTTACTTTTCTCCTAAGTAAAGAGCACTTAATGCAACAAGAAGCTTTCTCTGCTGCTGTGGATGGAAGTGCTGCTTTTGACAGAAATCATTGCCTCTGTGAATGACAGTGGATTAGGTTAATTAGTGATTCTAACTTATCTTGATGTCTTACTTGTGGCTTTTCCTTATCTCAGAGTGAAGAAAAGATCAAAGCTGTCCCAAGCCTCTATGGTATTCTTATGACCTTGAACCATATGGTGCAACAGGATTACTTCCCTAAATCTTTGGCTCCGGTTCTTTCAGCCTTTGTGACAAAGTGAGTATTGTACTTGTTACTCAGTCTGCTCTGTTGGATCCAGTGAAATGGTTTGAGGGTTAATAACTGCATGCAGCATGCTCTGTTAAAGCACGAAAAATGCTTGTTTCGAAAGGTTTGTGAGCTTTAGAGTGAGATATCTTAAAGAGAAAATGATAGTGGCCGGGGGCAGAATGCTCAAAACTAACTGGCTCTGAAGCACAGACTTGATGCCAGTTGCAGAAGAGAGTTGAACTTAAAATCTGCTGAGTTTCTAGCTACTGCCTGAGTGTACTGCGAGTATAGTGGATCTACTGAGCCCTCCAAGTGGCCATGCTGGATTTGAAGGTCAGCCAGCCTTTGCTTGACTTGTTTCTTTCTGTAACACTGAACCATGGCAGGTCAGAACAGTGCAAAGACTTCGCTTGTTCTTAAGTGCAACCATTCCTGTGATAGCAATGAGGTTGTTAGTTTTTGAGCGCTGAATTGGGCGCATAAATGTAGAAGGTGCTCCTACTGGCATTTAATATCATTGCTCATAATATAGGTACTGAATCATCTCTTTGTTGTGCCCCCTGCCCCCCAACCTTAGCTTCTTTAATGTCTTAAAGGACCACAAACGTAATAGCTGTTACAAAGACAGAGAAAGATGTATCTCTTCTGGATTTAATCAGTGAGAACTTCAGGCAACTTGATGTTTATATACTTTGTATTAAAAAAAAAAAAAAAAATTAATCCTTCCTTCCTTAAAGTGTTTTGTTTTCCCCAGTTTTCATGTGGAGAAATAGCCTAAACTTGTCTTTTTTCCCAGGGCAGCAGAGATCTGAAACCCTTTGGCAGCTGCCTGGGGCTCTGGCCCATGTGCCTCTCTGGATGGGAGCACCTCTTTAATAGGTTTCAAAACCAGACTTGAGCCTTCCTGATTTCCATGAAATAGGGAATATGTGAAAGTGCAGGAGCGTGTGCTGATGAAAGGCAGAGACATAAGTACTTATGACTGGTACAAAGCACAAGCAAGAGGGATGCAGTCAAATACTGATGATCGCTCTCCTCTTAACTGTTTTGGTTCCAATCACAGTGGAGTTGTGGAAGGGGAAGAGTGGGTTGTTTGTTTGTGGTGTTTTTTTTTTTTGTTGTT
>JAWLRI010000653.1:1652920-1689473 GCA_034781795.1 Crypturellus tataupa
CCCCCCCCCCCCCCCCCCCCCCCCCCCCCCCCCCCCCCCCCCCCCCCCCCCCCCCCCCCAAATGTTGGTGTGACTGAAATCAAAGCTAATGTAGTGTAGTGATACATATCCAGCCAGTGTCAACTTCAGAAAATAAAACCATATAACTGCCTTCTGCACATGTGCAAGCACTCATTTAAAAGCCCTAAGGTGGAGCGCTTTTAATATGGATGGTCTGTGTACTGGTATATCTGCTTCTTGGCATGATCAGGCTAAGAATTAAGCCAGTGGGGGTGTGTTTTAATAGCCAAGTAAATACTCTTCCCACTTCATAGCTTTAAGCAAGTATTGGGAGGTGCCATATGAAGTTTTTCAAACATCTTTGGATTTTTCTTGCACTGCTCCCTGTGCCTGTGGCCTTGTTTGTCAATCAAACAGATGCCTGTAGTGTCAGACTCCAGTGCCAGTCTTAAAACACCTGCAGAGAATGATGCCTTGCTTTTCCCATCAGGTACTAAATGCACAGACAGCTTGAGCAAAGCAAGTATCATGTCATGTCCATCCCCTACCAACCCTCCAAACAGGATTTAAATCACCTGAACTCGAGAATGTCTGAACCAAAGCCCCCTTGGCCTATATTTGACCCTTCTAGTTGCTTGTATTGCCTGCTCATGTCCAGAGCAGCCTTCACTCGACTTGGCATGTACTTTTGAACAAGCTTGCTTCCATCAGACCCTGCCTCCGTTTGCCTGTGTGTTCCTGCAGGCCTCTTCGAGGCTGGAGGTCTCCAAAGTATCAGTAAATGTTTTTCATCTGTAAGTTATGCTTTATGTAGACAAAGTGGTGGCTTCAACAGAAGCAGTTTTATTGCTATCAGCAAAAATTCCCTTGAATTAGTGGCCAGCGTTCTGGTACCCAGTGCAGGAAGGGGGAAAGCACTGTGAGGTCTCTGAGATCATGTAAACCTGAAAGCCAAGGGACTTTCACAGTAAGGGGCAGATTTATCAGCCTTCCTTCAGCATGGAAGGGTCTTAATGTCACCTCTGCAGATTGTCATTTATGCTACAACATTCTCACAGCAAAAGCTTTAATCTGCAGCTCCTCTCTTGCAAGGTGGACTTTGTGATGTTTTTAACTTGTACCCTGTACAGCACGGTGAAGTCAACACCATATATAATCAATATGTACCTGTGTTT
Organism: Crypturellus tataupa; assembly: GCA_034781795.1. Lineage (NCBI taxonomy): Eukaryota > Metazoa > Chordata > Aves > Tinamiformes > Tinamidae > Crypturellus > Crypturellus tataupa. Next base: position 1,654,096 of record JAWLRI010000653.1, read on the forward strand.
TGTGGAGAAATTTGTATGTAATATTTTTTCAAGTCTTTTCCTTAAGGAGGAAAAAATGTTAGATCACTTGCAAGTGATCAGAGAACTGAGAACAAGCGCAGCTCAGTAACTCCAAAGTCCAGTTAAATTTTCTTCCAAAAAGATCTTGACTAAGCTGTACCACAACTCATTTTTTTGTCCAGAACCATCTCCAAACAAATCAATGTGTGTAGTGGGACTTCATCGCTATCAAAGCCAGTAGCCCTCATACTACTGAGAAAAACCTCAGAGCAATGGAAGAGAAGCTACCTGATGGGATGTGGATTTGTGGTCAGGGCCATCCTCTGGTGGGGCTAGTGTACAGCTGCTCATTTGCTGATCTGATCAATATGTAGGGAGGATGGGGCCAAACTCTTCTCGGTCATGACCAGTGACAGGACAAGGGGAATGGGTACAAGTTGAAACCCAGGAAGTTCCATCTGCATGTGAGGAAGAACTTCTTTCCTGTGAGGGTGACAGAGCCCTGGAACAGGCTGCCCAGAGAGGTTGAGGAGTCTCCTTCTCTGAAGCTCTTCAAAACCCGCTTGGATGTGACGCTGTGCCACGTGCTCTGGGCCTCCCTGCTGGAGGAGGGGGGTTGGACTAGATGATTTCTAGAGGTCCCTTCCCACCTTAACCATTCTATGATTTTAGTTAAAAACAGGATGTGGATTTTAAGCAGCATCCATCTTATTCTGCTGCGATCTAGGCCGCTTTTCTTTTGGACACAAGAGGGTGCATTGGCTCCACATTTTTTCTATTCGTTTTTTGTTTTCTCTCTGTTTGAGGGAAAACACTGCAGATACGTGGCTAGCTGCCTGGCCCGTGTGCCTGGGCTATTCTTTTGCCAGGCTATGCTGCAGAGTGGTGGGCAGCCTCACTCCACAGCAAGCAGGGAAGTTTCTTGGTGCTGGAGCTGGGGTGGAGGCTAAGGGAGCTTGACTGGGATCAGTGGCAGCAGTTCAGGTTCTGCATTTCCAAAAAGGCGGCCAAGCAAACTTAATATAGAGCCACCCTGTCAAAATCCACCTACTCAGTACCAGTATTATGGCCGAAATACCTGCCCCCAGACATTGTCAAGACATTGTCAAGATACAGCATAGTTATACATTGCAGTTTATGTTCCTCATGTGGGATTGCTGAATGCCTCTTGGAGAAATAAAAGTGGTTAACTCTTTTCCAGAATGTGGTTTTTTTTTAAATTGCAGTGTACAATAGCTTAGCAGAAGCTCCTGGGCTGTATCTATAAATCCAGAAGTGATTTTTTTTTTTTTCTCTCACCTAGATAGATTCCCATCTTCAATTTGGCTCTCCATTCTTTCATTTAGATTTGACTATTATTACTTGCTAAAGGCTGTGTTCTCATGTGAGGCTGAGAGGGGGGTAAAACTGCATTAAAATTTCTTTGAGGAAATTTCCCTAGTGGGTGGGTATCAAATGCTGAAAGTTTTGGGAATCTATATCAAACATTAACCTGTGGGAAGAGAAGAAAAGAATTTCTGGGAATTGAGAGGAAGGCTAGAGATATTTTGCCCCCCATTAAGCCTTGTGTCTCTGTGTATTTTAGTCATCCAATTTCAGGAGTAAGGTGCCTATATAAATTTTTTCAAGTTATTTTGCTATTGCAGTCTCTGGGTCAGGCACTTTCACATGATGGTGTGCAGGTTCTGGGGACCATTTCTAAGGGAAACACCAGATGAGCAACACCAGTCAGCTGCCTAAGGAGTAGGAAGTCATATTGCTTCCCTGCAAAGATTTGAAAAAACCCTATAAATAAAGTCACTATTCTATTCCCATATAGCAGATGGTTTGGCAAGAAAAGGAGGAAAAAAATTGTAAAAAAAAATTGTATTTTGGGTCCCTAAACAGATAGTGTATAATGGAAATTTCCATACTTCTGGGTGGAGGGGGGAAAGGAGGTTGTACTGCTTCCTTCTACCCATGTTGAGACACCAGACTGCAGAGATGAACACTCTACCAGATTGATGTTTTCTTGGCTCCTACTCTGCAGCAGGAGTGTTGTTCTCCATGCTGAACTCTGAATGAAAGTACTGATCTGTGCAGAGATTGGGAGTGGTGCAAGAAGAGATGACTGAAGGGGAAAATAGAGATTTAGGGGTTTGCAACCTGAGTGCACTTGAGATGATGTTTATTTGGTTATTCGAAGTTGGTTGTCAGTTGCGAAGCATTACTTGTATTCAGTATTCTAAAACTAAATATTTCTCCTCTTTTCACAGACCAAACCGTGCACTTGACTCCTGTTCTTTTGCCCGTCACATGCTCTTACAAACCCTTCATCAGCTGTAACAGAGGTGCTCCCATGCCCTCCCCTCCTCTTTGGACTGTCATTAGCATGGACCTTGGAGCTGCACGGCAGGAGAGGATCCTAGAGGCCATGCAGACTTGCTGTCTTTTTTTTTTTTTTTTCTTTTTATTCGTCCTTTTTTTTTTTTTTCCTCCTTTGTAGGAGGTCTGTCTCTTCACTTTGTTTTCATAAACTTGGACAAATCCTGCTGATTTTTTTTTTTTTTTAATCCTCTCTGTGAATGATTCCCTTGTCTGCAGGACAGGTGCTTGTACCACAGTAAGTCTGTGCTGTTCTGAGCTCTGCATGAATCAAAAAGAAGAGTTCTTCTCCACTTCTGTATCACTGGCAAGAGTGTGCCAAGACTAACATTGATTCCAAGAATGCTGTCCTCAGGATCAACCAAGTTATGCATTTTGTTTTATTTTACTGGACTATGGCTCCTGCCTGATGCTACTCAGCACCATGCAGGAGGGAGACTGCAACGCTGCTGCTGCTTCTCCAGGCCAGGGAAGCGCTTACTCCCCTTTCTGCTGCTGAATCAGAAGGGCTGGGTGACTCCCTTTCTTTTTCTTGTTTTCAAGTCCATTTGTTCAAGGCAAAGTGTGGCCTATTTTTTTAAACTGTACTACAGCTGCTGTGGTTTGAATATCCGTGTAGTGTGGCTATCTGGTGGCCATTGCTTAATGGACAGTTTCGGATTTTTTTTTTTTTTTTTGCTAGTGCCTGTGTTGTTTCCTTCTTCCCTTCCTTACCCCTCCTCCCTTACCCCTCTTTTCCTAATTAAAAATGGGCTTGGTTTGAAAGTGCATACAATCCCCGAAATCCCTGCGGAATGTGTTCCTTATCTCCTCCCTTCTGTGCCTGTGTGGGCTTTTTGCAAAGCTGAAAGAGCACAAAGAGTTGGGGCTGCACTGATTGTCCTGGGAGAGAACTGTCCCTTTCCTGGTGCCGAGGGAGCAGCTGATGCCTCTCACAGTGTACATGGTGTGCTGCTGTGTGCGTGTAGCGATGGCACCTGCTGCACAGCCTGGGGCACACAGGGTGATTCAGAGCCTGGTCCCTTTCCCACCTCTGTCCTGTGCGTTTTCAGGCCTTTGGGAATCCATCCATTCTCTTTAGGTAGCAAAGAGTTTGTCGGTCAGCTCTTTGGTCTTGCCCTGTTTGTGGTTAGAGGACGTTCATCTTCTCTTGCCTGACCCCACAACTGAGGCGCAGCATAAACAGAGCTCACACCACAAGTCAGTGGCCCTTATGAGGGGTGACCTCTCTGTCCCTTTGAGGTGAGATGCAGCATGTGCCACAGCTGGTGAGGGGATGCAGGAAGCATTGACACCATTGACAGAAGAAAGGATTTGGCTCACTGTTAAATAAACGATGGTATGTGTAAGGCCTGCTTGCATGTAATCTCTACCTGTGTCCTTGCAGTTTGGGGGCCTGCTCAAGGCAAGTGTGAGGTAAAAGGGGGAGGGTTGGGAAGCTGCAGGGGCTGTGATACACCAGTCTCTGGAAAGCAGCGTCTCCTTGCAGCTCATATCAAAGACTGCCTAGGGCACTCCATTTTCTCCCAGTTTCTGTGACAGAGGCTAGGAACTTTGTTTCTAAAGTGCTAAAATCACCTGGAGTTACGGGTACCTTCAGCCACGTAAAGTGCTTTAATCCCTGCATTCAGCCCCTGCTCTCAGGCTGAACCCTGTCTCCTTTGCCTAATTCCATCCCTATTCTTCAGCCGGGTGTTAAGCATTGCCATAAGCTTGAGGGGGGACCCGAGACCAAAGAGTCTGTATATTCCTGAAGAGCTGAGCTTGGTGTAGCTTTCCTTGAAGCTCCATGACCTCTTGCCACTCCCAATGCCCATTTCTGGGAAGGGATAGTCATGGAGCAAAGGCCAGAGAGTAGAGGTGTACAAATCAAGGCAGGCAGGCAGCCCTAAGAGGTGATGTGTTCTGCAGTGGTCATAGCCCTGTGTCACATGCCTTTCTGTAAATTGCCCTTCCTCCTAAGAGTCCTTCCTTTCCTGCACTGACCTGACATCTTTAGCCACTTTGTGGTTTCCAGCCATTAGGTCCTTGCCTGTGCGAGGCACTGCTGTGTGCGAGATGCTTTGCAGGGGTTAAGCTGTAAAAATGTAATGACTGTGAGATGACAACTTGAGTTTCTTTTGAAGGCAAACAAAATTTAGGAAATAAGGATTCTGTTGACCCTACTCTCTGGTATCCAACTTGTATCTGCAGGGCAAGCGAGGACTTGGGGCATGAATGTGACAAAGTGCAGGCAGATTTACTTCTGGATAGGACATGGAGGCTGAGCTCCCTTAGAGGGGGCTTATGTCTCAATCTCAGGAAAAAAAATCTAATTTTCTAACCTTTGTTTGTATTAGGAACTGCTTCTAAAGAATGATAAATTCCCAGCGCTGCACTGAAGTGTTGCTCAAGATTGCCTTGTGCAACCAACTTGCCCCAAGAGCACCACTACTGCAGGAAATATTTTTAATTTGATCTTTATTAGTCCAGCAAAAGGGCAGTAGTAAAGAGAAAGAGATGCCATAGTAGTGTATAGCAATCTTTGGGTTTTTGAGCGCTGAATTCACTTAAGTGGGAGCAAGTGATGAGAGAACAGAGATGGACCAGTGGTCTTGCAGGCAAAAGTAAAATGGTTTCTTTAATGGAAGGCAAAAAATTTTAAAGAATTGAGGGTGAAAAAGACCTCTTTATGCATCTCACTTTCTATGTATTTGGTTTTGCTCTTTTGAGGGAGTCTCCTGTTCTGTTTCTTCCATGTGAAAGGGTGTCGTGCAGGACAGAAGACATCTGAAATTATTTGCCTTGGATGCTTCAGAAATACTGTGTGGCTTTTATTGGCTTTGGAAAGGTAATCGCCTCTTACTGCCTTGTCCTGGGCCATGACAAGACAAGTCAAACCAATTAATGAACTTGAGAAAGGTGAAAAGCTCCTTGGGAGCAGGAATGAGCCACAGGACCCTAGCAGTGCCCACTGCCTGCTACGTCTCCCTGGCACCAAAGCTTATTGGTTTGTTTGTCTGGGCAGTTGCTGCAGGATGGTCCCCTTTACCCAGGGTCACCCTCTGGGCACACAAAGCAGCTCCGGAGCTGGACTGTGCCTTGCTGCTGCTGCAGGACCACTTTGTCCCCGTGAAGGTGTCAACCTTCAGGTGCCAGCTTGGGGGCTGCAGCCCAGCACTGCCCCGGTGCTGCTTGAAGGCATCGGGCCAGCTACTCCCCAGAGATCCCAGGGCTCATGCTGAGACTCACTGCTGCTTCAGAGCCTGCTGCTGGCATGGATGTGCCCTCTGCCCAGCAAGGCTGAGAGCTGGCTGCTTCTTGCACTGCAGCGGTGGCCTCAGCTGAAGGCTTGCTTCTTGGAGGGGTGATGAGAGCTTGCAAGGAAAGGAGTGTGAAGGGGAGGGCAGAACTGCATCCTCTGCATCAGTGTTTTCCTTCTGACAGCTGCCACCTGACTTTGCTTTAGCTGTCAGAGCTCCTCAGGTGCACTGGCCTGGCAGAGGTGGCCTTGAGTAGATTAAAACCACCTCAGCTGAAGTGTGCTCACCTCATGTCCTGTGCTTGATCAGAGAGCAAAAAGCTACTCCCTTCCCACATTTCTGCAAGATGCCAAAGCAGTTAAGTACATTTGTGGATAAAGAAACAACACTAGCGTAAAAAATCCTGCAGGGGGGCTAGGAAAATTCCCTGTTTCTGCCAAGCAGAAGGCCATGCCCCCTGAGCCTTCATCCCGCAGCCTGGCAGCTTCAGTTTTCATGTACATCACAAGGAGAGACCTGTCCTTGGGAGGCTGAGGAAAACCTCTGCAGTGGCATTTCACAGGGGCACATACATGGGTGTCGTGGGGCTCCTCAGTGGCAGAGAGTGAGCGGGATGTGCCCTCTCCCTGGGCTGCTGGCTGACAGCCAGCACAGAGCTGCGACGGCCCTCGTCCTCATGCTGCAGTGCCGACTCCTCCTCGTTGTGGTACCGCTGGAAAGGGATGGGCTGCCCCTGCCGCCGCAGCACGGCCCCTACGGCCAGGCCTGTGAGGATGAGGAAGGCGACAGCGGTGCCGATGCCCACAGCCCAGGGGCTGGGCAATGGCCATGTGCCTGTGGGCCGGACAGTGCCAGCAGTGTGACCCAGGGCGCACTGTTGGGGCGCTGGGATCAAGCACGGCAACAGTGCTCTATGCCAGGGCACGATGCACACGCGGTACTCGGTGCCCGGCTCCAGACCACGGAGCTGCAGCTCCGGCGGGCCCCCGATCACCCGCAGCACCTGCTGCGCTGCCCCCGGCGCCTGGTACCGCACCTCGAACTCCTCGCTGTCCCCAGAAAAAGCCCAGGCCACAGCCAGGGAGGTGTCGCTGATGGGGCTGATGCGGAGGCCGCTGATGCCATCAGTCAGGCAGGGGTCAGGGCTCTCGGGCACGTGGCCCTGTGCGGTGGGGGGTGGCTGGGTGGTGAGGAGCAAGGGCCTCCTGACGGTGGCTGGTGCTGGGGTGGTAGCAGCAGTGGTGGCCACGGTGCTGGGCAGAGGCTTGCCTCTCGCTGTCGGTGTGACCGTGGGTCTGCCGACCTCCACAGGGCTGGTGGTGGTGGAGCTCATGCCAAAAGGCGGGCAGGTCAGCTTCTGCAACTGGAAAAAGAAGGAAAGGGGAGAGGGGAAGGGTGAGAGAAGGTGTCATGGGTCTCATTAGTCAGGAAGAGAGGAATGAGCAGCTGTGAGAGTGCAGGGCAAGGAAAGAAAGGAAAAAGCACATGACTTCACGGGCCACCTTCCCTGCTGACCTCTGTGGGGCAGTGCCTGAGCCTTTCCCCACTCATGTCACCTCCCTGGGCTCTCCAGGACCCGTGCGAGGGCTGAGAGCCCTTTTCTGAGCCGAGGCACAGCAGGGCCATGATGACAGAGCTGGGGGTACCTGCCCGGGGCGTGCACCGAAGGGCCCTGCCTGGGGCCCTACCTCCACGTCCGCCAGCAGCTGCCCCCGCAGCGCCCCGGGGGAGCTGCAGGCCACGGGGCCCCGCTCGCCCCGCGGCCGCTTCTGCTGCCACGTCCAGAGCCAGAGCAGGTCACAGTCGCAGCGCCACTTGTTGCCCGTCAGGTAGAGCCCCGAGAGGGCCCGCAGTGACGCCAGCGAGGGCAGCGTCTCCAACCCATTGTCCCTGAGGCTCAGCGTCTCCAGGCGGCGCAGGCGGCTGAACGCCAGCGCCGTCACCTTCTCTAGGGCCAGGCCATCGAGGTAGAGCTCAACCAGGGCCCGCAGCCCCCTCCCGAAGGACAGCGACGTGAGGCGGCGGATGGGGTTGCCGCTGAGGTGCAGGGTGGCCAGCAGCGGGGCGCTGCGCACGGCCCGTGGCACACTCGCCAGCCGGTTGCCATCAAGCCTCAGCGTGCGTAGCCCGCGTGGCAGCACCGACCCCGAGAGGTTGCCCAGGAGGTTGGCACTGAGGTGGAGGCGCCGCAGCTGCGAGAGGCCACCAAGTGCCTGCTCCGAGAGCTCCTGCAGCTCGTTGTGGCTCAGGTCCAGCACGAGGAGGTGCTTCAAGGAGGAGAAGACACCTGCAGAGACCGGAGGGAGGGAGGTTTACTCAGACCAGCCGCTCGCCTTTTGGCAGCCTTTGCCACCGCCCACGGCTCCCACCCCATGTTTTTCCTCAATGAGAAAGCTGGTTTGTCTGCACATGGGGCCACCAGCAGCTTCCCAAAAGGCCCCTGCGATGGGGAAAGGGTCAAGCACCAAGGGCAAAGTCTCCCATAGCTGGCGTCATGGGGGTACCTGGTGGGAGGTGAGCGATCCGGTTGTGCTCCAGGTGCAGGAAGACGAGGCTGCTCAGGTTGGCGAAGGCGCCATTGGGGATGTCCCGCAGGAGGTTGTGGTCCAGGTGGAGGTGGTACAGGCTGCCGAGCCCCTCGAACGCACCAGCCTCCAGCTGCTGCACCTCGCTGCTCCCCAGGTAGAGGGTGGTGAGGGCCGGCAGCTCGGGGAAGAAGGCAGCCTCAAGAGTGGGGAAGAGGTTGTGCTGCAGGTCGAGCTCCACGGCGGCGCGGGGCAGCCCCGCAGGTGGCCGCACCAGGCTGGCGTTGGCGCAGCCCACCAACCGCTGCGAGGAGGTGCAGGAGCAGCTGGAGGGGCATGAGGCCGTGTTGGCACCGGATGCCGGCGAGGCGCACAGCAGAGGCAGGGCGAGGACCATGGGCCAGAGCGTCAGCACGGCGCCTTCGGCTGCAACCCAAAACACAGTGAAACAGCCCACGGCACCCATCAGAGCTGGGCATGGGGAAGAGCTGCTCCAGTTCATCCTTGCTTCTCCCAACCCATGCAGTATGGCTCCAGGTCACTCTTGATACACCAAACCCTGACCAGCACTTCATAAAGCAGCTCGTCCTTGCTGGGCAATGAGCCCCAGGCAGCTTCAACCACCCCTCTCCCAGATCAAGTCCTGACCCCTGTGCATTGCTGCACCCATCGGACATCGGTGCCCTGGCCCCTGCCTGCACTGCCTCCTGTTGCGCCCAACCACGTGCCCACCATGCAGAGAGTGGAGCATCCCATGCAGCTCAACCCCCCGCTTCCTCCTTTTCTTCCCTCTTGAAAAATAGGGACTTGGAGGAAAATCTTGAGCTAGCAATGTGCTGGCAGGATGTGCTGCCTCTCCCCGCACCGTCCCCATTTCATCCATCCCTACAGCTGGACGGATGCTCGTGCTGCCGCTCCAGCTTGCGCAGGCAGCTCACCCAGTGCTTGGGGCTGTGGAGGAGGGCTGAGCAAGTGGCACCCATCACCGGGGTTGTTTGCCCTGCCTGGGCAGCAGGAGGCCAAGGAAAGACACCCTCATCAGACTACTGATAGCACCAGCCCTCGCTCCTCAGCACTGTGGAGAAATGTAACCCCAGCCTCTCCAGGAGGAGGAGGCCAGGAACACACTCTCCATCTCTTCCCACTGTGCGAGTCCCTTTATTTCTCCCTGGCTTTGGCCACCTGGAGGGGAAGGAGACCAGGGCACAGGGCCCCTGCGTTGGAGGGGCCACCAGAGGCAGAGCTAGAGGGTGCTTCCCAATGTTAGGGCACGCCGGGAGATCCATCCTGGGGTTTTGCCCAGCAACAGGCAGCCTGCAGGGCTGTGTCATGGTGCAAAGACTGCATTTGCATTTATGCTCTCCTTCTTTCAAGAGGCCATTAGAAAAAAATAGGATGATATCCAAAGGAAACCAGCACTGCTAGCAGCCCATATTCCACCCCCCTCAGTAGAGCTCACATGGTAACAAATCTTGTGCTTTCTGGCTCTTATTTCTCCCACTCCTCAGGCCTGAAGGTGGGCAGCAAGCCCACAGCCCCTTCCCCAGCCTTTCTGACCTTCCCAGCTCCCTTGGTCAGTGACTGTAACTCCAGCTTCTCCCTTGCTGTATTCACCAACGCTGCCTCTGATGAACCCCTCCTGCAGGAGGTATCTCCCAGGTCCCATTACATCTCCCTCACATCCTGACTCGCTGCCCTTGCCCCTCCAAGCAGCACCATGAGGGGCACCGCTGCCAGCTGGTGCCCAAGCGTTACCTGCCATGGGGGCTATCGGGGCTCGTCTGGTGCTCTCAGCGCGCCTTCACCTCCCTCCTAAAGACTCCAGCGATGAAGCGCTGTGGTTTTCCTCCCCGTGTCTCTCGTACAGCCCACGAGGAAGCAGAGCCTCAGCTGGTGGCTTCCTCCTATTGTGTGCAGTGAGAAAGGATGCAGATGAACAGGAGAAAGTGAAGGGCACCGGGAGAGATATGAGGTGCAAGCGCCTGGCTGCCTTCCACTGTGTTTCCCCTTGCCGCTTCAGTCTGGCCGAGATGGCCAGGAGCTGTGTTTAATGCAGCGCGTGCCACCCTCAACACCAAATGTGGTCAGTCAGCAGCTGCGGTGCCCAGCACCAGCTCTCTGTGATTTGCTGCAGGCAGGGAACCCTCAGGACCAATGTCAAAGCCGGTGCCCACTCACCCTCCACCACCTGCAGGCCCCAGAGCTCCTTCTGGGCTGGCACAATGGGCTCATCCTCCCTTGCCCATCAGCAGCTCGCTGGGATGGGAAGCGGCACCTGCACCGTGGAGGCAATAAGTGCTCCCTATCCCAGCATGTGCGGGGACAGGACGCCTGAGGCTCTGGCCCTCGGGGAGTCAGGAGCAGAAGAGGCAGCTCACAGCAAGAGAGGTCGCCCCTCTTGGGAGCACTGGGACCAGAGCGGCGCTGGCAGGAGGAGCAGTGGGAAAGCGCCAGGCCTGCAGCCAGGCGCTGGCCGAGCAGGTCAAGCCAAGCCTCCCTCCCCAGCCTGGGCCGACACGTGTCTGCTCATGCTGTTGCACAGCAAAGGACTGGCTGGCGAAAGGAGGTGGAAAACTCCTGGTCCCTTACTGCCTCCCCTCTTGCCTGGGCAGACTAAGCTCCAGGCCTCCCAGGCACTTATTCTAGCTCACTGCTGGACGGACTTTTTTTGTAGGCTGCGGATCCGCTCATGTTCCCCAGGAGAACAAAATACAGCACCGGGGGGAAAAAAAAAAAAAAAGAGCCAGGGAGGAAAGCAAAGGTGGTCTGCGAGGAAATGACACTGCACGCATGCACTGCCACCTTCCACCTCTCTGAAACACGCAAATAAACAGAACTAGGAAAACTAGGGGCTGCAAATGCAGAAGGGGTGGATGTCTGTGCAAGTCTCCTGCAGTGATGGTGCTGCTCTGCGCGGCTGCTGGGGAGGGGTGAGTGGTCCCGGCACTCCTGGCTCGCGGGCCACAGTGGTGCTTTTGCTCAGGACACTGCAGCAGCTGCACCCTTAGCTGCATGTTGACTTTCTGCCCTGGTCACTTACATTTCCTGTGAATTATGCAGACAGGAAAGAAAAGACTAGGTGCAGAAAATGGTGAGCTTAAATCTGACACCCACTGCCTGGGCTGGTGCTGCTCCATGCCACGCTGGCTGCTCTGGGGACGCGGATCCCCTCCACCAGAGCAGTGGGACGTACCCACGAGGTCACTGCCTTTTCCCCAAGGGGCTCATCCCTTCCTTCCCCCAGCCTCCTCCTCCCCCCTTTGCTGGCTCCGTCCGGCGAGCGCTGCTGGAGTGCGGCACAACAGCCCATTCAGCACTCTCGGAAAAGTAAATAGCAGTGCCGGCACGGGGGCGGTGGCAGGAGCCTGGCGGCCGCTGCACAGAGCAGCTCCTCTGCTCTCCCTTTGCTGCCTCCTGGTGATGAGCTTCGCCAGCCCCAGGTGAGTGGCAGCAGGGGGTGGCAGCATGGCGGGTGGCGGCAGTGGCCACGATGCACGTCGAGCGTGGGGACCACTCGGTGGCACTCGATGGTGGCTGCTCACTGCTGGCCCTGTGTCAGTGCAGCCTGTTGAGCGCGGTGGGAGGACAGAGCCGGGGTGCATGCATGGGGCGGTGGGGTATGCGGCGTCCCCCACTTAGGTGGATTTTCACTCCGCCAGGCCCTGCTGCTGTGCCCCACACCTGGGGGGCCTCAGTCGTGGGTCCCGGCAGCACCTCCCTGCGCTGCTGCAGCCTCGGCCCCTCTCCGGCACCTCCTCCCAGAGGGGCTCTCGCTGCCACCTCACGCTCAGCCTTGCCGAAACTACCTCGTTCTTCTTCCTGCAGAGACTTGATTTGCTTTGGTCGTTTTAACAGTGGATATCATTAGTGCAAAGCACTGTGCATGGCTGGAGGTGATTTTGGCACACAGAGCCTGTGTGCAGCCTGCCAGCAGCGCGGCCCGGTTGGGCTCGCAGACAGTGCTGTGGACAGAGGTGACCGCGGCGTGTGGGAGAAGGCAGATTTGCAGCGCGGAGCTCATGAGGCTGCTTGCCCTATCCAGAAGAAGCTGAAGGTGTGTTTGTGCTATTGCTATCCCATACAGACCAAGAGACTTCTATCCTAGCCACAAGGAAGAAAGAGGAGCTCTGCTGCAAGCCCCTTTCTCACTGACTCTGGCTTGTGGTGAGCCCCTCCTTAAGTGAATCTAGACAATCCAGCAAAATTGCTGTCCCAAAGGGGACCTGCTACCAGGAATCTTCCAGGTAAAGCTTAAATTCTAACACTAAGTATTTATCTTCTCTCTCTGTTCCTCACTTACAACCCATAAAAAGCACAGCTCTAGAGCAAGAGGCTGTCATCGGAGCTGCCCCATGGCTCTGAGTACCAACCCATGTGTCCCAGCATCAGTCAGTGGCCCACGGTGGCAGTAGCTGATGCTGTTTTGGGAGCGGGTGGCAGCCCAGGCCCACTCTGCAGCCCCTGCGCCATGCCCCACCTGCAGCCCCAGGGCTGGGGAGGGCAGGGGTAGCCCTGCCTCCCCCCTTCAGCAGCATGGCCTTTTGCCCATGAATCCAGCCCCTTTTGACCCTACTCACACCAGCTGCCTCCATTGCCTCCTGGCTCAGCAAAGCCCAGAAGTTCCCACTTTCCAGCAGCATAAAAAGTACTTCCATTTGTCTGGTTGAACCTGTTCCCTGCTAGCGCCCCCAGACCTGCTGCTGCAACATTTGGTAAATATCAGATCCGCACAGATTTCACTGCTGTCAGGAGGGATCCCGCCCCCTCATCTGTCTGGCCTCATGGTGCGTCTCCTCTGGTTGCAGGTGATATCCACAATGGGGCTTTTCCTGGGCCTCCTGCTGCTCACAGCTGGGCTCATGCTCCAGGAAACAGCTGCCAGCCGCTGCCCTGCAGCCTGTATCTGTGACAACATCAGGACCCACGTCCTGTGCTTGAACAGGAACCTCACGGAGATACCCAGCACCATCCCGCAGGTCAACTAAAACATTAGGTCACTTTTGGGCAGGAAATGGAGTGGGGGAAGGCTGGGATTTTACCCCTGGAATAAATTCACACTTGTGTTACCTACAGATCACCAAAAAGCTGGATCTCCGGGGAAACAACTTGAAGGTCATTCCCACGGGAGCTTTCCTCAATATCCCATACCTCACACACCTAAATTTGCAGCACTGCAAGGTGGAGAGCATTGAGGAGGGAGCTTTCCGGGGACTGGGCAGACTGGTCTATCTCAATCTGGCCTCCAACAGTATATCCGTTATCTACCAGGAGTCTCTGGATGGGCTGTCTTTCCTCCAACAGCTCATCCTGGAGAAGAATCGCATCGAGGAGATCCAGCCGGGTGCTTTTGGCCAACTGGGGTTCCTCAGCTTCCTCAACCTTGGTGAGAATGCCCTCGTCTACCTCCCAGACATGGTCTTCCAGGGCCTACAGGTGATCAAGTGGCTCCGCCTGTCCCATAACGCCCTTCATGTCTTGGGCAACGAGGCCTTCGTTGGCTTGCCCACCTTGAGGAGGCTGAGCCTGGACCACAACGAACTGCAGGCACTCCCCAGTGAGGCCCTGTCAAGGCTGCCTGGCACAACACGTCTTGATCTGGGCCACAACCCCATCACCTACATCCCTGAGGAGGCCGTTGACATGGCTTCCTTGAAGCACCTCTTCTTGGACAACATGGCTCTCCAGGACATTTCGCACAAAGCCTTTGTGAGGAGCCCCCAGCTGCGCATGCTGGACCTCCGCAACAACCAGCTGCAAGGGCTCCAGCCGCTTGCTGGACCGGCTGGTGTGGCAAAAATCCACTTGGTCGGGAACCCCCTGCTCTGCTCCTGTCACCTGCGCCCCTTCCGCGAGTGGATGGGGAGGGCGCGGGTGAGCGTGGAGGCGGTGTGTGCCGGCCCCGCCACGCTCCGGGGACGGCAGCTGGAGCTGCTCAGGCCTCTTGAAATGAGGTGTGGGCACCACCTGGAAGGGGCCCTTCCGTCTCCCAGCCCCACGGCTCCTGCTGGGCAGCCGGAGGAGGCTGTGAGCAGAAAGTGCCCAGCAGGCTGCACCTGCACCCTGGACTTCCAGCACGGCAGCTGCGAGAACAGGAACCTCCGGGAGATCCCGCGGGGCTTCCCCAACACCACCCAGCTCCTTGACCTGCGGAGAAACAGCTTCCGGATGGTGCCCCGGGGCTCCTTCCCCGGCTTAAAGAGTCTGGTCTCGCTCCACCTGCAGAGCTGCAAAATTGGCTCATTGCAGCCTGGGGCGCTCCACGGCCTGCAGAAGTTGGTCTACCTCTACCTCTCCGACAACAACCTCTCTGCCTTGGAGGCCGCTGCCTTTGATGGTGCTCCCCAGCTTGCCTACCTGTACCTGGACCACAACAGCTTCACACGGGTACCCCAGGGTGCCTTCAGGCTCCTCCCAAGCCTCTTCTCCCTCCACCTGCAGCATAATGCCATTGGGCAACTGTCTGCAGGTGACCTGGAGGGGATGGAGAAGCTGCGCTGGCTCTACCTGACGGCCAACGCCATCAGCAACATATCCCCAGCAGCCCTGAGCCCTGCCAGGATGTTGGAGAAGCTGCACCTGGATGGAAACCGCCTGAAAGAAGTGCCCACGGGGTCTCTCCAGGGCCTGCCTGCCCTCAGCGAGCTAAAGCTGTCCAAGAACCCCATCAAGTCCATAGGGGCCAATGCATTCCTGCCTGTGGCCAGCACCCTGCAGCACCTTTACCTGGACAACATGGGCCTCGAGCAGGTGTGCGTGAGAGTGGGGATCCCCTACAGAAAGGGGGCAGGTTGGTCCAAAAAGCTGATGTGCCTAGAGATTGCCATGGGGTCCCATGTCATCCCCCACCACGGGGCCAGGCACTTCTGGGAGCTTCTGACCCCGTGGACATCCCCAAATTCCCAGTGTGCATTTCGGGAGACACTCCGCAGTCCAGCCAAGAGGCGGTGCTTCCTGCAGCTCAGCCTGAGCCTTGGCTTGGTCCAACGCTCAGCTCCCCAGGGCCGGGCTCTCTTCCTTGCTTAGCTGGCTGGGCAGTTGCAGGCCCTTCCACATCCCTTACCCCTCCGTCCATGGTTACTTAATGGAAAAAACAGGATCCTGCTCATTTCAATGGACTTCTTCATTCCTCCATTTTGATGGAGGTTATTCCCACAACTCCTCTTCCCAAAGAATCCTTTTCCCAATTGCTTGGCTGTTTGTCTCCTTTTCTTGTCACTTGTTCTCCAGGACTCTTCATTGCCATTAGTCTGAATGTCTCTTTCTTCTCCAGAAACTGATATTCCACCATCTCCTTAAGGATCAGGCCCCTTTTACATCCACAAAGTATCACTGTAGTGACTCATAAAATGTGATCTGATTAAGCTAATTAAAACATCCCTTCCCTGCAGTGTCTTAAGCCTATGTACTGTTATTGAAAACAACTTTTTCATGGGACGTGAAAAGCAAGGTCCTCTCACAGGAGCTCGCTTTGACTCACCCTTGTTTTCTTGCAGATTTCCTCAGGTGCTTTTGCTGGCCTCGGTCGCAATATCAAAAGTCTCTACCTAGAGAACAACAAAATGAGTCATATCCCCGACATGCGCAGCTTCACGGGGCTGGAAATCCTCAACCTGCGAGATGTCCCTTTCCACTGCAACTGCCAGCTCCTTCCGCTGCACAGGTGAGCTCAGCGAGGTGGCAGGGCCCATGGGACATAGGGAAGGATAATGATATACAAACAAGGAAAAATCTTTCCCTGGGAGGGTGGTCAGACAATGGCTCTGTCGCTCAGAGCAGTTGTGGGATCTTCGTGCTTGGAGAGACTGAAAACTCACCTGGCAAAGCCCTGGGCAACCTCCTCTGGCTCTGAATAGGGGTTGGACCAGACACCCCTGCTGTGGCTCTCAGCTGGGCAAAACCTCTCTGTGGTTTGAAACGGGAGGTGTCAGCTCAAAAAGACAACAGCTCCGTGCCCCTGTGTCTGCTCTGGGCCATGCCCAGCCATGAGAGCCTGCCGGTGGTCTGCACACAGGGCAGCCCTCCCCAAGCCCTGTGTGGGCCACCCGCTTCTTCATCAGCCCTGGGACTGCAGGCCCAGCACCAATGGCCTCAGCGCTTGTGAGGGACTACAGTGCAGCAGGAGCTGGTCCAAACCTGCACCAGGTCACAGAGTTTCACCTCTGCCTTGCTGCCTTCCCACTCCCTTCTTTCATTTTCTGATGCTTTCCAGGTGGATCAACAAACTCAACCTCCGCGTGGGGGCCACCTGCGGGTCCCCTGCTGAAGCTCGGGGCCAGAAAGTGAAGTTTTCCACCATCTTCCAAACCTGCCCTGGCTGGGCCCGGGACAAGGCCACAAGAGTCAGTCCCAACAAGGCCATGACTGCAAGCAAGCCCAGCAAGCAAAAGAGATTGGAAAAAACACCGGCCAGGGGCCCTAAGAGGAGCAATGCTTAGAAAAAGAGTACAGGACACAATGGGGCCAGGCCTACCAGAGAGCAGTTTAGTGAGAACAGTTTTCCTGGAGCAGTTTGCCTCCACTGTGGCCACCTGGATCTTGTAGAGGGCACAAAGGAGAGAGCCTGGCACAACCAAACAGACGCTGGTTTGTCCTGATCAAGGATCTGGGATCCAGGTCTTCTTCATGCACAATGAGAGAGTCACAATAACATTGAAAAAAGTATTTCAACAGCTTTGGTAGTATTTGCATCATGCTTCATTTAGAGACTAAAATGGAATGAGGCAAAACAAGATAATTATTTGCACAAGGTTTTACCATCCATGCAGGACAGGTGTAATGACAAACAGTTTTTTTGCTTTGTTTGGTTGTTTTTTTTGGTGGTGGTGGGTTTTTTGTTTGTTTTCCTTTGCCTTTGTAGGACAGGTGTAATCCACAGCAGGTTTTTCTTTAAACTGTTTGTAAGGATATTATATTGATGATTGTGCTTTAGCAGCTTCAGAAAACATTGAGGAACCCCGAGGAGGGCTGACAAAAGCACTGACATACTAGCCCACTCTGTCTCAAAACTTAAAATTAATCACCAGAGTAAATATTTCCTGAATTCCCAGGAGCACTTAAGAATTAAATAAAAGCAAATAAAACTATTTTTTTCAGTAAAACTATTTTTCTACAAGATTCGATTAGTTGTTCCCACATCCCATTCATGAATGATGGTCCCACCATCACTCCAGGGCCTCATTCTCCAGGGTTACCATGTTTGCATTTCTCCTTTCTCAGCAGGGGGAACACAAGAGGATTCCTTTTTTTGATGTCAAAACTCAGCATTTTGTTCAAATAAATTGGGAAGACTTTGAAGGTAAACGTTTATGGCCACTAAATGAGCACGATGAGCCTGCAACATCAAGGACAACAAGAACTGCAGAAGAAAGACTGAAGTCCTTGGTAAGGTAACAGGCTGTGAAGAAGGCCTTATCAATCACAGGCGTGGGGAAAAGTGAAATCACAGAGGAGAGAAATACCCTAAAGCTCTTAAGAAACGCAGCTGGTCATACTGCTGGGCAGTGGACAAGGCAGGTGTGGAGGCAAGTCTTACTATGTGCTGCAGGTAAAACCAGACACAAATGCCTCATGCAGGCATTCTTGTAAGGAGAGGCACTGCTCTGCGTTTGTTGAGAGTAAAAGCAATAGGGCAGTTTATATAAATTTATATAGAATTCATTTATACAGTGTATTTTTACTAATGTAAATGAATATAAAATGTAATGTAAATGAATATAAAAGTGCATATAGAGAACTATATACAACGTTCTTTGTCGAAGAATTTTTTTTCTTTCCCTTTTTCTTTTCTTACCTCACACTAATTTCTAGATGAAAATTCAGGGACCTATTTGGAGGAATCTCATGGGTTAGGACCCTAGAAGGAAGCGGAGTCCAAGAGAGCTGTTTAATGTTCAAGGATCACTTCCTCCAGCTGAAGATTGGTGCCTCCCTATGAGTAAGAAGTCAGGCAAAGTGAGCAGGAGACCTGCATGGATGAGCAAGGAGCTCCTGCTAAGACTTAAAGTCGAAGGAAGTTTATAGAATGTGGGGTAAAAAAAGAGGGAAGGCCACTTGAAGAGGTGATGGAACAGTTCATCCTGGATGTCTCCCCTAAGCATGTGGAGGAAGAGTGTAGTCAACATGGATTCCCAAGGGAAATTGCACTTAACCAATCTGATAGCCTTCTCTGGTGGAGTGACTGGCTGGAGACATGAAGGGAGAGCAACAGATATTGCCTACCTTAACTTCAGCAAGGCTTTTGGCACAGTCTCCCATAACATGATCAGCAGCACAGTCTAGTTAGAGGCCTGTGGCCAGTGGCGTCCCCCAGGGTCAGTACTGGGTGCAGCCTTGTTCAATGTAATCCTGCAAAGCCCTGCTTCCCTCTTTCTGGCTGCAGGTAGGTGCCTCTGCCTTTTGTTGCAAGCCCACACCAGCTCCCTGAGCTTCGCAGGGCAGCGAAGCTGTGAGCCAGTGAGCCAGTGTGAGCCAGTGCCGCAGGAGCCCAGCGAAACCCTTGGGGAACTGGCATAAAGGCAGCTGGTCATCTGAAATGATGAGAGTCTCCAGCAGGTCGAGGGAGGGGATCCTGCCCCCCTCCTCAGTGCTGGTAAGGCCGCATCTGGAGTGTTGTGTCCACTTCTGACAACAGGGACATTGAGCTACTAGAGAGAGTCCAGCGCAGGGCTACAAGGATGATCAGAGGCCTGGAACATCTGCCCTCTGAGGAGAAACTGAGGGAGCTGGGCCTGTTCAGCCTGGAGAAGACAAGGCTGAGAGGGGACCTGATCAGTGTCTACAAATACCTCAAAGGAGGGAGTGAGGACGACGTGGCCAGCCTCTTTTCAGTGGTGGCCAGTGACAGGACTAGAGGAAATGGCCACAAACTGAAGCACCGAAAGTTCCACAGGAACTGAAAGAAAAAAATCTTTGCTGTGAGTATGACAGAGCCCTGGAATAGGTTGCCAAGAGAACGTCTCCTTCTCTGGAGATCTTCAAAACCTGCCTGAACGTGACCCTGTGGCACATGCTCTAGGTGACCTTCTGGGTGCAGGGGGACTGGACTAGATGAGTTCTAGAGGTCCCTTCCAACCTCAACCATTCCGTGATTCTATAAAATGCAACTCCAAGGCTCCTCTCCAGGAGGGGTGGGAAATGCTTCATTTGCAAGGGAAGGTCCCATGCTGCAGGACTATGGGATCTTCCCTGTCCACAGGACTCCCTGAGCCCTGTGTTGGTTGGTTTGCCCTCCGGCACAGAGCTGCTTCCACCCTTTCACACTCTTTCTTCACCCCAGAAAGCAGTGAGCACCTGCTCGCACTGTCTCTGCTGCCTGTAGCCAGGGCGACAGGGCTCTCCCTGTGCTTGCCACCTTGTCCTCACTCAGGGGAGGAGGGGCAGGATGCTGCCTGCCCCCCTGCACCTTCAGCCCCCTTTTCTACAGTGTGTGGTGTGTGACGCAGGGCCTGGAGAAGGAGCCTCATGCCACCCCTCAGGCCAGGAGGTGGCACGGAAGGGGTGGTTGGGGACCAGGGTGGGGATGAGGGTCCCCAGCCTGAGTTCTGGCCCTTCTTAGCACCAGGCTGAGGGGAACAGGCTGGCGCAGGTTGAGCCACGCACTGGGGAGGGGAGGAGAAGAGGGCTTGTTCCTGCACTGACGCAGTGCTCATGTCTGCCGCAGGTCACAAAAAAAACGGGTCTCCAGGGTAACAACTTCAAAGCCGTCGCTGCAGGAGCTCTCTGTCCTTTCCCGAGTCTCTCTCACTTCAGCCTGAAGCAATGCAAGGCGCAGAGCTGCGAGGCAGCCGCTTTACAGAACCTGCAGCATCTCACCCTGCTTTGCTTGGCTTTTACTTCCATGGTCTCCCTCCGTGAGTGATCACTATGAGGCCTGTCCAACCCGTGGGTGCTCAGCCCAACCAGGAGTTACTTTGCAGAAGCAGATGCACTGGCCTTGGCCCTGTGGCTGCAGGAAAGGAGGTTGGCGGAGACCCTCTGCACAGCCCCTGCACCATGCACCCCTTAGAGTGTAGAGGTCAGACTGTGTATGGAAGAATACATAAAAAATCTCTACCAAAGTATTTTTCTTTCCCTTTTGCTTTTCCTACCCTACACCAGCTTCCAGAACTTTCGACCAGAAAGAGAGGTCCTTCAGGCATCAGAGCTATTTTGTGTTGTTTAGCTTCATGCATTTTTCATAAGTTTCCATTGGAGAAGTCACTTGCCCACTTTGTTTGTGTACAGTTTGTGTACAAAGTTCCAGTAAGTACCCCTTCTGAGGGGTGTTTTCCCTCCTTCTCTTATCTCCCTTCTCTAGTAAGCATGCAGGGACTGCTTATGACTCACAGGGTGGGGGGCTATGGCAAGAGGCCACAGCCAGGGCAAAAAGCCAAAAAACTACGTTCAATGTCCAGTTTCTCCTACTCGGAGACTCACATCAGTAAATTAGTTTCCTGCCAGGAGGAGCAAGCTCAGTCTTTGCCAGCAAGCACCAGGACCTGAGTTTCTGGGCCAGCTGTGATTCTTGTCTGTAAGTTTGCAGAGGGAGCAGGGCCCAAGGCAGACACTCTGGGGTACAGCCCCTGCTCAGAGAGGCTAATTTCCGGGAGACTTCCATGAGACACTTCCATACCAGCCCTGGCCCAGCTGGGGCTCAGGAAGCCACAGCAGGAAACAAATATGGGGTGAGAGGAGGGTAACCAGAAGAAGCCAAGTCAGGATTACAGATGGGTTTAAGGGAGATTCAGGAAGGGAAGCTGGCCTTGACATTTGCCTGAGTTTCACCTGGATTGAGACTCTGAATCGAGACATGGGCCCTGTCTTGGCATCCTGTGCCTGAGCTAAGGGGCCCTTTGACCTTTGTCTTCAGTTTCAGCCTTTTCCCCCTCTTGGCTAATCCTGGTATTTTGCTGATCCAGAAAGCAATACAGGAGCCTTTGGCTTCTTCCTGTTTAATCCACAAGGCTTTACTATACAGACCATTGGCCAATCTTACAGAAGGCTTACAAAAAAAAAAAAAAAAAAAAAAAAAAAAACCCAACTGTGTATCAACTGCGTAGCAGTTCTGGAGTCAACAAGAAGAAATTATTTTAATAGAAAGTCTCTTACTCCCTAAAGAAGTACCATCCTTCCCTTTTTTTGTTTATCACCTTCTTTTTGCTCCTATAATCCCAGCGCCCTCAGGAGCCACATGGGGGCACAGGAAGAATGTCCTTTGGTGAGGGCAACTCTTAAGCCAGGACTTGCACCCAGCGTCTCAGACGGAAGTTTCCCCTCCAGCCCCAGTAGACGCCCCAGCCTGCCCCTCCACGTGGTGGCAGCCCCTCCAGGCTCTCCGGCTCAGGAACCCGCCTGCAGAGTCAGGCGCACGGTGCCGACGGCTGCTCCGGTCACGTCGGTCAGCCTGCTGCCCTTTTGGAGCTCATTCCCTGGGGCTTCAAATAACAAGTCTAGGGGAAGTCCTCTTGCACTCCAATAAAGTGGAGTTGCAGTGTTGCAAGGTGATGGGCCTTGACAAGGGAGGGCTCTCTTGGTTTCCTGCTCCACTTTGTCAGGGCCTGCCCCAAAAGGGCCACATGACAAAGCCCAGGCTGCTGAAGGCAGCTGGGGGACATTCCAGGTTCAGTCTGTTACCTCCTGCTTTATGCTGCTGACAGGAATGGGAAGCTCTGAAACTCCATACTCTTCCATGGAGGGGTCAATAGTTTCTTCTTTCACCTGCACAGCAATGACTAGAAAAAGAGGAAATGAGAGAAATCAACCCATGCTCCCTCTGCAGCACCCCAGCACCAGCTCTGCTCACACAGACACTCAAAACACTTCTGGTTCCTAGAGCATTTCTTGGGGGATCCCTTCCAGAAAGCAGGCCTGTTCTGCTGAAGCAAACCAACTAGTGGCCACAGCATCAATGAGGAGAGGAGTGAACCCTGGCAGCATTCAGCTGTCTGCTCCCCAGAACCACCACTCACCAGCATGGTCCTTTCCATACCTGCATATGCCCACAGATGGGAAATAAAACCTCTGTGAAGAACTTGGACCCTCCAGAAGCTCTGCACCCACATGCATGCGAAGCACCCCACTCCTCCCAGCTGCCAAATGCTCTTCTGGTCACCGCAGCCCTCAGTGCTCAGTGTGATGAGCTGTGCTCATGTGCTGCGACAGCCTCTATGGGACCCGGAATGGGCCAGCACGTATTCCAGCACACCTCCGTGTTGCCTCTCCTCCCTAATTGAGCCTGCACAGGCACAGGCACTGCTCACAGCACAGACCACCGCTCCCTTACTCTCATCGGGGGCTGGCTCCGGCAAGGCTTTGCTGGCAGCTTTCGCCTCTCGTTTTGCCTTCGGGCCAGGAGGCTTCTTGACAGTCTGCTTGATGGTGCGAGTTTTGACAGGTATCTTTTTCCCTTAACAAAGAGAGAACAAAGTATGAGGAAAAGCATTCTGCTTTTCCCTATAAAACAAAATAAAACAAACAGCAACCCTGCTCCACTGAGAAACCAAAGGCCAACAAGACTGGTCAGCCAACTGCATGTTCATTAGCTGCCAATTTGTTACTCAAAAAAATGGTCTAATGAAGAAAAACCTCTATAAAAATGCTCCTTCATCTTCTCCCTGATTAAAGGCAAGGTATTTCAGCACGTGCTTAACTTTCAAGGAACAGGTCCTGCTGGAGTCTGTTAAAAGCTTTTGCTTACCTGTCTGGCCTAGCCCTAGGAAATGGGCATGGTGGCTCCAAGGCATGGATATTGTAAGGATTAATATTTCCATTTTTAGATAACAGCCTTTATTTTGGTTGAATGTCTTTGGATGTCTTTTCCTCTCTAACGCTGGCAAGGAGTTTCTTGTCTGTCTACTTATGATTTACCTCAGCTAACTCCAAGTAAGACAACAACAACAACAACAACAACAACAACAACAACAACAACAACTCAAACAATAACGTCATCCAGCCCCACCACAGGCATCTTCAGTTGTCTTAAGACCTTCTTTCTCTCAGTGCAAAGTTGCCAAGGTCGTTCTCTAGCTACCCAGCAGCTGTGGCAAAGAATCTCTCTCTGCCCATGGACACGGGGAAAGTAGCACACCTCATGCCTCAATGCAAGCTCCATCTACACCTCAGCTGACAGAAAACAGGCTACAAAAACAGGTCCTTCCCACACAAACAGCTCTCGGCTCTCCTAGGTATCAGGGGAAACGAAGAAGGACAAAGCTGTGTTATCAAACTGGCTGAGGACATCCACATCAAGACAAGGCCTCTCTCTCCTACTCTGCCAGGACATGGACAGGGTTCCTCTAACTGGGCCCAGCCTGCGAGCGAGCGGGAGGGCGCTAATCAAACATCACTCACTCTTCTTTCCATAGGGTTTCTTCTTCTTCTTGGGCACCTCCTTGGCCTTCACTGGAGTTGTGGGCTCTGTCATGGAGACGAGAGGGAAACGAAAGCCAAGTCCCATAACCAGTAGGTAACTGGGATGAAGTGACATAAGCGAGAAACAAGATATACCCCTTCCCCCCGAGCCAACGCCCTCTCCCCAGACAACGAGCTGCGGGGAAGACAGCGCCCTGCGCCAGGGCTGCACTCTGCTTCCAGGCGAAGGCTCAGCGCAGCAGGCTGGGGCAATGTCGGGGAGAGGCCCAATAGAGATTTGGCAGGGGCAATAAAGAGACAAGTTTTGTAGTTTGGGACAAGAAAAACATCTGCAAAGGTGAGGCAGTGGCCCCCTCCTTGACAAGGGAAGCAAAGAACTCTTGAGTGGGATGCTCTTACCTTTACAGACTTAGCCAGAAAATGGAGGGGCAGAGAAGAGGGAGCGAGGGCAGAGCTGTCCCTGCTAGCTGGCTGAGGTTGTGGGTATGCTCTGTGCTCAGTAAGGGGGAGGCTGTGCAGGGATAGGACCACCTGGAACTCCTACCCAACTTCAGCAGGAACAATTCTCTGTTGGCATGCCATGGGGAAACTGAGGGAAACCAAAGCCTCAGGCTGTCTTCTCCCCAACACAGATTCTTCTCTGCCAGCTGCTAGGCTGCATAGCATCAGAGAAGGACTTGCAGTAGCCAGCACAGATAAAAGAGGTAAGCTTCTCCTCTCCACAAGGCCCAAAAAAGCAGGAGCAACTCACAGAGCAGGAGAAAGGAAACCTTTGCCTCTAGGCTTGCAGTGTAGGAAGCCACAGTGAAGCTTTCACTCACCTGCAGCAACCGGTGGTTGAAGCTGGTAACCTGTCAGCTCACACCACCCCACAGGATAAATGTCTGGAGACTCGCAGTCCACCCACTGGTCGTACTCGCTGTCCCAGCCGTCAAAATGAATACTGAGCAGCCGGTGCACCACGCGCTTCACCGTGGCTACACAGATGAGCCGCGGCTCCATCAAGTCCACTGCTTCCACTTTCATGCCTGCTTTGAAGCCATGGTTCGGGCAATCCTAGTGGCAGGAAAATAAAATACCAAGGCAATCACATCCACCCCAAGTGCCTTAGAACAGCTACAGACCTGCCTCTGGTCTAAAGCATGCAGGGGATGCACAATTCCACACCCAAGCAATGCCAGGGCCTTCCACACCCCATGCAGCTCTATAGCAGATGAGGGCGTACGAACAAATCCAAGGCTAGCTCTGTCCTGAGCGAATCTCAGGGCAGTGCTGAGAAATCACAGCCTAAACTAGGAGCAGTGGCATGTAGCAGTTAAGGACTTCTGATGAAACCCATAACCATGCCAGGAAACCAGAAAAAGCCCATGCACCAGCTGCATATCCACAGGCAACAAGCGGTGCAGAGCCCACCAGTAGCCTAGCACTCTTAGAAAACACCAGAGAATGGCAGGTCCCCCTCAGAGCAACAAACACACCGCTCTACCCGTGAACTGATGACACTGCTCATCATCACCAGGCAGACAGGACATTATTAAAGACAGTATACACCTCTGCCTTGGACTCTCTTCACATGTGCTGGCTGCTGGCACAGAGGAACCCAGGAGCAGCGTCCGCACCTCCTGTGCTCTTCTCTGCTGACTGCAGGCTTTCCTGCATATCTCTTCTCCCAGGCACCACTCACCGTGTTGAAGAGCCGGGCTGGAACAGGTTTTGACTTTGTCTTTTCCAGGTAGCTTTCCCAGTTGAAGGTCTTTGCATCTTGCCCTGCAGCAGGAAGAAACGGTCAGAGGGGAAAGATGCTGACAAGGGGAGGGAAAGACAAAATGGTAGCAAGGAAACACAATCACTTGCAAATCATGCTAATGTTGAGCATAATTCTGCTGCATGGATTCCATGGAAATCCAGCACCCCCACCCAGTGGAGAAACTGAAAAAAGTACAAGCTGCAAACAGTGAATATCCATATTCATCATGTATCCAGACCACAGAGAAAAGGGAAGAAGGGACAGACAAGAACTATGTGAAAAACCACCACTAGGACCAGTCTTTCTCCAACCAGCAGAAACACCAAAAGGAAAACAGAAGAGTAGGAGAATATTGAACTGAAAGTGCTGCTACACAGATATTCAGAGCAGCCCTTTTTGGGTATGTCTAGAGAGGACAATAAGCAGAGTTCCTGAAGTGACTATAACTCCGTATTTTTCAAGAATAAATCAGTCTCACATTTATTCATATAAAAAGAACAGGGGCAAGTCCTGTCGTTTGTAAAACTGAGTCACACAGCAATGTCTCCAGCTTACCCCTTCCCACCCTTTGTCCTTAAATTTGGGGACCCTATATCTGTCCTGCTCGTCCTCCAGGAGCTAGTCCACAGATCACTAATGCCCCTTTGGAGATATTGCTTCCTCCCACTGAGTACCAAGACTTGGTATATAGACCAAGTTCAAGGGGACTGGCCTTCTAAACCAGCTCTATCTCCCCCAAAACAGGCAGGTTGCAACATTGTTGCAACAACTTTTCAGAAAAATACAGCCCAGTAACTTCTGCAGGTAGGGCTATCCTTGTGTGCACACAGGTTTAAACATCACCTTTTGGAGGGGTCAGGTCAATGCTGTTCTTCCGGCAGAAGTTGACAGGGAAGATAGCATGCGAAGAGGCATGGTAGCAGAACCAGTCAGAACCATCTGCAGATGTAGCTCCATCGATACTGATCATGAGATACCCATCCAAGAGAACCTGCAGCAAAAGTGAAAAGGCTTGAAGAACAAGCTTAGCTTGCTCTAAAGCCTCTCTCTCCTCCCAGTGGCTGCTCCAAGAGCCCCCATGGCTGGGCCACAACTGCCACTAGATAGTACGAAGCAGTAATATGTGCTCTGCGATGCAGAGTAGCTTTTTGACATATTTTACTCAGCACAAGCTAATCCCCAGAGCAGCTCTTTCTGCAGGACTGGGGATAACATCAATAGTCTTGGAAAAAGAACTGAGGTAGAAATGGTCAGGAGCTCTGTCCTCTCTCAGAAACAGACTCTCCTGACAGCTCAGGCAGGTGATGGGTTTGTTACAGGGCTGAGGGGCACTATTTCCAATAGCATCAGGACTTGTCCTACCCTGTCACTCATTGGTAATTGATACCTATCAAATATGACAGGCATAACTATCCCAACATCTTCACATTTTGGAGCAGTAGCTGAAGGGAACATTTTCGAGATACAAAGGACTTTCCTTGCATCCCCTTGCCAAATCCTGTGCACCAAAGTCCTCTGCTGTGGGCTCTACAAGAGCAGAAAGCTCACAGCAATAACTACACTTCGAAAGATGCAAAATGTGTCATGAAGAAAAGCTGGCTGACCCATCACTCCATCCATTAGCACAGGAGCAGAGCTCATCGCCACCCCATGAGCAAATACCACAGGAGAGGCACCCACTCTTATCTTCCCATACTAAGGAATGCCACCCATTAACTTACACAGCACAGCCCACCTCACACCCCTCCCCGCAGGCCCTTCTCTCCTCAAAGCAGAGCTGCAGAGGCCTCTCTTCAGGCCCTCTGGGAATTGTCATGAGCCTTCTGTGACAGCAGATCTTTCCTACTGAGTGTCAACGATGAGGGAGAGGTGGTTGCTGACTGCACAGCATGAAGATGAGCATGTTTGGTCTGCAAGCTCATCTTCATGCTGTCTTCTGAGGCATGCATGGACAACCACTGGTCTAATTAGCCTGTCAGGCCACTGGGCTAACAGCCCACACGCTTGCTGCCTACCTGCCTGAGGGCCCCTCTTTACAGCCCTCCCTCCCCTCTCTCAGAGGAACTGCCACCCAGTCTTGTCTGTTTGCAAAGGTCTGAGGAAAGGCTGAGCTGTCTCAGGTATACACAACAGAGCCCCTTCCCTGCTCTCCAGTCAAGCTTACCTTACAGACAGTGGCCACACAAATGTTGCCCAGATTGAGAGGGTCAATGGCCTCAAGCTTCATGCCTTCCTCAAACCAGCCACCTTCGGCATAGACAGCCCGTACCTAAGGGAAACCACAGGAATCATGTGCTGTGGAAGAGTCCCATCCTCACACCAACCACCCCAAGCTTAAACAGGATTAGAGCTTCTTTAGTTGGCTCAGTCCAAGCTGGAAAGGGAGAGAAAGGACAAAAGAAAAAAGAAATACAAAGAAGGCAACAACCTAATGCTGCCTCTGTATCAGCAGTCCCTACCAAAGTCTTGGCCAGTCACAGGGTCAGGCCCAGCACTCAGTCTCATCTCCACAGCAAAGTAAGCCTTCTCCTGATCTTAATTCTTACACCAATTCAATACAACCCCTTGTCTGAACTGGTCTCTCTCATGCAAACATCTTCCCTCACTCGCTCTGACCTCCAAGCGGCTGCTGGCCCTTCAACTGAGTCCCTCAACCTGGTATTGTCTTTTGATTCTTCCACCATTCTCTTTTCACTCACCCTGCTAAGCCTGAGTCCGCACATTTGTTACCTCACTGTCCCATAGCAGAAAAGGGACAAGTGAGTCAGTTTCAGCCATCCCCAGAGCACTCAAGGAGGAAGTGGTATCCTCACTTCCTTTGCTGTGGCCACCACAGAAAGCGAATGTTGTTTTACCTTTTTGAAGAGGTAGGAGACAGCATCACAGTAAATCTTGCGGAAGGTGGGATGGTTGGCCATGTCACTGCGCTTTTCCTCTGTGAGGAACAGAAGAAAGAGGTGAAGCAAAACCTGAAGCAAGTGTAGTGAGGAGGTGTCTGTCTATTAATTATCTGGTGACAGTTTAGCAGTTGTAAAAGAGCTAGAGCAGGGACCATGTGAGTAATAAAAAGAACAAACATGTCAGTCCATCCACAGGTTCCCATAAGAGGGCTCAGGAGGCAGAGCTTGCTCAAAAGCAGGTGGCTGATCTTTCTAGGCACAGTGATAACACTGCTACATGCAGCTGTGATCACCAGGGAGTGGCAGCGAGGAAATGGAGGAGACAAAACAAAAAGACTCAACAAAGTGAGCAGCTCCAGAGCTCAGGTCTGGCTTTTACTGGCAGACTAAGCCAGAGGCAAGCTGTTCTAAGCAAGAATCCTTCTGTTTAGTCCAGAAAAAAAGTCTCCTAAAAACAGAAGCTGGCAGTACCCAGTCTTACAGAAACCAAGGTGAATTTTCTTAAAAACACCATAAACATCTGATGTTGCAGGCTAAGCACTCTCACACTACAGGGCCAAACTACCTGCTTCAAGTGAGAAACTCTACAATCCCTGTGCCTGGACCTGAGATATGAACTGCTCAGCTTTGGGTCTATCCCAGGGGAAAAGCAGCAGCTGTGTGGCAGACCTTATCCACCCAGTCCCAGAGCAACTGCATTCCCAGCATTTCAAGACTGACACCAACAGCAGAGACCAAGCAGATCTTGCAAATCAGGAAACACTTGTGGTGCTCTGATCCCTACCTGCCTTCTTCATGCTGTGGCCCACCCTCCGCGACCAGCCCACAGGATGGATGAGAGGGCTCCACATGTGGCACCAGAAGTCGTCATCGCTGTCACCATCCTCGTAGAGAAGCCTCAGCCGGCCCCCAATCACAGTGTCCACCACGGCCATGCGTGTCCGAGACACGTGGTTCTTGTCCACCACCTCCACCCGCATGCCTTGCCTGAAGGAGTATTTCATGCTTTCCGCCATCTGGCAACAGTTAACAAGGAGGGAAGATCAGTCATCTCTGAGGTCTTCTTCCTCCAAACACCTCACAGAGCAGCTTTCCCCATACACATCCTGGCTGACTTCCTGCACTACCCCAAGCAGACGGGGAAGACACCTCTGGGACGGGATGCATGGAAACAGGCTGCAAGCCCCACGCACAAAAAGACGGCTGGACATTTGCATCCTGGGTCTCCCCTGTCCTACAGCTTCCTAACAGCTCCCCCCATCCTTTTTGGAGACCTCTGGTTTACTCATAGTAGTGCTGTGGATGCACCGAGAGCCACAGCTTGAGATGGGCTGAGGAGACACATGAACACGCCCGCATCTCAGTCCAGAGAAGTCTTGAAGGGAAAGTTCCCCTCTCCCACCTCCGGTTTTCCATCAGGTGTGAGTGGGGAAGCTGGGAAGAGAACAATGCTGGCATCATCTCTAGCACTTCCCTGCCATGATGGGAATCCTCAGCTTTGTGACACAGCTCAGGAACAAGCAGCTCCTGAAATCCTCTCAACTTCCTTAGAAGTAACAATGGAAGCACTAACTACTCCAGGTGCAGAGTTACCAGTCACCTTGCACAGAACCAAATGTCATAACCTGCGTTCTTACTAGCCACACTGGGGACCATCTTCCTTATCTGCAGTTCCCCAAAGCTGTCAGCCAGGGGAGACTCTCTCCTCTCGCTTCTGCCTGGAGGATGCCTAACCTCCCTATGGACTATCTGAGATTGCCCCAAAAGCTGCCAAGCTCCCAGGGCCACTTGCACAGCTGTTTCTGTACCCCCCAATGCCCTGCAAACTGCAGAAAAGGCTTTTTGAATTGCATAGCCCTGAAACAGGGCAGAATTACACCAGATAGAACTCCACTGGTCTCTCCCATCTGGCAAAAGAAAATGAATTCCTGGTATTTTGCAGCAACTATGTGACAATATTTTTTACATCCTTCTGTGACCCAGTAGAGAAACTAGTGTGCTTGCAGGGCCAGAGGACTGTGCCATTTTCCCACAGCACTGTGACAGGCATATTCTGAGCATGACCAAGCACTCACTGCCCCTGCCACCTCTCCTGCAACCATTTTCCTATCCAGGAATTGCAGAGATCAGCACTAGGAGAGATGTTATTCCATACAAAACTGCATTCTGCATTTACCTTGATGTGGAAATCCACAGGGATGGTCCTGGCTCCCACCAGCTTTTTCATGAGGTAACCTCTCCAATCTGTGTACTTGGCATGGATACCTGTACAAGTACAGGATAAAAGTGCATCTTTATGCCAGTCAAAGTTTTAACACAGTGCTAGATCTTTTCTCTTCTCTGGGGAGACTCCATCTGCACTGAAAGGCCTTCCTCACATCCAGCTCCTATATCTACTTGCAGGCAGATGGATTCTGTGAGCTTGCCCCCACATTACTGCCCCCAAATGCAAGATAGGACGTGGTATTACAGCAAAACACACAAGTTAAACCTAATGCACTTCAGCGTTGCTAGAATCCTGCCCAATTAACATCCCTTCTCTGCTCCCCGAGCGGGGACCATGGCCAGCATACTCCCAGGCATCTGTCAGGAACACAGAGCTATGGAGTTCCCCCAAACGCTACATCTGGCTACTGCATGGGTCACAAGACACCTGCATTAGCCTCTGGCCACAGGTCCAACGTTAGATCTGCATCTAGTGCCCTTTGGGACAGCCAGAGAGAGATGCAGGGGGAGTCTCCCGGCTTCCAGAAGACTAAATGTCTCTTATAACTTGAGTGCACATGGAGCTACAGTCTCACACATGATGGGAATATCTAGTGCTAGAGATGAACCAAGGCTTCACACCAAGATGCGTGTTGACCTCTCATATCACACTTACTCTGTGGTGGCACCAGGATTTTGCTGTTGATGGCGCACCAGCCAATGGGATGAATATCCACTGTGCCCAAATTGCACCAGAAATCGTGGCTGGCATCGTTCTCAAAGCCCTCATATCGCAGAAGGGCCCTGTACCCTGCCAGGACAGAGCAAACAAACAGAGAAAGGCATTAAATACCAAGCATTTCTCCTCTCCCTGTTGGGCACCACAGGCACTCCCTACCACATGGCTTTCCATAGGTTACCAGGGCTTCTCCAACCCTTCCTCCTGGGAGCAAAGCCATTCCCACAAAGAGCCCAGCAACTGGAAGAACATCCAGATGTTCCTTTCCTTCTACCCCAAACCATGATAGTTCCAATTCTAAGACCTCTCAGCAGGTGTGGAGCTCCAAAAAACTAGTATTTCGCCTGACCAGCTCTTTAAAGCTTCTCCTTGAAGTTAGCTATGCCTGGCCGCTGGAGCTATATTGTAGGCGTACCTGCAGTCTGGATGACAGAGGCAATCCAATACACTCGGCTGGGGAGCACAGCATCACTGTTCAGCACTTCCACTTTCATACCTTTCACCACATCGTCCCACTGATCAAAGAGTGGCACCTGAGGAATTGAGGCAGCCATGAAGGGAGGGAGAGATTTACAGTCACATCAGGGCTCAGACTTCTTCTGCCTTTCAAAGCTATGTTGTAGTCAGCTATGCTTTCCACATTCATATGCTTTGCCCTTCCGGAATCCACTGATAGCCAGAAATACAAATGAACAAATGAACTGTCCCAGTCATTCCAGTGGATCATTACTGTAGCAGCCCCAAAGGCATACAACAGCATAGCAACACCTCACTGCCAACTCTTCTCTTATCCCAAAGGAGCTGTTGCCATTGCTATATGGGTCCTTAATCATCAGGAAAACTGCCATGTTCTCTTGACATATTCTTAATATGCACAAAGTTTTGTCAATACTACACCGCAGACTGCAACTCAAAAGGAGTGGAAAAAGTAAGTTTTCATATGCAGAGAGGACAGGTCTGCTATAATACCCAACAATCACCACTCTTCCACTGCAGTGCCTTGGCTACTCGGCCCTCAAGGATTACAAATCAATGTTACAGAAAATGGACCTGTTGGAGGGGCAGCTGCTGCCAGGCCCAGATGAGGTGAATTCCTCCCTGCACATCACCCTGGCGTGTCCCCACCTGCTAGCTAACATGCAAAAGCAGCAGGAACTTTCTGCTATCTGACCCACAGGCACCAGAACTGGTTCTGTCACCGGCTAACACTGACCCATCACCTCGGCAGTGCTTCTATCAAGCCCCCGTTCACTTCCTCTCCAAAACTCTCTGGGGACCACCCATCCACAGCAGGAAGGAGATACCAACTTCCTTCCTTGAATCACTTGGGCCCAGTAACCCGCTTCCCCAGCCTCTTCCCACTGCTTGTCAGGAGGGGAGGAGAGGAGAGCCCAGCATGTGCATACCCCGTGCGCAACACAAGGCCCGGTGAGGGAGGAGGACTCACGTGTTTGAAGCAGCTGACGGGAGCTGCCTTAAAGCCATGTTCCTGCAGATACTTTCCCCAGTCAAAGCCCAGGACGAGTGCTGTGAGTGGACATGAGAGAAGAACATGAGGTGAGGGGTTGCAGGAGAGGCACTGAGCACATGGCCCTGATGCCTGTGTCAGACTGAGCCACACACATGGCTTGTACACAGTAGGGAGCGAGAGAACTGCAGAATTTACAGCCTTCAAGGAGTCCCTGTTTTGGGGCCTTTCCCAGCTGCACTTCCTCCTGCATCGCCTACACTCACCATCCTGGCCTGTTAGCGTCCCATCTGCCAGTTGCCCCGTGCCCTGAGAATGCAGGAAGGCTCCAATCTTGGCAGACCAGGCTGCCTTGTGCAGGACTTTAGCTTTCTTTGTTGGTGGCTTCCCCTAAAAAAAGGAAGGAAAATTAGAACCGAGCTGTACAAGAGAGGGAGCCAAGTCCTGCAGCTAGCCAGCAAGGGGGAAAGCCCTATCTTGGGATGATTTCAGGATTACTGCAATTTTTATTAATGCTTGAAGAAGTAAGAAACATCAGGTAAACATAACTGTGCCCTTCTTCTAACAAGTGCCATTTTTCAGCTGGCACATTTTCTCTGGGGAATCACAAGCCAGAACAACAAGGCACTGGTAATGGTAACTGTCAGCTGCCTCACTAGGCAGCAAGCATCTCACAGGCCCACCCTGCTTTATCCCTATTTAAAAAAAAAAAAATACTTTGACTCACCTGCAGCCTGGCCAGGATGCTGGCCTTCTTGGAGTTTGAAGAGTAGCTTCTGGAGCAGGAGACACTGCAGAAGCGTTTGGTCTTGGAGAAGAAAGCCTCCCTGGTGCCCACAATCCCACACATCTCGCACACAGCTGGCAGGAGCAGGAAGGCACAAAAAAACATGTGAGCAGCTGGAAGGGTTGATCAGCTACCAAGAGGGGTAGTCTGATCTAGGAGACTAAGCCCAGGTAGCTCTGTCTGTACCTAGCAGTTCCCCTGGTAACTCAGAAAACCTAGTTTCAAGCCAGGTCTACTCCCAAACCATAGCCAAGAAGCCATCCCATGCCTTTTGGCTTCCCCCAGCACAATTCCAGCCCTTCCAGCTCCCCATCACACATGTGCTTCAGGAGTGGGAAGGCAGCCCAGTACCTGGCTCAGAGCCACTGTCCTCTGTCATTCGGCCCGTGGATGGCAGGTGCTGGTGCAGAGGAGAGGTAGGAAGCTCTCCAATTTCATGGTCCACCACCTCATCATCACTAGATTCATCCAGGCATGAGCTGCTGTCACTGCCCATGCTGCTGTTGTAGCCCCGGAAGCTGTCATAACCTCCAAAGATGTCCAAGTCATCATCCTCGTCTTCATCATCTTCCTCCCCTCGCTCCAAGGATGAAGTCTTATTGTGGAAGGGAGATGCCAGCTACCAAGAGAACCAGACAGCTTTAAAACAAGCATTTTGCACCCCACAACAAGCCTACTTTCACTGACAAGACCCTCCGAACCAGGCATCAGTGATCCTGAGCGAGGAGGTCATGTAATGAAGCCAGATACAAAAGAGTAAATCTACCCTCTCTCACACAGGTTCCTTTACAGGTATTTCACAGGACGTGTTCTGCTTTTACAGGACAAACACACACAGCTACAGCTACAGGAGAAAAGGTTTGAGGAACGTATGCAATCGTGCTCTTCTAGGCACCTTCTCTCCTAACGGCAACACAAGCTGCACAGACACCATCAACAGTATCAACTAAAGTCACCAGTCTGTGCTTCCAATACAGAGGACAAAGCTTCAGTCTCTGGCAACCAAAGCCTATGAAACTCATTCATCTTGGATGCCAGCAGGAAAAAAAAAAAACGACTTTGGGAAAAAGTTCATGTTTTGTGGAAATTACTTAGTCTGGAGTTGACCTTAAGTTCAGAAGCTGTATTTGCAGGAAGATAAGAAAACCTTTTTAAATATATATATATATAACCAGATAGATATATATATAGTGTGTGTGTATCTCCTATAACCAGATCTGTCTGCTTCTACACATGCTTGCAAGCTCTTCATAGTAACTGATCCACTCCAAAGACAAGTGCCACCCTGCTACAGCCAGAGAGCGGAGAGGCATTGACTGACAAAAAGTCTGGAAACCTGGGGATTTATTTTTCAGATTAGATGAATCCTGACCTGGGCTCCAAATAAAAGCAAAGGAAGCTGGGGAAGGCATTAGCAACAAGAAAGCAAACCAAAACAAAAGCCAAACAACAAGCCCCTTAGGCCCTTCTCTGTATATCAGGGCTGCTTGCCTGGAGGCCCACAGCTTCAGAAAGCATTCCTGATGTCTAAAAGGGGGTGGGCTTTCTCGAAAAGTGCATTCGTCTCCATCTCCTTTCCAGCCCTCACCTTCACTCCGCCCGTAAGAAGCAAGCACCTTTGGATCGCTACTCTTCCAGCGAACACGACTGGGAACGTACGCTCAGAGCCCGACAGTGCCCACAAGCGAAGCCTGTAGCCCCTCGCGTTGCGAGGCGAAGTGACGCCGCCTCGCTCCCCCGGCAGCGGCAGCCCGGCCCCAGCAGCGCGAAGGCGGGGCCAAGAGCCACGCCGGTTACCACAACAATACGGCGGCCACGAGGAAGAGGAGGAGGCTCCAGAGGAGGCCGCCGGCTTCGCCTGGCTCCGCGCACCCCTTGGAATGGCCGTTGAAATGGCCGTTGCCGCAGCCATTAGCGGCCACCAGGCCTCTCCCTCCTTCCCTCAGGGCACCGTGTGACCCAGGCCTCCCTCCTCGCCCGCTGCTTCCCTTGTCGGGCCGCACCGCGGGGCCGGCAAGCTCGGCTCGGCTCGGCTCGGCCCGGCCCGGCCCGG